>VWZL01004163.1:194097-215223 GCA_013396915.1 Stercorarius parasiticus | reverse complement strand
TAAGCTGGTGAACAAATGTCGCCTCTTTACAATTCTACGGCCTATTCCATTGCTACATGGCGAACAGATGCAATGAATCTCACTGTCATTCAGTCAAGATGACCAAAGTCTGACGTATCTTTTACTGACTACCAGAGTGCTGCTAATATATTGAAATTTAGGTTTATACTAATCCAGAATTCTTTCAAGTTAAAGCATTTTAGAATCTGGAAAATAGTTGCTGGTGTCTTTAGAGTAAAGTCTGCAAAATATATTCCTTAAGTACAGAGCCATTACTATAGTTTCCCACTGACTTGCAGACACACAGGAACTGGTGCACCGAGAAACAGAACCATTCTTACAGTCAGTCTTCTGAGTATAAAAATAATATAAGATCTACTGTATAAAAATGTCCTGGGAAGTTAATTTTTCATTGACATGAAGTTTAATAAGTAAAATATTTCTCATATAAATATACACATGTAAAATATACAGACTAACAGAATAAAGCAGCATATTACTAATTTTTATACAAAAATATACAGGTACATTAAGTGCATCAAAATGAAATAAGTATCTTGGGAATGGAAAAGAAAAAAGGCTGCGGTCAGATGGCTATCTGTAGTCAGAAAACGAACAAGCCAGTAATATTTCTGCCTGCAGAAAAGAGGTCTTTTACATAGCATATTTTTCTTCTCAATAAATTTTATTTCTAAAAGGAATTGCAGCATTGGTTTTACTGTTTTGGTTTGAATATTGCACGGATTTGTTATGAGGGTTCAAGTTTTGACAAAAAATCAGTAACCACTTTCTTCTCCCACCATTACAGGTCTATTTATCTGTATTTGCCAATAAAGGCTATCCATGGAGGAGAAATATTTATTTCAGTTAGGCTATAATGAATGCAAAGAGATGAAGGACAAGTAAGCACAAATATATCGATAGATTTACACTAAGCTAATTCCAGAGGTAGATACACCTTGGAGTGAGGCTGAAAATCACTGAGAAAATATTGGCTTTTCTAAATTATTTTTCAACTGCATTCTTATTATTACTTTTAATATTGCAAGGTTTGGAAGACCCTTTCTGGCAATAATTTTCAATCACACGCATCAGGTGTATGAGATTTCAAATCAAAACTCTTACAATCACTGAAATATAATTGTCAATATAAAGATTTAGTTGCAACAGTCTTTTTTGCTTTCTTGAGAACACATCTTTGAAAATTAAAATGAAAAAGGAACAAATGCTAAGATTTTCTTTCTGGAATAGAAGAAAAAAGAACTTTTAAAATTGGTCCTTTTTAACTTTAAAATTAATACCTGATGAAGTAAGCCTTGTGTGATAAAGTTACAAAGTCAGTAACACCTTATTGGTAATGCAAATGGGAAAGTAAGATAATTCTCATTTCTCTCAGCCACCCATCTATATTCAGCTGGCTGTTCAACTACTTTGGAAAAAACCCCCACCACAAACATATTGTGTGCAAAAATCCATATTTATTATCTGCAATCTATAAGCCTTACATTCATTGTAGACTATAGATTTACTTATTATAGTCTCCGTCCTTGTTAAGAGTTGTAATTCTTATAGGATCTGTAATTCTTATATATTATATCAAAATTCATTTTAACTGTTTGCCTGTTTTTATCTGCATGATAATGTCATAATCACTACTGTAAGACGAAGTCTATTTCATAGACACACATTAGGAAATAGGTTGAACTGTATGCTCCAAAGCTGTTAGAGAAACACTTTGATTTTGGCTCGATTCCATCAAGCTCACACGAAACAGCCATTCTTCTTTTCCAGGAACGTCTAGGAGCAAATGAAGGCCAGTTTCTCTACCCAAATCTTTACTGTTTTGAAGAGCATGTGGCTTTCCTGGCTTGCTCTAATTCTACGGTTGTGGACTGAAAAGATTCTAGCACAGATTCTAGAGCAGATTTTGCCTCCTGGTTTGAAGGTCAAGAAAGAGAAACTTCTTGCTTCTTTATGAGCTGTGAAAATCGAGACATGAGGCTTGGTGTCCTTGTCCACATTTTCGGTGTGTATTTATTACCTTTTTCTGTATTTTCCCTGATAATCTGACTGCCTGAAGAACCAGTTAATAATATCTGTGTTTCTGAAAATTCACTATTCCATTTGCAAACAAAAGTAGGAAGATCCCCAAAGAATTCATTAGTTTGTAGGTATAAATTATTCTGAATTATTCTGTGGGGCTCATTCTTTTTCTAACTGTGGGAAGTCTCCAGGAAGAAAAAGAGTTTCAATCATGAGAGTTCAGGCTTATTTCTAGCTTATTAATTTCAGACTAAATGCAGTACAAACTGTCATGCACCAGCAAAGAACTGGACTAATTTTGTAGTTATATTTTTATTTTAAAATAGCAAAACTGTAAATCTCTAAAGATATTGTTTGTGATCTCAAGAATTACTTGCTAAGTTCAGGTGCACCCTTAAAACCAAATCTAACACATTTTCTTTTCTTTTTGTGGAGCCTACATCAGATCAGAAAGAAACAATATTTGATCTCTGTGGAAATATTTTTGACAGTTTTGTCAAAGAAGAATTCACAGTCTGCAGCTGGATGGCATTTTATTGACATTTGTTCTAAATAAGTTTCTTCAAAATTTACTATAATTACTGAAAAGATACATCAAATATATCTGATTAGCAGAATGGTTACTGTGACCCTTTGCTTGCATTGCCTGAGTTACCAACATTCTGGACCAAAAATAGGTACTGCAATAATTGAGCCAGGCTGACACTCCATGACTATTTAGCATACTCAGTATGTTTACGGCTTGGTTTAACAGACTAACTTGGAGAAAGAACGAGTGGAACCTTTACACCAAAAGGCAAATCAAAACAAAATTTCTTAGGCTGTGGAAACATTTGGCAATCATTTCTTCTTCTTTTTGCCTGTCAGCTTCCTGTTTTTGACCATAACAAGAAAAAAGAACTGAACAGAAATGAACTGCAAGACCTATTCCGTCCAAACCAGACTGGTTTAGATAAGCAACTTTTGGAACCATCCAGTAGAACTTCCCAGACTTTTGATGTTTACCCAAAAGTATACACCCACTTTTCATGCTCCTAACCACAGATGTGACAATGAACACCCTATAAAATAAAATGTCACCTCTGTCCTCTAAAGTCTTTACAGTTTCTTGCATTCTTTTAGTCCATTATTGTATCACTCTCCCATCCCAAAGAAACCCACCACACCATTTTTTAAAAATTCAATTTCTTATTTTAAACCTTTTTGATCAATAAATGGTTCAGTTATTTTTCCTATCCTCTCCAGACAAGAAAAAGAAAACAGAAGAATAAAAAGATCTTTCTAAAATGTTTATCCCACTTGATCCTTTCTTTCTCCTAGGAACAATTTTTTATCTTAGTAACAAATGGATGAAGATTTAATTGGAGGGTGGGGTTTTTGTACTTTTCACTGTTCTTTCCCTGCCATTGCCTCTGGAAAAACACTAGCTGTTTACATTTCCCTCTAACACTTGTCAAGTAGTATGTCGTTCCATTCCAGAGCTGTCTTAAGATCTGTGGGGCCTAACATACAGGCCTTAGTTTTGAATGTTCCTGTGGTGTAATTTGCATGTAAGATCACAAGGTTTAAACCTTGTTGTCTCTAAATACAGACCCCTCTGACCCAGGTTCTGCTACTTCCTCTTTTCTGTTCCTTCATCTTTTCCCCTGTTCTTAATTTATTAAGAATTTGGGCTTCTTAATCTTTTCCCCCTATTTTTTCCAGGCACTTCACTGATGAAAACATTTAAAAACTTTTATTCTTATGAAAAAGATTGAGGAACAGTCTGTGCAAGTTGAAGTCTGTTTCACATGGTGAATGGAGCAACACCACCCCAGGCAGTGAACTGAAGCCACCAAATGCATGAGAACTTTTCAAAGCACAAAGAGAGAGCCAATGGTATTCACCTCTGCAGTCCATGCCTATGCTCAGCAATGGATGTTCTTATGGAATTAGGTACCAAAGATCCTTTTTATCTGGAAGACAGAGGTAATGGAGTGAACATGTGGTGGATTCTCTCATGGCTGGTAAGCACAGCCTTGAATTCAGGCAGTGCAGAACTGCATCATCCCCAAAGGAACATTATAATGACTTTTGCCTCGATAGGCTACAGTGCCTTTCAGAACTCTGAAATATCGTGGAGGAGTGCTGTCTAACAGCCCATTTTCATGATGTACATCATCTACACATCTGTCATACAGCCAAGATGCAAAGAAATAGGTGTCGCTTCGGTATCTGTCAATACCTTCAACCTGCTTTTGCGTTGCGATATTTACCTGACAGCTCAGGCACATCTTGATATTCTTTCTGTATCAGCATTACCTGATGCATATAAAACATTCAGGAAGAAGTTTGGATTGATATGTTTGTTCAAGATGCAAACAGAGGTCCCTACCTCAGTATTCTTTTATATTCTTCTCAGTATTCTTGCTTTAGTTATAAACAAAACAATGTAACTTGTTCTTACATGATGGTTTTTGAAACATAAATAAGTTGTCTTGCATGTTGCCAACTTAAAAATATTCAATATACCCAGTCTTGAAGAAATGTTGAAAGCAATACAGTTCTCCCATTTAGCTATAAGCAAGTGGAGTAAGGAACTTGATAAATCTGTGGCTTGCTCAAAAAGTATGGGCAGAATTTGTACAGGGGTTTGTTTGCTCTGTGTGTTCTAGCAGCTCAGATAAATACGGCACTTCCTCTTCCTTGACCACAAAGGTCACTTAAAAAAAGTGCTTCTAGAATCTTGTTCTTAAACAAGATTTTATTTTTTTTTTCCCTTTGTGAAGGGGAAATTGAAAGATCATGGCATCCTGAAGGTTAGGACAGCTAAACCAGACTAATCCTCACACCAGTCCTGTTAGCATCTCCTCCAGTAGTTTTCGCAGCCAAATGTGGAGCCAGCCAGCAGTGCAAAGAGATCCAGCAAGGAAGATAGCTAAAGCCCCGTGTATCAATGCTGGAAAAAACGCATTCCAGAACTTGGCATCTGTGCTCTGATGCTTGCCAAGCATGCCCTAGGAGTGTCCACACATGTGCTGGCTTTAGCAGCAGAAAAGCAGAATGAAAACGAGAGAGCTGTGTGAGCCACAGCACAAGCAGTAGGGAACACTCTGCCATAGTCCATTTCTTTCTTCTAGAAAATGGGAGATTCTCCTGAGAAATCAAAGTGAGGGTGCATATATTTTGCCTAATGTACAGGAGGAACCTGACTTTTTATTTACATCCAGAAATTTTCAGGTCTGCTGAAACTGTTCTGACCTGCTATTATAGGACATTATATATCTAGCTTCTCAGTTACGCCAAGTCATTCACATGGAAATTAGTTGGGATGAAATGCGTATCTGACAATCTGCAGCATTCAGACAGCATTTCAAATGCCTGTCTGGTGCCATTAAAAGGAATTTGACTTACATTAAAGTTTTTACCTATATGTGCATTAAAGATTATTCCATTAGGTGATGAGCTCTTAAAAAGATATGAATGGTTGTACTTGTTCAGACTTAGGAAGATTTGGGTGTTTGGGCTGAGACTGGTATTCTGCCTCCAGCACTGACCATAAGATTGCGGCATCCATCTGGAATTGTCCGTGGAAAATTCTGGCTTAGTGTGTGTATACTTTCTTTTTACTCAGTCCTGCTCAATACTTAGGAAAAAACATATGATCCTCAGGTTAGAAGCCATAACAAGCTATGAGTCAGAAACTACAGTCAGCTATCAGAAATTGATAATTTATCCAAAAGACCAAATAACAGAGTAACTGATGATATTCAAAAGCATCTGCTGAGGTCCTCCTATAGAAGAGGAGGAATGGTCCGAAATAGTGGTGGTAAGAAGTCATGTGAGAGCATTTGCCCTCCTGTCAAAATAAGGTATACCAAAATAATGTTGAAAAGATGCTTACGTTTAACAGTAAGGAATTTGTTTTCACAGAACAAGTCAATTGTGTAGGTGGAACTTGAGATGTAATTTAAAAAGGAGAAAGAAAAAGCAAAATATCTACACATTCTTGAATGTCTAGATTTTTTTAGTTTATTCTGGTCCCTTACAACCAATTTTTGTAATTTGAACCACTTTTTATGTGGATTAAAAGCAGACCATCTCAAAAGATTTATTCAAGGACTTTTTTTCTGTATAGGAATCAGGGGGATGGGTCATGATGCCCAAAACCTGAATGTTTCCTGTTGCATTTGGTATGGCCAGGCACTCAGATGCATCCCCTGCTACCAGCATAATGATGTGGAAAGACCAACAAACCCCATCCTGTACCTGTATATATCCAAGTCCTTAGATCTGGTGCCTGGCATTTAGCACTGAAAAGGCAGGGCCATGCTTCTGAAATGTACAGAAGCACAAGTTCAGACATTTGTAATGATAACATTTTTATTGTAGTGTCTTAACCATGAAACAGAACAACAGCAACAAAAAATAAACAAAAAGAAAACCAAACCAAACCAAACCATAAAAACCCCTTCATCCTGCTGAAAAACCCTTTAAGACAAGTATATTCTTTTATATCAAGTATGTGTAGTAATTTATGTCACTTTCAATCCATGGCCTTGGGCAAACATATGGGCCCTATTCTGCCGTCTCTTTCATTAACTTTAAGAGAAAACTTTCTGTAGGACAGGACCAGTAGATTCAACTCCCCTTAATGCTGTGGAAAGAAAATAACATGACAGCAGTTTGGATAGCAACATTAAGAAAAAAAAATTGTTTTTTTTTAATCCTGACATTCTCTTGTCATTTGTACTTTTAATACCTGCGCTGATCTAGGCATCCATCATTGGGTGCTTTTAATGATTCAGGATAATGAATAGCTGAGAATTTTTTTAATTGACAATCAAATGTGGCCATCAAGAGATATCATTTTTAGGACTAAAAGAAGTGATTTTCATCCAAGGAGTCTAGTTTAATTGGATCCTGCTGTAGCAAAGTGATAGCACACATTTTTACTTTGTTTGCAAATGCCAAAATAGCAGGAGTGCCTTTACTGAAAAATAACTCCCACCCTTATTGGGGAAGAAAAAATCAACCACATGGGAAAAGTATAGACTCAAAAATAATCTACATTACATGTTTTTTTCAGGGAATATTTTCTGTATGTAAATGCACATACACGTTTCATGAACATCCACTATATATCACGTTTTGAACTTTTTTTGTCAGAAGTGGTCAGACTTCAAGTGGAAGTTCAGCTAGAGCAAAGTAGACATCATTCATCCTTCTACATCAGTCATATAATGTCAACATATGGCATCCTTTGTGAAACAACCTATTCTATTTTTTAAATCTAGGGAACAGAATGGGAAGGAACCTCTGGGATCATCCAATTCAAATGCTTTTTAGAGTTGGGAGACAGACCCTACAACATCTTTCCTAGAGAAATCTAGTTTCATCCCAAAAGTACTTACAGTTTAGGTTCTACCTTTTCTGATGCAGAGCTGTATTGCTGTCTTATCTAAGGAACTCTTCTAATTGTACCACTAATTTGAATTATCATCACTTTATAAATGTTTTTTTCTTCTACTATTTTCCTTCCCTATTTTTTTAAGAGAACTGCTGTTAGCTAAAGAGCCCAGACCCTTTAGCAGTCTTTTTCTTCCCTTGACCATACTGGTGGCCTTTATGTGCAGCTATTCCAATTTTAACATATCTTTTTGTAACTTGAATGATCAGAGCATAATCATTATTTCAGATGATGTCTGATCAGTGTCTTGTACCTATTAAAAGTATTAATTCTTCCTGGCTAATGAAGACAGCTTTGTTGGTAAGTACTTAATTTGTATGCATATTTACATGAACCATTTATATTATAATCTCATCAGAATTAAGCCCCCTTGCTATTGAATGCTTTGTGTGCTAGTTCCCTTAAAAAATCTAGAACGGTGTTACCTAGTGCTCCTCTCATTTGAGTGCAATGGAGTCTCTGAGTCTTAGAAATCACTTTACAAATTACTGGTAGCTGCTTTTGTTCCTGTGCTCGATTTCTATAGTTTCAAAGTAAAAAAAAAACAAGCCAACCAATAAAAAGTAGGTATATCTTGGCTTGGAACCATAGCTTTTATCCCCTGATTTGTAGCCCACCCCTGCTGTGTAACTGGTTTATTTTTTTGTTGTTTGTTTCACTGTTCTTTTTCTCAGATCAGTTCTTTCCTTTTTATTCTTTGTAGCCTGCCTACTTATTCTTCACATTTTTCTTGAGGTAATTATTCACCCAAACAGACATGGAATCCTTCCCTCTCCTTGCCTTTGTTAGGCACATCTCATTCATGACAGGTTTAACAGCTCCTGTTTTGAAGAAATTCCAAACATCACCTATACTCATGAGGTTCCTGAACTCTTCTACCCAGTTGTCTTCATTAAATAGGTCCTTCATTAAATACTTCCCTGAATTTCTCAAGGTTTTACCTTTAAAGATTCAGATCCTCCCATGCAAAATTACTTTTGCTAACCTTCCAAATTTAAACAAAATTAGCTTTTAATTAGTCAGAATATAGATCTGTAAATGGAGCCTCTATTAGAGCCACTGGACCACCAAAGTAGGGCAGTGACTTGAATTAGGGAATGGCTTCGTTACCCCTCAGCTAGTGGATTTTATTTCAGAGATAACAAAACTATGCTCCTGGTTCTCATTCCAGAATTAGAAATGACAGATAATAAGCACATGGAGCTAAAAGAAGCCACTACATGCCTTTTGTTTTGTTTTAAAAGACAAAAAAAAGTTATGTCGTTGCCGCAATATGCCATGGTATGTATGGTGAGGTACTCAACTGTATAGCCGTAATTCAAAGCAATAAATCTCAAATGACAAAACCAGATTGTGTCCTGTTGTTATCAGAATGACCCACAGGGAGCATGTGGTGACTTTCAGCAGGGACATCTTCATTGCTTCTGTTTGCTTTTTACTGGTGGCTAACTATTCAGCACATATAGACAAATGCATGGTTTTGGCGTTAAAAAGTAAGTACGAAATTAGCCAAATGAGGTTTTTTGCATTCATTTTAAAATACTTATGTAGAGAGAAACAGCAGAAGGAAAACAAGTAAAACTTTAAGCTGTGAACTTGCAAAAACTACTCTTGAAGGAAACTGCAACCTAAAACAGTTTGAAGTCTCATAGGTCTTGGTGTCTGTCAAGTGTTTTGAAGAACTTTGTCATCTTGCTGACAAAAATACCAGTACATGGGGCAGAACAGATACAAGTTCCTGCTTCAGATGCCTCTGCTTGGCACTGCTGTGCCCGACCCCCGCAAGGCCGGTGCTGCTTGCAGGCGGGTACTGGCTGCCTATCTCCATCCTCACGCATCTCTGAGCCCTTGCCAGGCGGAAGAGAGGTCCATCCCTAGGTTCCACCAGGCTGGTCCAGGCCTCATCCTGGAGCTTTGACCTGGACATTTCTTTTGAGCCCCGGCTGTTTTTCCATGGCAGGGATTTTACTTACAAGTTTCTCCACAAAGGTGGGACTGTATACATTTTATGGTACAGTTCCTGGAGGTTTGGGAGGGGAGGAGGCAATGAAGGAAAGCGCAGAATTCCCTTTTGGGCCAGCTCTACCTGCACCGCTCTCCCTCCATGCGCTCCATGCCCGCTGCCTGCCCTCCGCCGTCGCCCCCGTCGCAGCCCGCCGTGTGCGGACGCAGCGCCCCCCGCATCCCACATCATCCCGCATCCTGCATCCCAAATCATCCCGCATCATCCTGCATCCCGCACCCCTCGCCCCGGCCCCGCCACCTCCGCCGCCCCTCCAGCCCGCTGTAAACCCGCCCCCCGCGCCGGGCAGGGGCTGCCGCTCTCGGTTCAGCCCATCCTGGCGCGTTGCTTTGAACGCCGTTATTGCTAATTGTCATCTTGTTCTTTTTTTTTCCAGGGAAATTCAACATTGGATTTCCTTTTTTCGGAGTGGGAGAAGAAAATCCCAACCAACTCAACTTCTTTTTTTTCCTCTCATTTTTCCCCCTCTTTTTGGAGAGAGAGGAGGAGGCGGTGGAAGCAGCGTGGACCCCTCTGTGTGTGTCGCCGCGTCCCGCTGACGACTGCGGCGGCAGGGCAGGCCGGGGAGGAGAGAAGGAAGAGTCATTTTGACATTTGACATTTCATTTGATAGGCCGAATGTGGGTGGCTCTAGATTCCATTCCTACTGTTGCCCTGGATGGAAAACTCTACCTGGAGGAAATCAGTGCATTGTTTGTAAGTTTCTGACTTCAAGTTTCTGCTGCCCCAGGGCTGATAATAAAAATAAGTAGTATTCTGTGAGTTACAGCTCCATTCAGGATGAGAAAAGATAATTCAGTTCTGTCTTTTTCTTCGTGTTTAAAAAGAAGGGAAAGGGAAAGGGAAAGGGAAAGGGAAAGGGAANAAAAGAAAAGAAAAGAAAAGAAAAGAAAAGAAAAGAAAAGAAAAGAAAAGAAAAGAAAAGAAAAGAAAAGAAAAGAAAAGAAAAGAAAAAAGAAAAGAAAAAAGAAAAGAGAAAAGAAAAGAAAAGAAAAATGGATTTGCAGGTCCACGTTTCTTGTAATTGAAAGGTTGGCCAATGGCTGTATTTTCTTTGGTGTGTTCATAAGAGGTATGCCTCAACTTAGTCTTTTAAAAAGAAGAACACGACAACGAAGGAAAAAGGAAAAAACCTTCCGTAAATCAAATAACTATAGGAACAAAAAGAAAAAAAAAAGGCAAAAAGGTCTTGATATAGAGCAAATCAGATCTGAAGTTTAGTGAGACTTCTGTGCTAGACTTGGAATTACAATTACATGGAAAACTTTTTTACATCTGGGATGCTTATTCTGTTGCTTGTCATTTGTTGTTGTGTTTTAATAGCTATAAAGCTTAAAGACTCAGATTACTGCTTGGTCATAACAGGTACTGTGCTGACAGATGTGGCTGTTGACTTGGCTTGGCAAGAAAAAAAGGGGGGGAAAACTGCTCAACACTCTGGTTTGGGAACGTCGTCTGCTTAGAAAGGAAACAGAGAATTAAGTTGAATTTCCTGTCTGTTAGATGAAAGCTGATATTAGACACATCCTTCTTACAGTCCTTGAATTTTAATGTTCCCATTCATTCTAGCCTGTCACCATTCTGTTATTTTTTTCTTCAGTGTGTCTGAGTTATTCATAAACACACAGAGCTTTTTTCCCTGTAAACTGTTATGAGAAGGCAAAATATGCTCCAGCATTGCTCCCAAGCCTGCTAGCCAGCACTGAAGCTGGAGCTGTGGCTGCAGGAGGGGAGAAAATGGGAGTATTTCCCCCTTCCCTGGGATTAGCTGCTCCTCGGCATGTTCAGGGATGCCTCTACAGCAGCTTTTGGAGACAGAGTTGCTTATTGTCTCTGGTCCCTGGAAGTCCAAGACAGAGCAGCTGGAGTATTAGACATACCTCCAAACAAGAAGAATGACACCAAATTCCATCAAAATCAGAAAAAAAGGATAAAGTCTACATAGGATAATACAGTGTACAATACAATGCATAACTGCTCTTTTAATGCATTTGGCAAAAAATACCAAATCCTGTAAAATGCCAAATATATGATTAATAAATACAAAGCCATGGATAAACAAAGTTCAGAATCTGTTCCCTAGCTGAGTTGAAGAAATATATGTGGGAAATGGGTATCAGACCTGAAGCAGTGAAAAGATTCTTGTTGGTTTAAGTGGCGACTGGAGTAAGCCTGCCTGCTACGAAGTGGTATTATCTGTGTGGCTTGTGAGGAGAAACATGCATTAAGGAGCTCAAAGAGCTTGTCTCTGATCAAGATTTGCATTTAATTCATCTCCACGTACTAGAACAGAGATGTGTAATGACATATGTGTAGAGTAAGAAAAATAAAATCAGGAAAAAGCGTTTAAGGTAGCAGCACACCTGCAATAAAAATGTTGTCATCAAGACATGAGAATTCAAGCAGTGTTTGAAGACATGTATACACACACACACACACACACACGAATCAATACATTTGCACAGTGGTATCTGTTCTTGCCAATACTGACACAGGTTTCACATTTGCTGAACAGCAGCACCACCGTGTGACGCTTCGATGTAATATTCTATAGGGTTATGTGCCTATGTATTAACGCCGTGCTTGCCAAATGAGGACATAGCTGCTGGGGCTTGCACTGCTTAGAGGAGCTGCAGACCCCTCCCCAAACCATTCTGTTGGCAGTCGCTTCAGCTATACCCTATTTCATTTGCACTTAATTGAAACACGGACGGCTGATCCAGCAATCAATCAGGTGAGCAGGACTAGGGAACAAATTGTCCTCTACTCGGCACTGGTGAGGCCCCACCTTGAATACTGTGTCCAGTTTTGGGCCCCTCACTACAGGAAAGACATTGAGATTCTGGAGCAAGTCCAGAGAAGGGCAACAGAGCTGGTGAGGGGTCTGGAGCACAAGTCTTACGAGGAGCAGCTGAGGGAGCTGGAGGGGAGGGGAGACCTTATTGCTCTCTACAACTACCTGAAAGGAGGGTGTAGCGAGGTGAGTGTTGGTCTCTTCTCCCAAGTAACAGGCGATAGGACAAGAGGAGATGGCCTCAAGTTGCACCAGGGGAGGTTTAGATTGGGTATCAGGAAAAATTCCTTCACCGAAAGAGTTCTCAAGCATTGGAACAGGCTGTCCAGGGAAGTGGTTGTCACCATTCCTGGAGGTAGACGTGGTGCTTAGGGACATGGTTTAGTGGTGGTTTTGTCAGTGTTAGGGTTACGGTTGGACTCAATGACCTTAAAGGTCCCTTCCAACACCTAGATAATTCTATGATTCTATCAGCTCCCAGAACACCAGCCCAGGGAGGTGCTGGGAACTGAGGTCCAAATCTGGTCATTCCGTTTTGTTTTGGAATAACTCCTGTCATTACAGGCACCCTGCAGGTGTACTAACTCTTAGCATCATTAAGATGCAACAGCAGTTAGACTAATCTGTCGCCGTTGTTGGGGCTGAGGAACAATACTGAAGAAAAGAAACTTGTCATCAATGAGGCAATGTCTTGGTGTTTTTGAAGTTTAAGGAATGATGTCAGCTTAGGCTCCAAGCAACAGATAGGAAATCTGGACATGGAAATATTGTTACAGTCTTTAACACACTCTCAGTCTGTTACGAAGAGAGTGCGTGCAGTCTCCTGCACATCCACCCACCTTGGAGCATGCCATCAGCTCTCCGCAAATAAGAAATAGTAGTGATAACAGCAAGTACCACAAGAAAATAGCGGTGTGACAGAAAGGAGGCTGCGGGTGATGACAGAGCAAAGGGCAGAGATCTGCAGGTTGAACTTACTCACGACAACAGAATGAATCTGTCTAGTTTCAATCTGTAGTGCAGGAGCCTGACGTCATTGTTTCTTGTGATTTCTACTCCTTTCAAAATGAAGCCAGCCCTCATGTTTTATAGGCTTTTGGGCCTGACACCAGCATCTAAGCAGATCAAAATAGAGATGACTGCTGCCATGCTCCCTGGTGCCAGTAACTCTCCAAAAGGTCATGTTTTCTGTCACCACTTTCAGGATGGACTGTGAGACAGGGTGCAAATGCTCAAACATGGATAGGCAGTGGTAAACACAGGCATGTAGTGTTAAACACTAACACTTTGGGTGCTTTGGGTGCCCCAGGGTATCCTGTTGGGCCCATCAGTTCAGAAGGGCACAGGTTCCTCTGAAGGTCTTGTGTCACATGTGCTGGCCTCTTGTGGATATCTTGTCTATGCAAAGCTGTCTGAGGTGTGTCACCTGGGTGCAGTCCTGGGTCTTGTTATTTCTGGGGTTTCCTTGCTCTGCCACAGTTCCTGGAGTTTTATGACCGTGTGTCCGTGTGTGGAACAGAGGAGCGCTTCCTTGGAGGTCCTGGGGACAGGAGCACACTTGGATACTCACAAAGATGCTCAGATGTGAAAGTTGGTACGATTCTGATAGCCCTGACAGAGGTATTTCGTGACATTATTTCCACTTGGCAGCATGCTCTTGTAGCAACGCTGAGGACAGACACACCTCCTCTGCCAGGGACCTCACAATCTGTGAAAACAAATAACAGACAGATGAAAAGCATCCCAATACGGTTGCCAAGATGAATGAAGTACCTTAGGGAATCCTCATTTCCATGTAATTTACTCAAGTAATTTATTTAGATGTTTGTTATATTAATTCATTCAGCTTTCATATGGTGCTTACTGTTATATAGCTGTTAACTTGCAATATCATGCTGTGGCTGTTAAATACGATCATCACCATTTTAAGAACTGGAAAGCTGGCAGAGAGGTTAAATCTTCTCATTCACAGTGAGACAATGAAAGATTTTCTGTAAGATTGAAAGATGAGACTTCATACCTTTCTGCCCTGCTTTCAGGCTCCAAATACGCACTGCTTTTTGCAGTAGCTGTCTCTATTTATCATGTGCTTTTACTTTCTTAAAATGTATAGAATTGAAGCACTTACTTAATTTTAAACTACATATGTGTTTCTTTTCCAGACCAGAGTTATCAAATCAAATTCTGATCTTACCCAGCCACAGGTGGCCAGGGCCGCTCCATGTCCCTCTGAGCCATGGTGGCCATTCCCTCAAATTGTTTCTGCTTCTTGTCTTCAGCATCCCATGCCGGCCAGATGCTCCGGAGTGCGGACACTGGCTGTTCCTCATAATAAGCCCTTCCCAGGGGGGAGACAAGTTGTTACCTTGACCTGGGATAATTTTGCGTGCAGACCTAACCTCTGCCCCCTCCTGCTCGCTGCCTGTCCCTGGTGCAAAGTCCACAGAGGCTGCAGTGCTGCCTATGGCCCGCCTGCAAGAGAACACAAAGTCAGGGGAAAGATCGACAGGTAACGCTGTTCCTGTATGAGATACTACACATACCTACTGCATACCCCCCACCATGCTACTCCCTGTAGCCATTCCCTACCTTTGCCTTGGAGAGGGAAATCCCCGCTTCTACCTGCCATTGTGCCCTCTCACAGGACAGCCAACATGTGATGTGATGTGATAAAAATCCCAATTTAAAGCAATCTCAGCCATGCCAGGTTAACAGAGTTACTTTTTTTGGGTTGTGCGGAAGGGATGCTGATGGCTCACAGCCATCCCTTACACTAACCCAACTAACATGGAATCCACTCTCCCCTTTCTGAAAGCTGTGCAGTTTGTTACATACCATGCTTTCCGACCACATAATCTGCATACACGCTAGACTGAAGCATCTCTGTCAGAGGAATAGACCTGGTAGAGAAGTCCTAATGGAGACTGGAATTTGACCTTGGCTGGTAGAAGAACATGGAGAATCTTGTCTTTACAACCAACCACTCAGAAGGCTCGTCCTCTGTGAAATTCTCCGTTTCCTTTAGCTCCGTCTGGCAAGTAACAGGACATGGAATTATGTGAGTCCTCAGTAGCAGGAACATCAGCTGTACAGAAAAGTGGTGCAAAGAAGTCAGATAGCTTTGAGTAATGTTTGGGTGTAGTACTGTGCTAGTACAGTCTCTTCTAAGGTTTAAGTGAGGAGGTTAAGGATTGCTTTGCTCTGGACCACAATGGAAGTTTTTGCATATGATGAGATGTCTCTTGATGATGTGTCTTGGGAAGGTTTCGTAGCTGTCCTCTGTTCTAATTCCCACATCCAAAGTCAGAAATAGTGACTCCCACCACAGCTTGTTCTCCCAACAGACAGAAACAGCCAGGGCACAACCTGGTTAATTTATACTAAGGTTGATGGGTTGACTGATAAGCCACTGCAAAGGGCACACTGTGAATAAGAAGAATTTGATGAAAATAGATGTTATCGATGAAGCAAGAATTTGTGGGATAAATGATATCCCTGAAAATTCACCATACTTGGTGCCATATGGAAACAACTGACAATGGCAATGCTTACTTGTCCCATTTAGGGCTTTTGTGTGGGCTGTATTGTTATTTCCTTTTTATGAACATTCTGGAGGAACGTAACCATTGCCAAGCAGAGTCTGCAGACAATTTAGATGGATTACTGGATGAAGGGCATGAAGTCACCTTTAGGGAACCGCACACCATTAAAAGTTTGCTTTTAACAAGCATACAGTAGGATCACTGCCTTGGATGAGTCAACTGTGGTAGTTTGCAAGAAATGCATTAATTAGTTTTAAAATATTTATAGTTTGTATGTCATTTAGGCTTACAATATTAAGAGAATGTGTCTTAGTGTGTGCGGATTCATATTGCAAAGTGTTCAGGGGCAGCACTAACGTAAGGTCTGGCCTACTTCCCCTGTCCCCAGCCACTCATTCCTGTCTCCAGACTAAGGCAGGATTTATGCTGCTTCTCAGCTGTATCAGCGCAACTGTTTGTGTGATTATGGTATGAACTAGAGCAGGGAACTTCATATGAATAGTCATTAATTTTGGTGGTAACACTGGAGGCACAAATACAGATTTTTTTAGCATGGCTGAATTTGAACACGCTCTGTGGATCAGTAATAGAAATGCCAGTAAAGGACATAGGCACCACCTCTGACCCCTTGGGAACTCCAGTTCCCAAACTCTCATTTAGAAAGCTTCAAGCATAATGAGGGAAACACTAGTTTCTCCGTATTCAAGCAAAAGAGAGAAGAAATATGGCTAACTTATGTGACAAAAATGTGCATGCTGTTATCTTCTCCAGCTTGCAGTGTTTTTTGTGGCAAGAAACTTTCTGAAGCTGTACAATATTTCATGTTTATTTACAGTGAGGTCTGTACTGATTAGTATAGACTTTTGAATTGAATCAACTGAAGTGCTAAAACTGTACTCAAGAAAAATGTCTTTTGCTTTAGTTTAATAGCATTTCTGGTAGGGAAAAATCAATGTCAAATGAAGAAACTGTCTGTGTCAGCCTTATCTAAATTTGTTTCATCACACTGTAACACATATTTGAAAAGCACTTTCAAGTTGTAGAAAGAGAGTAAAGGTTAAGTATCAGCAACAATGGGCAAATGCAGCTGGTAACATCATACATAGTTAACGATATTATATGGATATCATGCTCTTCCAAAGTTATTACTGCAGTTTTGTCTTCAAAACACCGTGGTGAATTTGTGATAGGCTTGACACAAAATGTCACTGAAAACGAAAAAGGGAATTTACAATTCTGAATGTGATGGTGGAAGCGCTTGCAGACTAGTATTGTCTGTCCAAATCAATAGAAGAGAGCAAACGATACATTTTTGCTGGCTTTTTTTTTCTTACTGAATTAGTCACAGGCAAGCTTGCAGCTAGAAAAAAACCCAACACACTGAAATGAAAGGAAATGAGCCGACAGCAGCCTCAGAGAAAACGGTAGAGGGACCACTGGGAATTTCAAAATATCGGCCTTCTGCTATAGTGGTTACGCTGCTGAAATGGCAGATACAGACTTGATTTTTCTGGCCCCGATGAGGACACTGAAGGCAAAGTGGAGCTAGTTGCTTAATATGCCTAGTGCCTTTCTCATTGCCTCTTGTCACAACATGAATGAGATTGCTGTATGAATCTTCTGATTCATGCATGATTTCAGATTCATTTTTACTATAAGTGCCTTAAACATGTCCATAATCCACAACAAAACAGTCCTGAATAATGACAGGTGAAAGCACGTGTCTATGGAGTAAGGTGCATATTTCATCCCTCTCTAAGGATGGCTTTCCATGCAGACGGGTAAAAGAGTGTAGCAGAAATCCTTCCTAACGGCAGGCAATCCTTCTCCTTGGGCCTTGTGTCATCCTCTGGGTGCCCGAAGAGGTTCCTGCTCCTATGGACACATTATGGAAGGAGGTCACACATGTACTTTGCAATGGAAAAACCCACAGAAGGCAGAAAATTCATGGACAGGAAGGGATGCCCTGCAGATCTCCCTGCTGCCTTTCCAGCCCTTTCCCCAGTGCTTAAATGCTTCCCACCACAGCTGAGTCTTGCTTTCTCACCAAGCTTATGATTTGCCTACTTTCTCACCTGCCATGCCCTGCCCACCTGGCCTCCATCCCTGCCTACTACCACATCACAGCGAGCTTTGCTTCTACCAGAACCTTGGCCATGGTGACAAGCCCAATAGCTCACGTGCAGGGGAGAAGGGCCCCCTTGGAGCTTGCTTCCTCATCTTGGAGAGGTTTGGTGGAATATACTATAGTGTAGGGCAATGTAGAATACCACAACACAACGCCCGTACCGACAGCTTTAGTGCTGCTAGCTGCTTCTGTGATCATCTGTGTCCCAAAAGCATGCAGCAGGAGAAATCCAGACCATGACCCTCCTGCCCGTTGCAAGGGCTGGGGGAGGACTAACTGCCTCAGCACACCTGGGTTTGGTATTCAGGTTTTCTCCCCTTTCTCCTACTAACTTCACTCCCCAACTGGTAACTCCAGAGTCAGTGTTTGGCTAGTTCCCTTTCCATTCCTTCCCAGAAGCAGGGCAGCCTCAGTCCCCCTGCTTTCTCATGCTGTCTCCTTTTGGTGGCTGCAGTTCAACAGCAGAAGCTCATTCATATGCTTTCTTCCATCTCTGTCATCATGCTAAGCCCACCCAAAACCTTAGCTCCACATTACATCTCTGATCCTTTGGCAGCATTTAAGCATCATTACGTCTACTTTTCCTACCATTAATAATCTGATTTATCCTAATCACTTTAGGACAGAACATTGTTTGTTGTATGTGTTAAATAGGTTTGAGATACTATTATCATAGTAAGATACTTAAGCCTAGTGATTAAGGCAAATAAATTCCTTTGGCAGTTGCTTTTAATCTCACCAAGTCAAACTGTAACACAGCTATCATGGGAAGATATTTGCTAGTTAATGTGGAATTACTCCAGAAAGAAACCCCAGACTTCACTAATACTCCATCTGACAACTCCTCATTCTTCTCAAGTCATTTGCAATGCTCTATAAACTCAACTTATCATCACTCCCTGCCCCTGCTTAACCATTGCACACCTGAACTCTTGCAAAAGTTGTTCCTCCAGTGACAGTGTAGAGCAAACTTGATCTCTGCTTCCTTCATAGACTTCTGATTCTCTAAATATGTGCTTGCATAACTTCACATGGGCCTGTAGTCTTTCTGGAGCCAAAGAACTTGCTTTACACGTGTGAATGTTTGCAGACTGGGGGAACTCAAATCTGATCTGTAAAAAGTCAATGTAGTGAGTTGTGCCATTCACTTCAACTTTAGGAAGTCCTTCAGAATAACAGATTGACTGGTCTGCAGATTTGCAGAGCCCCTCTAAATACCTAGGGACGTAATTATTTTTATTATTGTGAGAGAACCTTTTGGAATTAGTGGAATTGTTCAGAGTAGTAAAATAAATACATACGGAAGGCCCATAAGTAAATTTCTAGTAGTTTTCTGAGTTTGTTGTGTCTCTGTTCTCTTGTACTATAATTTATTTATTTATTTTTTAGTAATAATAGGTCTTTTAATAGAAAAGTGATTGAAATAAGAGAGGAGAAAGAGAGCAGAACAGTATGTAAAATAACCTTTGATCTTTCTGTAATGAAGGATTTTAAATTTATAGAGTGCCTTCAGTGCATCAGCTTGCAAATGCTGATTCCTATTAGCAAAGTTTAGAGGATCAGAATTTATTTTTTAAAACTTTTCTTCTAAAATAGGGTACACACATTTTATAGCTTGTGTACAAGGTGCTTGATGCACTTTCAGGTTAAGTTCTCTGATTGTCTTTCTGGTAACAGTTAAAACACTGTAGACCTGGCTGGAATAGCAGACAACTGTTTTTAAAGTGGCACTGCATGGTCTGAACTTTGGAGAATAGAGACTAACTTTGCCTTGACTATACATCAGCATTACTTGCTACCTACAAGAAATTATTTAAATTTCTTCAATGTAGCCCATTGTAACGTTACAGTAACGACATTCTCACTACTGTGTTTCTATGGGCTGTTCTAGTTCATTGGAACTAGATTTTTGTGGAAGCTCCTCTTCCAGAACTAAGAATAGCAATCAAAGATCAACCATGTCTCTCATCTGTTTTTAGAGAACTAAAAGCACCGATAGTATTCAGGAAACTTGGAGGGATTTTGAGAGAAAAATACCTCTTGGGGAGCAGAGTTGCTCTTTGCTCTGCAATGTGACAATCTTGTAATTTTTTTCTTTCCTTACAAAAGAGAAAGACACAGAGGCAAGTATGGTGAGTTTTATCTGATTTTTCCCATAGTGTTGTTTGTTGTTTTTTTAAAACACTGGAAACATTTGATCATGAAGAATCATATTAATTAAGTGCGTAGTAGTATTCCAAGGAAATTTTAAAAGGTATGTAAAGCATTGGAATATGTACAGAGTGGAACAATCCTAAAATGACTGAGAAATTAAATGAATTCTGTGATAGCTATATTTTTATGCTATGGTTTTCTCATTTTTTTGACAATTGACATTACTTATTTATTTCAAGAAGAGCTTGAAACAACAGACATTCTGCACAGAGATTGACTGAGCATAAGTCCTATTAGTGTCACTGGAGATAAGCACGTAAACTCCACTGTTTTTCTTGAACTAAGAAAATTGATGTATCCGTAGGAGAGTAACACAAACCAGCAGAACAAAGTAAAATGTTATTTAAAACCTTAAATGGCACTTCTGCTATGAAAAGTTGAGCTTAGACTTAGGAATGTGAGACCATTCAATATGATATTATCCCTGAATGACACAAGCATCAAAGGTAGAAGAAAAAAACCCCAAAACTAATCACAGAGTATCCTGATTACTTTCATTAGCATGTGCAAATCTTTTATTTGTAGTGTTATTTTTGCTTACCAAGATATTTTTTTATAAATTTCTAGATAAGGTTTCTGAAAATTGAAATAGTGTAAGTGCATATTTATGTACACTTCTATGTTTTCAACGATATAGGTCATAAAGACCTACATATTTACAGAGTCGTTGCACAAGTATAGCAGTAGAAACTTATTTTGTTTTTAACTTATTATAACTGGGAAGATCTTAATTTTTTAACATGTAAATATCTATCCATCTACCTGTATAGAAATTTAAATAAATAGTATAGACTGAGGATGTTTAAATTTTTGAATAAGAAAAGATCAATATTTTAGGTTGATAGATCATTATGGTGCCTGACCTGAAACAAAAGTATATTTATCAACATAGTTAGATCTTTTTTAAAAAAAAAAATCTTTAAATTAATTTGC
>VWZL01004163.1:0-194062 GCA_013396915.1 Stercorarius parasiticus | reverse complement strand
ACACATATATATAAAAAAGTATATATATTTTTTCTTTTTAGTGTAAGCTGAGTTTGATTCTTCTTCAGGACAATGAGGAAATCAGAAAACGCAGGTTAACTGTCCTTTTCTGTGGTAATATTGTTCCCCCTCTTTTCTTCTAGCTGTAGGCAGATAAGTTGGTAGTTTATATATTAGACATTTCTGCATTTCAGTATTTATATTAAATTTATTAGCAATAACTCCTGCTAACTGATACACAGCGCACTCTTGTTCACACTGCACAGTGTATATGCAGTTCATCGGTAGGCACTCTATATTTGCTCCTGTTATTTACATTTTTATTTGCTTTCTGGTATAAAATCAAGAAGGAAATGAAAAGTCACTATAAAATACATGTATTTGACCAAAGAACCTTACATTGGAAGATATGTGTCTGAGTTATTTTCACCTCCCCTAGCAATTAAGGTTTTTTTATGGTGATGTTCATCACCTCTCTTATTCCTTTCTACCTTTCTAGTCACTTTTTAGCTTTTATCTTTTGATGATAGGTATCTACTTCCATGTTTCCCAAGTTGCATACTTAAAATAATGCTTATTTCCACTTTTACTCTCACCTGTAATTTTGTTAGCCTTTTTCTGTTTTCCTCTTTTACATTTTTGGAGGAGTCGAGGCAGTTAGTTCTCTCCTTGATGACCCTCATTCACTGATGTTTTTCTGCCTAAATTTTTTATTTCGGTCAGTTCCACTCACTATTTTCCTCAGTGATCAAGATATATTTTCTAATACCAGTTTAGTGTCTTACCAGTTTAGTGCTCCTTATTTATTCCCATTTAATGTGATGAAGTCATAACTACTTCTCTCCATGCAAATACCATCTTATAGTCCCAGCCACCATGGTGAAATCCAGAATGTTTGGAAGCATCATCCTTTTTTTTTTTCCTTCCTTCTTATTTTCCTGCAGAACTTAATGATTTTTTTTTGTTGAAACTTTAAGATTTTTAGAACTTTTTCCAAGTGCAGGATGCACCGGGTTAGGCTGTCTCCATAAACTACTATTTTAATCATCCAACAGAGAAACTGAGATAAGTCAAACAGGGTTCTTGTGCACTCACTTCCAAAGGAATCCTGTCATGCCCAGGCAGAATCATGAAAACAAGCCCAAAGAGCACTTAGCACAGCTCTGACTGATGACCACTGACTGACTGCAAATATTCCCCGTGTTATCAAAAACTGTCATGCCCAAACCACAGATGCATTTCTCAAGGACACACAGTGCAGAAGGGTAGATTACCCACTTACTTCCCTTACCACACTCATCACAGCAACTTGTCAGCATCTCTGGAGGTAAATGGCCGAGTATTTTCTCCCACAGTTCACTACCCCATAGCCCCAACAGGCTTTTGGACTCCATGTGCAGCCTCTGGCCAAAAGAGGACAGCTCTGGGATTCTGTGGGAACCTTACCAAAAATGTTTATTTGTACATAATACTTAAAGCTTCTGCAAGCCTGAGTAGTTTAAAACCTTTGAAGTGCCAAAAGCTTGTATAGTGGTTATTTATGTTACTATCTATTTCTGTTTATTTTCTAATTTTAAAAGGGTCTTGTTGATGCACTGACAGTGTCTTGACACTATAATGAGTTGCCTTGACACTGTGTACCCTGATAATTAGCCATAATAAGTTGCCTTACTAGATGTGAACTGACAGATTTTCTTGGTTCCTAAAGTTGTAATGTCATACAAGTGCTTTAAGAATATTTCATGAAGTTAAGAGAGTTTTGTTCTGAGAAGAAAAAAAACACATCCCAAAACCAGACTAAGATGTAGAGACTGACTTGTAGAACAATAATTGCAATGTTTCTCCAAACTGAAAATACTTAGCCATTATCAAAAAAGGCAGAAAATTACAAAAAGTCTGTGTTAAATACCAGTTAATGTTAATTTTTAAAAAAGATTTAACTTTTAAAAACATGTCAATCCGAAATGTTTTTCTAGTCGGGAAAGGGTAATTTTACAGGTTAACTGAAGGATACTTTTCAGGAATGGCCTGTTCAAAGGGTACGAAGGAGCAAGAGACCTCACGTATGACTCCTGGACAAGACCTACATCTGTTTCCCAAACAGATTTACTGCCAATCATGAGGCTGTTCTGTTGCCCTCTCCCCAGTGCATGAAGTCCTGCAGATATCATATCAACAGATAACTCAGGTAGGTCCTTACCTGTTTGGTAGGAAGTACTGAAGGCACTGATTACAACCTAACTGAACTTGGCTGCAGAAGTTTAGCTTTATATAGACAAAGATTAGGAGTTTCACATTTTGCAAAAAGGAAGCCTAATACTCTTATTGCAATTTAACCCCTAAATCCCCAAATCTCCACTAGTCTGAAAGGACGTCTCTTAAAGTATGACAACTATTCATTATAATCTTATAAACTATTAAGCATGTGATTCAGCCTTTCAGTTCTGTTTTAACACTGTATATTGTTGTTCAAAAGGTTATTTTATCAAAACTTTATGTCAATGTCTAAATATGTTTGTACTTTTTACTAGTCTAAGCCTGAGAGAATATAATAGTTTCTTTATACTGAAGATCTCACAGATCACCTTTAAAAATAATTGTTCTTTATGAAAGCTGTTGAGCATACCAGGTAAACTTAGGTTCTCAATTAAAGCCACCTTAGCATTATAGTAAATACTGGTCTGATTTTTAAACATGAGTGACAATATTTTAATTTGATTGAATTAAAAACAAAGTCTTACAGTATCTCTTATAATATATTTTCAGTGATGCAAGGTGCTATGTGTAATATATGGTATCCAAGTCATTATGTCACTCCACCTGCTGCTTTAGCTGATGATCAGTTGTGAATAACATGTTCTGAAAATTGCTTTTACTTTAGGCTACTGCCGGCTTTGCTGTTAGTAACCTTATTTCTTCAAACTTAATGTGGTATTTAAAATTTGTGTTGTAAAAGTGTTCTGATTTGATGTATAGGTTTTTCTGTTTCATATGTCAAATTCACTTTTAATTCTTTTTATTAGTTTTGAATACCCGATTGTAAACTATGCAAAAAGCCATGACCAATTTCACCAGGCTTCCACCGTAAATCCTTAGATCTAATGAATCAAAGATTGAAGACTTCTGTTTCCAGAAGGACAGATGAACTTATGAAGACCTAGTTATTTTTTCACATTCTCACCAAAATCCTTTTGCATAAGTAAATTAATGACCTACTTGAAGATAGCAAAAGGGAGTTTTATTCATGATGGCTCCAATGACTTTTTTTTTTTTTTGCCAATGGCATAACAGGGATGTAAAGGAGTCCCTAGATTTCCATAAACATTTTATATTCTTCAGAACATGCAATTAGTATATAATAGCCTAACTTTGCAAACAGTACTGAATAGTAACTAAATGCCAACAACCCATGAAAAGACTGTAAACTAAGCCAGAAGTTGTCTAGTAGCTTTCTCCTCACCTATTTATGTCAAATTTTTTTTTCTCCTCTTTTTGCCTCGTCAGTTGTACGCAGGATTGGTTGATATTGAGTAACAGGCTCGCCTTAGATATAAACTCAGTGGAAATTGGAGTCTGGTCACTATTCGTGTGAAAATGATGTAATTTATCAGGATGCTTGATCCAAATTCTCTGGGCAAATCCAAGATTTGCGTGGGGATTTTATTGTGAGTAGGGACTTCTGTTTCTGTCAAACCTGAACAATATTTTTGGCAATGTATAACACAAAAATCAGTAGAGTCAGTCCAAAAAAAGCATTTTGACATGTTTTCTTCCCAAAGTTTATTCCTCTGGATTCTGATTGGTTTTCAGGATTTTGGTGCTTACTATCATTTCTTTTCCCTACTAATAGTCCTACCAGCAGAGTCGCTTGCTACTTCTTCTCTGAGTTACACCCAGTGTATGGTAATTGTCTACCTGCTCAACTAGGTCCATGACTAGAAGATACCCCTTTTTTTAAACGCGATGTGGAGCCTGCTAGTCACTGTGTTAGGATGTTCTCTTGAAGGAATCTTTCCTGAGTTTGCCTAGCAGCATTTGTGTATACAAACCTTCAAAAAGAACAAGATAAAATAAGGTTGAAGAAGGATTTTAGATTATTTTAGTATTTGATTTACTGAAATAGAATGGTTCCAAGAAAGTCAAAGTTAGATGTGTGGGAGCATTTCTTTTACATATGAACTTAATCTCTGTGCTCAACTCATGCTCTTTTAACAGGGAATAATTCAGTGAAATTTTGCTTCCAAAATTCTGATTTTACAGAAATTAGATTAATTTTTGCTGAATCTGTCCCATGTTTAAGTCCTAGTTTCACATTTAATTTTCTGTCTTCTGTTGATTCGGGTCAGATCCATGGATCTAGAAGGCAAGAATAATGTAGTCAGGTCAGAAGCTGAAATGTCAACTCTATTAGGTGTCTGATGTCTTTATTATACCTGCATTAATCGATGTCTGGTGTTTAAGATACACCTACATTTGCCTGATCATAGTAATATGCAACTACAATAGATTGAATATATTTATGTGGAGCCAGTTTATCAGATTTATGCACAATTTTGGACATGAAAATACTGTTGCGGCAAGTATAGAGGCTAGAAAGAGGCCCTTTGTAAACATGATCTTTAAAATTATGCTGACACAGAGTTCCTATTTTGCTCAAATATTCCATAAGGAAATAATTATGACTATTTGTATGCTGATGATTACAAAAAAGTTCAATTAAAATGTATTTTAAGTGTATAGAAGTTCACTTTGCACACATAACATACAGCATTTTTCATCCAAGGTATGCACAGTGATTTAAAAAACCTAGTTAATATAGCCAACACCTGCTTCCTCAGATCCTTCATCCCTATGCCGTTAAAAAAGATATATATTTTATTTTGTTTTACCTAAAAGTAAACTATAACCGATAGAGAGGGGAAGTAATTTTCTCTAAGTCACACATATATTGCTTGTTATAATCACGTCTTTTCAAAAGTATAACTCTGTAAGAAGAACGGGAATATAGAAGTATATTGGCATTTTTAGATGTAAAGTTTGAATGGAAATTTCTCATGCTGTTAGAGCACATTTCAGAAAAACAATTCACAGGACTGTAATAGAGTTTGGTTGGTTGTTTTTTTTTAAAACAACCACAGTATCAGAAGATGTCAGTTCTAAAATTTTTAGTGGTTTACAGAGTTGCAGTACTGTCTAATAAGAAATATGAAGGAATACAAAAGAGATTTCTGAAAGAGTATTCTGAAAGTTCTTTACATAAAATCTAGAAAGGAAAGGCTAAGTAAGTGAAGTTTCAATAAATGCCTGTAAGATAATTTTATTGTTTGTTCAACAACATGCGGTTAAAATTTTCATTCTTATAGACCATTAACTTCCTGCAAAGAGCTTCTGATTTAAGTAATGCATTACCTACTAAATGTATCTACTATGTGGCTCCTTTGGACTTGAAAATAAAGGCTGTGTCCTCGCTAAAAGTAAAGTTAGGCTATCTGCAAGGGAATAGATTCCTGATGCTGTTTACTCCCAGTAACCCTTTTCTTCTCTACCTTTTTTTGAGAGTTTAGACAAGTGACTATAAAACCTGGAATTAGTACTAACTATACCAGATGTGATGTGTTCAATGAAATAATAGTATACTCTTGTTTTTCTTACCAATTTGAAATGCTAGCAGATTTTATTATTTTATTGAATATAGCATGCCTGATATTCATGACTACTGTGTTGGAATGAGCGTATGACTGCCTCTGGATGGACATTCAGCTCTGTAAATCCTCAGGCCAACAAACCATCATAAATCTTGTGTTATTTAACCATGTTCTAAATGGCTTGAGATCACTGACAATCACCCTGCAAGATCTTTGGACTGTAAGTTCCAGTAAAGCTAATTTTTCAGGAATGTAAGATTTTAGATTATCTATGCGAAGAGCCAAAAAGTACGTACAATTTTAGAGGATCCAATACTATCAGACATACAATGAAAGTCAAGTAACTAGAGAGAGCTAAGAATTCTGTGCAGAAACTCACAAAAAATCTGCCATCTTGCTGGTCTAAATAATTTTTCTTTCTGTTAACATAAAAAGATAAAAAAACAGAACAACTGTTTCATCATAGAATTGATATTAATACGACATGATTTATTTTTTCCTCAAATCACAGCATGGCTCTTCATAGCAATTCTGTATTGAAAATGAACAAACTGGCAGCATGGCTGCTTGGGAACATATTGACCAGACAGCAGGGTTCCTCTTGTAGTCCATTTGCTGCCAGTAGGACAACTAGCTCTGGCAGTTAACTCAGAAATGGAATAGTGCATGAAGCCTTCAGAAAAGTGCTGTTCCTGGGGTGACATCAGTTTCACTCTCCAGCTAATTTGCCTCTGAAGCATTTTGTATGGAGTCAGGCCATTATGGCTCCATCTCTGTGGGAAGAATGGCCCAAAAACTGAACCAAAGAAATGCAGCTCTGTCTCTCTGTAGCTAGTATCTCAACAGAACAAGTACAAATTTTTCAAGACAGTAAAATAATAATAAATATTATTTTTAAAGGTACTAGGTAAATTTAATTTCAATGACCCTTCTTTGAACCATGATATGTATATTTTTAAACAACGATAAAATATAAAATACAAGGCTAAACCATCCCTGTTTCTGCAGAGAAAACCCACAACTTTACAGTCACAGATAATTGTTTTTCAGCCATCCAAACAGTGGACAAAGGAGAACTACCAGCTATAATTATTGACTCAAAAACCTTTGACAAAAATCTCCAGTGAGATCATACTCTGGAAACCAGCTGCTCACTGGATTAGAGGTGCATGATTGTCCTGGATAAGAAAACTGGATAAGAGATTGGAAACAAAACAATGGTTCCTGGATTGTTTTCACCGTGGCAGAGGTCGTTTTGTGGCACAATAGAAGTGATGTTACCTAATGCATTTATCAATCACTGGGTAAAAGTGTATGAACTGTGAGAAGACAGATTTTGCAAGTAATAAACAATTATGCCACTTAGGCAAAATCAAAGAAAGCTGTGAAGCAACTCAAAGACACCCAGTGGAGTTAGATGAGTAGAAGGTGTCACGCTGAAAGGGGGAATCTGAAATAAGATGAAAAAGTGTTAAAATGCCAATGGAAAAAATATAAAATAGTTTGAGATACAGTTTCAAATGTTGTTATTGTTTAGAAGAAATATCCTTATAAAATCAGAATGGAAAAATAGTTTTACCGCTGTTCCACAGTCTTGGGTTTTAAATTACTTTAATCAAGAAGGAAAAGATGTGTAGGTATTTATGAATGACTCAGTGGAAATGCTCCTTCTTATACAGCAGGATACATAGAGAATTCCTCATCTGAAATGCTGTACTCAGTTCCCTTAGTCCTTTCTCAAAGTGACAATATGTTAGGAACGTGTCAGCAAACAGAAAAGATTTGCTGTCTTAGATTAAAAATAAAAAGAAGTATAGAAAGCAGTAACTGTGATCGCATACTGTGCACTTTAAATTATCATTTTTCATAATAAAGGATAAGGAGAGATACAAACAGATCTGAAGGAACTATATTTAAGTTAAGGTGTTTCAGAAGGTACAGAACATGGTTAATTCTGTGAAATTCATTGTTGGAAAGATCTTCACATTGAGACAACATTCATCTTTGCATTAGAATAAATACATATAGGTCACATTATGCCAGTCATTACAAATTAAGAGTTAAAAAAAAATTGCCAGTGTATGAATCATTTCCTAATCATCAAAATTTTTACATTTCTGAAATACCTGATTGCAGTGAGCTGTTAGAGACCTGACACTGAGCCACGCACAATAGTAGAGTAGGATAGCAATTCCTGTGTTCAGAAAAGACTTGCCAGATCAACACTAACCTATCTCTGTCCCTAGCTGAAGTGATTAGGAGGGAACTGGTTGCTTGACAACCATGTTAGCGCTAGGTCATTTTCGCAATATTTATGAGCTGATGTTCTATTTGCATTAGATTCATTAGCTATGCCTTTCAGAAGGGAGGAAGGAAGGTATGGGCAGCTGACTCCTGATGATCATCACAGATGAATGAGTCAAGACTGGCTTAAAAAACCCAATGTGTGGGGATGGGGGAATGGAAAAACGGAGATTGTAGCAGGTAGACAAATGAAGCAGAGGTGTTTCCTGCATGGGGGGTAAAAGAATGGCTGTGAGCACCGAGTGGCCTGAGATCCAGTCATCCCCTCCACACCTCACCTCCACCTGGACAAGCTGCAGACTAGATCCAGCTGTTATTAAAGGCATTTGGCCTTCTGGGGCTGTTGCTAATGGCATTTGGACTTGTGAGGTCACCTGTTTTTCTGCAAACAGGCTGGAGCGTTCCAGTGGTATGTCTTTCCAGGCCTGGGTTGAAAAGAGCAGCAGTCTTTAGCTGGTGATGTAACCAAACCCAAAGAGAAAGTGAAAAGAAGGAGTGGGCAATTTGGAAACAAGATGAAATACACGAGAAAGGGGAAAAGAAATTAAAATGAAAATGATGAAGAAATAAGATTCTGGTTATCCTGATTTTGGAAACTGCCTCACTTTTCTTCTAAGAAATAAGTAGTTAAGCAAACTTTGTAAAGGAATATGTCTGATAAACTCATAAAACATCATACCACTGGGTCGTAAACTTGAAGAAATTCTTAATAAATCTTTATCTAAAATTAAGCTATCATAGAATTTTTTGGTACCGTTATTATTCCTGTGGCTGGTCCTCATACTGAAAAGAAATAAGTATTTAATTTTAGGTGACTTTTCTTTCTTTGCAGATGGTTGCTCGTGCTTTCATTTTTGTGACTTTTTTTGGTTGCAGTGCACTGTATTGGATTCCAATGCCTGTATTTGTGAAAGTTTCCTTTTTTGCAGCAGTCAGCTATTGCTTAAAAATAGCTACTTTATATTGTCATTAAATATTCATTAAATTGAGTTGTGGCAGCCTGTGAGAAGCATCCAATTAAGCAGTTCATTTTCTACACATAAGGCTACAAATGAGCAGTCTTCTTTCTTTTCAATAATGCATCACAGGCTGCCATTAGTATCTGTAAAATAATTGATAAGGGAAAAATTAATTGTAAAATACATACTAGAAATAGAAAAGTAGATTAGAGAGGATGATTTTGCCTTGGGACTTTCCTCTGACTGTGGGAAAAATACAGCATACTTTGATTTAATTTTTACATAGCCTGGGGAAACCTGAAATGCCATATCTAATCATTCAGTATTTTCTGCTTCTGACATGTATTATGTATTACTAAATCTTAAAAATCAGAGATGGAAAACACATCATAGAGTTTGCTCACCCTGAAGCCATTACAGGACAGTAAAAATTCTGGGTCATGGGAAAGGCTCAGTGACGTTTTGGATCTCTCCGGTTTACATTCTTTTGTTGCTAGTGCATTGAAACACCCATAGTCTTGTGAGAAGAATGTGCCTCGGCTGCAGCCAGAGGCACAACCACCATCTGTGCAGGTGAAGCTGGTCTGGTCTGGGCAGCAATGGCAGCGGAGGTGCATTGGCTCAGGTTTCAGCATAGGACAGAGCAGTTCTGACCTCCCAGCACCAGCCCGTGCTGCTGACCCCTCACTGGCACACCGGCTGAAGACATTAAAGCTAGTTACTTTTGCTGTATGTATTATCAGACCGCTTCCTCATCTGCAGTGCGGACCCACCTCAGATCATGCCCCGGTTCTGCCACAGCAGTGAACAATCAGCAATAAGGAACTGCAGGAACCTGGAGATGTCACCCCCAGCTTTCAGCGTACCACAGTGGTAGGACAAGGGGAGGAACGCCATTCCCCAGCCATGGGCATGTCTAGGGACGAAACCAGGCCTTGAGTAAGTCACTGTATCTCAAGTTACATGTTGCATGCCTCTTTTGTAGCAGCTTTCAGCTTCCATTTTACCTTGGATGTATCTCACCTTCTGCCACTTGCTGATTATTTCTCGCCTGTATTCACTTACTGAAGTTAGTTTTAATTCACCACTTTATTTAAGTGCTGATTCCAGTGCACAGCTTCAAAATGTACCTTCTGGTTATTATCAAAGTTCTGTGTACAAGCTGGGCCTAAACTCCAAAGGGGTGTTGGTTCATCAGACTGAAAATTGTTTGGCCATTTAATTTACATTTAAAATGTAGACTTTAATTGAATATAATATGAAGCAAAGCACTACAAGCTGTACAGTGCTTTTTTCTTTTCTTTTTTTTTTTTTTTTTAACCTGGCATGAAGTGACAATTACTTTTATTGTCCCTATGGTGCAATGTTTAATGAGACACAAAAATCTCATGTTGACTATGCACTGATGTCAGAGGAGGAAACCTATGGATGAGGCAGGTAGCAGAGGCCACCTAAGGCACTTGGAGCCTTTAGAGGCAAAGGTCTGGTAAACGTCCCGGTGCTGGGAAGGAGGGTGTGCTTTGCAGTGTGGTTGAGGACCAGGTGCCACAGCAAAGCATTGTCGTGCTCCTTTCTTCTCCACGTTCCACCCTCAGTCTTGCCTTCCTGCCACCTCCCCTGCGTCAGCATCCATCCAGCCCCACAGCGAGGCAAATGGGGGAGCTAAATGGGTGCACAACCAGTCCCATGAAGATGTGAAGAGTTTTCTGATAGCACATCTCTTGTCAAGAAAAAGGGGTGAAATCCTGGTTTATGGGAGCAGTGGTAAAATTCCTACATGAAAAACAGAATTTCATATATGATAGAAGTGAGTATGCACCTATGAACTCAGCAACAAACTAATTCTTTGTTAATTTTTTCAGCTCACCCTTGCAGCTTTTTACAAGCAAAACATTTTGTGAAGACTTAGACTTAGATCATTTGGTATAATATCATTATGAAAGTTGTATCTCAATCAAAATCTTATTTAAAAATACGATAATACAATTTGCATTATAAATGCTAAGCATTGCAATTAATTAAATAAGAAAAGTACAGCTACAACTTCATTTTCATAATTTTCCATGCTTTCTATATTTTCCAGGGTATAAATTGGGAATCACAGACAAATTCATTCATGTCTCCAATCTATCAGAAAGTCTGGAAGATAAGAACTCGCTAGAAAAATGCTTACCAGATGCATGATATGTACTGAAAGAAGAAATCAACTTATCTACTATCTATCTACTGCTACATATAAATAATATACATTATTTATTTATTTTCCCCTGTGGTTTTTCACATCCATCAAGTCTTTCTATAGAAGTAGAAACAAAAGTTTAAAGTTTTAATAATTAAAATACTAAGACAGTAAAAGCAGTGACACACATAAAACTAAATCAAATCAGGCTGTGATCTTGCGTACTGCTACATACGCAGACAGTGACATTGTTCCTTAAAAAAAAATATATTTTACCATTTTTACTCTGTGAGGCTTGTCATTATTGTGCCTGGATATCAGAGGAAATCTTCCTGCCAGGCATAATTAGAATTGCCAGCTTTTGAAGTTTATCTTAGTATTTACAGGGATCACCTAAAGCCCAGTCAAATCAATGGAAAATCTCCTGGGATATGTCTCTGCTGCGCAAAGAGCAACAATATGAAACGATGCCTGACTTGCTGCTAAGTGAGCTGCATTGTGCAGAGCCTCGTAAGAGGCAGCAAGTAGGAAAGTCTAGAAAGGAGTGTAGCGACAGAGCAGGTTAAGCACCAAACAGACGACGGTTCCAGAGGCAGCTTGCTCTCGGCCAGTGTATCACCTCCCTGCAGCTATAGAATGCACGGCACAAATACAGGTTGGGTGGAGAATGGCTTGAGAGCAGCCCTGAGGAGAAGGACTTGGGGGTGCTGGTGGACAAGAAGCTCAACGTGAGCCAGCAATGCGTGCTTGCAGCCCAGAAAGCCAACAGCATCCTGGGCCACATCAAAAGAAGCATGGCCAGAAGGTCAAGGGAGATGATTCTGCCCCTCTACTCTGCTCTTGTGAGACCCCACCTGGAGTACTGCGTGCACCTCTGGAGTCCTCAGCACAAGAAGGACATGGACCTGCTGGAGCAGGTCCAGCGGAGGGCTACAAAGATCATCAGGGGGCTGGAGCACCTCTCCTATGAAGACAGGCTGAGAGAGTTGGGGTTGTTCAGCCTGGAGGAGAGAAGGCTCCGGGGAGACCTTATATCGGCCTTCCAGTACCTGAAGGGGGTCTTCAGAATAGATGGGGAGGGACTCTTTAGCAGGGCGTGTAGTGACAGGACAAGGCGTAACGGTTTTAAACTGAAAGAGGGTAGATTTAGATTAGATATTAGGAAGAAATTCTTTACAGTGAGGGTGGTGAGGCACTGGCAGAGGTTGCCCAGGGAAGCTGTGGATGCCCCATCCCTGCAAGTGTTCAAGACCAGGCTGGATGAGGCTTTGAGCAACCAGGTCTAGTGGGAGGTGTCCCTGCCCATGGCAGGGGGGTTGGAACTAGATGATCTTTAAGATCCTTTCCAACCCAAACCATTCTATGATTCTATGGGCAAACCCCTGTTCTATTATGAAGACATGTGTAGTTCAGCCTCAAACTGAAACAAATTCAGGCTGTGCCTGATCATCAGGTGTCATCATCTTAGTGTTACATGTTTCTCACCACTTTATTCACCCAGTAACCTGCAGTAATATAAGACCAGTAGCAGGCAGAGGACGTTTTAAAATAAAATCTACTGCTTTGTTGCTGAACTGGCAGGTAATGCATAATTTCTCCCCCTAAGCTCAGCGAAGGCAGATCACTTCTTGCAACCACCAAAGAGGACATGGGGATAGAGAGGAGGTCAGACTGGTGGCAACAGGGTCAGGAGCTTACCGTTGATCTTGAAGGCCATGTTTCTCCCCAAGGGCTCTTAGGGTGTAGTAGCAAAGCAGCCTCAGTAGCCACATACAGTCAGTCCCACCATGCCCTCTGCCACTGTCCACCACCATTTGCAGGACCATGAGTTCAGGTCATCAAGGGAGCTGATCTCTGTGATAATAAATCACTCTTTTTTTTCTTCCCCTTTGTTAGTTTCCTCCCCTTAGGGTTAGTTTCCAAACATATGAGCTTCCTGAGCTAGTTTATGATACAACCAGATGTGCTCAGTGCTATGGTGGGGCTGGGTCCACACCACTGTTTAAGAGCACGATACCATGTCAAGGTGATGGGCTTACACTGCTGAGAAACCGCTGTCTGAGTGGGGTTTTCCTAAAAGCAGAAGCTTTTTCAAACCTGTGGTTAGTGATCATGGAGTATGACAGGGGCTACTGGAAATTGTAATTGTAATTTAATAGTATTTCTCTTATACAGCATAGTAAAGGGATGTCAAATCAGTAAATGGCTTACATATAGTCAAAAGGATGACGTTGTGTCTGAGGTCCCAAAACTAATGCTTCCATAATACTTTAAAATGTATCAGGATAATATACAGATTTTAACTAGCTTATAGTTGTATAAATCTAAATTTTTGCAAGAGAATTTTTAGCCATATTATGAGGAGTAGTTTAGCTGTAATACTGCTTTGATGAATTTTATGTTCTATTTTATTCTCTCCATTAAAATCTTTGCAACTGTTTTGAAAGGAGAAAACAGTAAACACCGTATTCTGCAACCCAAAATGATTCCTTGTGGGCTTCCTAAGCCAAAAATAGATAATGCATAGAAACAGAGTGGTCATTCAAATTGGAAATGTATTATGAAAGCGATACATTTGGCATTCAGTAAGCCCCAAAGAGAAGGTTGTGGTGCTACTATAATTTGTCCTACGTTCCAAATGGAAAATGCAGAAATTATTAAACACACTTAAGGCCCTATTTGCAAGTTACGGACTTTCATTTTGAGGGTTATCCATTGTGCTGCAGTTCTTAAACTTGGCAGGAAAAGCGCATTGGCTAAAAGAGCTCAAAAAACTTTTATAATTGGCACCCTAGAATGGGCATCTTAGTGAAGTTTGGCTGCTTTTGGGCTTGAGCTTAGCAATCCATTTTTGTCCAAATTAAGCCTGGATTCATTTCAGCACCAGAATAATGCTTAACAACACATTCAGTAATAAAGAAGCAGCTCCCTTTATTGAACAGACATGTACAGATGAAAACAGCAGCCTCAGCCTAATGCATTTACCTGATAATGGTAATTCTGCAGTCTCCTGTCAGAAGTGCCTCATACCTTCTCAGCAGTATAGAAAAAAATTAATTTTGTTGCCTTACAGGTAAGAAAAAAATAAGTAAGCCCCGGACAGCTATGCTTCTTGTTACTGTAGAGAGGTTTGGAAATATGATTTGGTGCAGCTGTGAAACTGTGCTCCTCCAGCAATCAACCTAACTTCGCACTGTCAGATCTCTTTCTTAGGATCACCACCAAGAAAAGCTTTCCAAGGGTCTTGTGCAGACAAATTAGTTGGTAAGACCTTTTCTGCCTCTTTTTGGGGTGATTTTACTCAGGTTAGTCTGCCACGGCAGACAAATGCCTGGTTTTCCTCAGCCTGAAGCTGATTCTATCTTTTGCGCCCAGAACTGCTGCCTTCTCAGTAAGTACAAAATGTTGAGGAAGGAAAGGCTCGTTTTAATTCCTTAATGGTGGAATTACTGGTGCATGAGTCCTGCTGACGGTGTCAGCCCCCGGCATCACTTCTAGAAGGGTGGTATATAGCAGAAAGGAAAGAATGTTCTGGCTCTTCACTTTTTCGTAGGAATTGCTGAATATATGCAAAATGTTAACTGATTGAATTGTTACGTATTTTCCTCATTTAATGACCAGACTGTGCCAGCATTCTGGCTATTGCACACTCCATGTGGTTATAAAACATTTCATAAGTGGATGTGTATTGAGAAAAAAGTGTTCTGATGTACAAAAATGCGAACAACAAACCCCTAAAGTAGTGTAGGGTAAAGCATTTTCAGATTTCCCAGTGATTTTATTGTTACATTGGTTGTCATAGTAGTATCCTTGCACTACCTTGGCTGGAGTTACAGATTTGTTAACAGAGGTGTAAATAATTGTTTTTGTGTGTATGCATTTAAAATGGGTAATAAAACTATAATTATAGGTATGAATGCCTGTTCTTACTTAAGTGCTAACTGTAGAGATTTAACACAGATGCCTCATTAATTCCTACTCCTGAGTTTTGCATCAGCAAGCTCATTTAATGATGTCTCTAAAATATGCACTTTTCTTTGAAACAAAACTGATTTTGACTTGTAAGAAAGATGTTTCATTAGTTAAATGAACCACATTTTTAAAAAACTTTTCTTTAACCTTTTACCCTTTTCCTTCCAAACAGGGAAAGTTAGGTCTTAGCACTTTAGGTTCTGGGGAACACGTGAATCTTCCAGAAGCCTGGAGTGAAGCAATTATGCTGTCTCAGTGCAAGTGTGATATTCAAGAAGGTACAATTTTCTTAAATTATATTTCTGTTAATTACTCTGAGCCTTTCTAACTAAGCTGTGAAAGCTAACTTGATTGCTCTCAAGTATGAAATTTGGAATAAAGCCAAGATGAAAAAGGCTTCTATTTCCTACTTGAAGAACAAGACTTTAGAAAAACATACTGACATTATCAATGAAGTGAATGCATTCATTATCAATGAATTTTCTGTTTGAACCGTCTCTTTTTAAGTTTCACTTGTCAAACTGTGAAATCATTTCCATTTAAGCACCTTTCATCTTACACTTGTTTAGGCATCATTTCTTTATAACCTGGCTCAGAAATAACAATGAATATTATTAAAACAGAATTTAATGATCTCAAGCTGAAAAACTTTAAATAACTTCTTATTCGTATGTTTTCCTAATTAGTCTTATTACAAAAAAACACAGAAGGTTGATGGATCTTTTAAAATTAAAATGTTAACTATTTTTTGTCTTGGTTTTCCAAGTGATAAATGTTTATGTAGTGATTATATGTATTTGTCTGTCCCCTCAAAAAACTTCTGGGTGCAATGACCTACTATGAATCAAACTTGATGTTTCATAACATGAAGCTGCTATAGTTTTGTGAAAATCAGTAGCTGTCTGGAGAAGAGGAACCAGTGCTCTCCAGTGTGCACTGAGGGAGAAGAAGCTGTAGTTCAGAGCCCTATCCGTTTTAAGAGGCAGGATTCAGATGTTTAGCCAAGATGTGCATACTAGGTGATCACTCTGCACTTTGTCAGCTCCAAACCAAAACCAGCACGTGCTGACTCTCAATCAGTACAGGAGGTAGGGATATGAGAAGAAACAGGGAAATACCATGAGGAAGAAGAAAAGGCGAGGGCAATAGGATGGTGCTGAGTGTACTAAAGGTATAGAGGAAGGGGCTAGGAGGTACAGATATAAATCCACAAAAAAGGAGGCTGCCTGTGAGGCTGTTCATAGAGGAACTCTCAAACACCCTGAATCATGCCTGGTAAAATCAGATGAGAGGAAAAACAGTGCACTCACCTAAAGCATCTTTGCGTACACACAGAGCTTTAGGTAGAACAAGATTTATGTAAGTGAAGCTTTATTAAGTAATTTAAAACAGGATTCATATATGCTTTTGTTTTTTTGGCAGCTGAAGCACGGGCTAAAAAAAGTGTGATTTAGTCCTGTAGAAAGGAAACAGGCATGATGGATGAATGTGTACGCAATATCTATAATGTACAATCCACAAGGCTGATGTGTAGGACAAAGCAAAGTCACTCATGTTTTATTTTGTAGGAGAAACAGTGCTCTGTGTTATTTTAGTTTTAGATGCAGGGTCATTCCCTGGTAAAATAGAACTTCAAAGAGGTCTGTGCTTGGGATGATGGTTTGCCACATTATACCTCATTCAAAAAATACTGATGTTGACAGCTACAAATTTTCATGATGCAAATGCAAAACCTGAGCTGTCAGTTTCACAAAGTGCATATTATTGTTAGAATATCTGTTAGAATATATGTAGATTTGGAATAAAACCTAAGAATTTTAGAGATTTCTTTTTACTTAACATGCCACTGAAGTACTGGTAGAAATTTGTGGACATTTTTATGGTACTGAAAAATAGACTTCTACTTAGGTCTCACATGTCTACTTCTTAAAATCTTGTTGAGGAGCAGAGGAGCTTTATGTTGATAATACATGAGTTGTGTTACCTGTCAAGTCAAGGATATACCCTTTTAAAATTAAATCGGTCCTCAAAACAAACTAAAGAGCAGGTCTTATCACCTGCCTACTAAAATGTATTATAGATTTAAAAAAAACAGTAATGCACTATGGTGTCATTGAACCATCAGTTCCTGGTTTAGCCACTTGTTGACTGAGTGGGAACTGCATGAATGTCTCAGACTATATGACTATAGAGGAATATGCAATTGTAAAATATTCTTCTCTTCAAGAATCCTCTCAAGCAGAAAAGGCTGATTTGGAGATGCAAGAGCTTGCTTCCACCTTGCAGTGAATAAATTAATATTCCTTTCACTGGCTGTGGAGATGGAAAGCTCTAGAATCATTTCGAAATCAAGGATGAGGTTCTTTTCGTATTGATATTTTGGAGAGGAAAGGACCATAAGAATTTTACAATGCTCACAAACATAAACTACTGATGCTGAGGACTCTACTGTAAGTTTGCACTGTGATTCTAACTTTGAGGGTACAATTTACCTGACTAAGAGTTGAAATTCATATTTAGGCTAAAAGTCCCTCCTAAAAATGTGCTTCTATAGAGTCACAATTCATCTGTCCTGTTTATGCAGTGGGGGAAATCTGGACAACTGTGCTCTCGATAGTGATTCACCTTCATGGTGCTGTGTCAAGGTACCTGTACACATACTTAGCCACTTGAAATACATGTAGGGGACACCTGGCACTCAGCAGCAGCTAATCTGCTTTACAGATCTATTCCTACTGGGCTAAATCCACTTACTAACATAGATATAGCCATATGGTAGAGGACTTATCTGGGGAAGGGACCAAGCAATGCCAAGGGTATAGGACAGAAGGGGACTTAAATGCGGTAGCTAGGACTACACGAGAAATAAAAGCAGAGCTACCTACTTAAATTTTCTCAGCTCTTTAAGAGCTGAGGGCTCTTTTAAGAGAAAGGCTAGGAAAAGAAATGGAAGGCCAGAAAATCTGTCAAAGCCCCCCTCACCGACACACCTAAGCATTTAAAAGATGTCCCATCCCTTACAGTAGAAGGAGCCTCTCCCTCCCATTCTAATGTTAGGAAGAAGTACGGTATCATTCAAGTGATTTACTGGAAGGTCGGAGCCAATCTTGACAAATTTCTGCTGTAATACAGGAATTTTCATGGACCTGACAGGGAGATCATATCTCTCAACAGGAAATACCAACATCTCTCTGCATTTCCAAGTTCTCTTTTCCTGGCTGTCCTCCTTCTTCAGCCCTGAATTGGCCTTTGACCAACTGATGATACACTAGATCGTAGTCCAGGTTGTGTTTCCACTCAGGCAGCACTGCACCACTCATAGCAGCTGTCACTGAGTTGTCTTGTGCTAGAAAACGAGCCTCCCCCACGTTCAGGTAGAGGCAGATAGGACACTGATGCAATTCAAAATATTTGGCTTTCTCCCCATCCTTCCTAGAATGATGTGGGGACAGGTCAAACATTCTCACTCCTGTGGTGAATACTTCCATTTCTCAGCATCTCAGACATCAAAGGCAGCTACGTGATGTGTGGGAATTCAGCATACCAGTACCCAGTTTCCATGGCTCTGTTCTCAGTCTAGGAACTCGCTGGAGCCACATTTCATGAACAGTCCAGCGGTCTATAGGTTTCCAAAAAAACACTTCTGCGTCTCATTACCCTTGTCACCAGTGGAGACCTAGGCACTAGAGAGGAGTACAGCTGCAGAGCGGACTTGCTGCTCTATATTTCCCAAGCCAAGTAATTAGATCAGCATGGGAAAGTCTTCCATGGAAGTGATTCAGTTTAAAGATTTGTTTATAATCTCTAGATGCCTGTCCCTGCCTAGACCATCTATCAGTGCTCAACATATTGTGTTTTCAGTACAGTGGTCACACTAACTGAAACTCTCAAAGGTGTGTCCAAGTTCTTCACTCCATAGATTCATTTCCCAAGAGCTTGTTATTTCTAGCAATCATTTAAAGAGGAGTGCTGGTCTACCATGTCTTCTTGTTTGAGGAAATGTGGCCCCCTCTGCTGGGAGTCAGGGACAAGCAAGGCTTTTCAGAGCTGTATTGTAGAAACTCAGCCCTGTTGGTGAAATTCCTATTATTAACACACCCACAACAGTGTCCCAGACTGAAAGTATAAGCACCAACTATGAAGGAATTGTTGCTGCCACTGTAGCTCCTTCTGACATTACTATTACCTCTGCCTGTCAGGCAGTAGTAGCTGGGCACGCTCACGCTTGTGAGGCAAAGGAAGGTAAGAGTCTTTTTTTTTCCAAAGGAAAGGCCTTTGCCCACACTATCCCTGAACAAGGGCCTGCCAAGACTGCATCAAAGTGCCTGGGTTGGTGCCAGGCCTGCCATCTGCTCCATCTCCAGAAGAGGGACTGTCCAAAAGAGACCAATGAGATAAACAAGGCAGTCATAAATTCTAGATTGTTTTTTCTCCTTTTCTGTTACAACTCTCATTGACATCCACATCACTTTTTCAGACCATATCAAATCCTTTTGTATTTCCATCAGACTTACCTGTCTGTGCTGTCCTTTGCTAAGAGGATGCTCCTCTCCTGAGTCAGAGCTCCCTGGATTAGGGCAGCAGCATGTGACAACAATATCTTGCATCTGGTGAGCCTCTGTAGCTCCTGTCCTGCCTTTGGTGCCTGTGATGCTGGAAATCTACTCTCTGGGCGTAACTGTGGATTAATCTGCCCCACTCCATGATTTCCAAGGCAGTTGCTGTTCACCTGGTGACCTTTTTCCCTCATCCTTCTGCGAGGTGGCTGCCTTCCCTCAGCCTTTTGGCCTGCAGAAAAAGGCAATGGTACCTAAAGGCTGTGCACAAGGGTGCCCTGAAGTGTTGTGTCCCTGTGCTCTTCCTCTTCTTGTGAGTGGTATACAACAACAGTGTGTTGTTGGCAAACATGGAGGCGTGTTTTGGGATGCTGCCCCCAGCCTATCTTTACTACCTCTATATTAGTCTGTTTCTGCTCACTAGACAGGGCTTTTTCAATTGTCCTGGAACCTGATATGCCTCATGCTAGCCTAGGTGGGTCCACCGCTACATGGAAACTGCTCCTTTCCCCAAATACTGTCTCCTACCAAACTCTACATAGTCTTTCCTGCATCTCTCTATTTCACTTGTTCTGGAGTTTCCATGAAAGTCCAGTAGATTTCTCTCTTCTTTGTTGTTGATGCTTATGCTGTTGCTGATCCAGGCACCACGCCAGGTGCATGAACAAGTGTGATCTACAGATTGCTATCACCTTGAGAGGTGCCTTATTTGAGAGATGCCCAGCTGGTGGGTCCTGACATTACAAAAATTAATAGTTAGGTAAAGAACAAAAAGCTTATTGCAGCTGTCAGTAAGGGAGAGTTGAATTATGTCCGGTTTTGGCCATGGTTTTAAATGCCTAGAATAACATGGGTGTGCACGGAGAATCCATGCAAAGGAAGCAGTCCAGACCCCAGTCTGGACCGGTACCTGAGTGCAGCTGCCTGCACGAGTGAAGGCAGCAAACCTGTTTCTTGGTGGTAGAGGGGGAGTTCAGGTGAGCAGCTTCCAAACAGCAAAACATTTGAATCAGTGTTAGTAATCTACTTTTAGAGAGAGAAATTGCACCCTGACTTTCCATCTCACTTGAGATCTCTAGGTGTTACTGTGCTATAAATAATAATAGCACTTCTTTTGGCAAGTGAAGGAGGTTGAGAAATTGACTGAGAGAAAGACTGATTCTTTCATCATATAACATATGGATGATGAAGATGGGGGAGAGGATGTGCTGAACTTGGAAGATTTGTGTGAGGCTGTGGTTCCACTCTTCCTTGCGGGATTTGCGAGATTTCTTTTCCTACACAGAAGTTGGCAGATAAAGTAGATAAAGTAAAGATTAAAGCACAATGATAGGCAAATTTGGAGAAATTTGCATAGTAACTGCCTGGCTAAATTTTGCCTGTGCGATCTGTAATCTGTCACTTTAATGAACAGAAGATCCACACAAATTATTAGCCAAAAACTGAGAAAAGCCGTCACTCATTTTCACAGTAAAAATAGTTGAAAGAACAATTTAACTATCTTTTCGACCATGAAAAGCAATACTACTTTTTCAGCCATAATTTTGTATGTCTGCTTTCACTGACACAGCAGAAAAATCAGTATATCTGGTAGAAATTGATATTACACAAGCTTTAAAAAGATGACATTATCCTCAGAACAGGTTTTGTTATACCTTCTCAACAAAGTCTTTGATATTAATTCAGACAATTTTACATAAAACTCGGTAACAACTTAACACAAAAAATCAGCAACACCATAATACAGTTTATTAGAGAGAGAACCTCACTTCTGAAACAGACCATTGTTTTAGCTGTTCATAATTTAGCTACTATAATATATACTATGTAATATATCTACTATAAACTCACAAAGCATTCAAGATTGAGCTTAATGAATTCATTTTCCATTCTGTTTCTACAGTAGAAGCCTTAGTGAACCTTTTGATTTGTTTGGACCATCCTCTGATGGGTACAGAACATGTCTCTGCTTTATTTTTCATTGTAGAGTCTAATTTCTTTAAAATTTGCCGAGACGTAGTACAGAAATCACAATTATATTCAAGAAAACTCAAGTTAGCAAAGGTTATGCAACTTTTAAATTCGTAATTATTTTTCCAGTATATGTTGTACTGATCAATATTGAAAAATATGTATTGAGCTAATGAAAATGATGTAGATAGTTTGGATTTACACCTTTAGAAAGTAAGTAGTATCCAGTCAATTTGCTAAAGTACTTTCATTTCAGTACTGGAATTTTTTGTTCCTATTTGCTCACATATGTGTTTATTATCTATGGTGCTTAATATTCATATTCCTAGTACCCTACATGAATACTGGAAAAAAAATCCTCTTTGACAGATTATTTGGCAGAGCAATATAAAATGCATGCTACTGTTTATACGGATTTTATCTTGCCTTTAATGATGGCGTTTCTTGATAAATTGTTTGAACTCTTCATTCTTGCGCTTGCACTATCCATAACCAAATACACAGTGTCAGGATACATTTTTTAAAATTCATCAGCAAGAAAACTATGCATTCAGAAGAAAGAATGGTGCTGTAGATAGGTGCACATCGAAGCACACATGGGATTAATACAAATTAAAGCCTCCTCCTTTGAAATTTTGGGTAAATATTCCAACCTAATTTAAGACTTTCTTTATGCTTATCTGTCTATTTTTTCATGAGTCCCAGAATCTTTCTTCTTTCTATTTTCCCTGTTAAATATTTCTCCAGGGGTCTTTTGGCAGATAACTACAATACAGAGAAACAATATAGTAAGGCTTGTGCTGATAGCTTGTATGAATGTTTAAAAAAACCACTTGTTTAAAAAAAACACTCTTCTTTTTTTTTTGTTTAATTTAAGTAAGGCAAAACATTGATAAGGTGTTGCTGAACTTTCTTTTTTTCTATACCTCTTCATCTTCCTAAAAAGCATTTTGACTGAAAGCATGCTTATAATTAAAATGGAATTAAGTTGTGAGGTATTCTGGGAGGTTTAAGCAAGAGAAGTTCTGCTATTTTCAATTTGTCCTGAGGAATAAAAAGAGATATTGTCCCCACTCATCTCTGGAAGAACAATTTCCAGACCTGTCAAGTTTGAAGTTCAGACAATTCTGAGTAATCTGTTTTGAGCAGTAAAATACGGAGAATAAAGTATCACTCTCTGTATACCTATAGATACAGAAAGAAGTATTTGTAGTATGTGTCCGTGCATACTGAATTAATTTTACTCAAACCTGTAAAAGGATATTCACCTTTCAGCATTGCTTATACATGGAAAATTTCATCTAATAGAAGCTTTTACATGGAAAATGGACAGCTGCAGATAAACTATTCTGCAGTCAAGACAGTAGTCAATGATTTATGCCAGCTGGATTTAAATTAATGGGAAGATGCTTTGAAATTTCCAGAACGCATTGATGCTGAATTCAATGGTTGCAGGAGAAAAGCATGTAAAAGTTCCAGTGGATCATGAAGATAGTAAGCATTATGGAAAGACAGGTTATTTCCAGGGACTGTGAAGAATCACTTAGTGTTTGGAGTTTTTTGTGGTATACAGATTTTTCTCATTTTGTGAGCTCTGAAGTTTCTTCCCTATAGAGTTTAGCTCAGGATTGCAAGATCAACACACATTTTAGTACATTTTCCCACTTTCATAGCTTTTAAAAATTCTGTTAGAGGGGCTCATGAGGGCCAACGTCTGGTTATTTGATAAATTTTTCTTCCTCCTATGAAAATTGTATTTACAATAAAAAACGTCTACCAGGCATTCTGCAGGAAGGCTTACTTTTTTTTAAAGTTTCTCTTTTTAGTAGTATGAATAATCCTGCAGGCCAAATCACTTTGGAGCTCTTCAGATACTTCTTTTAAAAATATATTATACATGAGGTAGCCTCTTTGAAGTGGAATGTACTCGCATTCTTCTATTTAAGATATGAAAGCAGGAAATTAATCTTTTTTCTGAAATTTTGTGCCAGATGAACAGCAAGAAAAAGGACAGGAGAGCCCAGTCCTGACCATATATTAAAGCTGGTGAGAGTTTCTGTCGCTGACAGGAAGGTGAGAGAAGCTGAAAGCTGCAGAATATCTCCCATTGCAGGCTTGAATCTACTCACAAGTTAATTGCTGTGAATCTGGAAAAGATGAAGAGTGCGATTATAAAAATAAAGCTTGTGAAAGGCAAGTCAAGCCTCATGGGTTGATCCCATAGTCTGCATGAAACCTGCTGTTAGGCTGAGCTGCTTAGGCCATTAGTATTTTATCAAAATTTACTCGCATTAAGAAACTTTAATATTTTCATACTTCAGGATTATTGAACTAACAAAAAAATAACAGCCCTTGTGCCTTATGTACACAGCCTATTACTATGATAAAAAAATGGTCATTGCACTAGCAATAATGGGAGGGAAAGAAAACAGAATGAAAGTATCCAAAGCTCAGGAGCAGTCAGTCTTGGGACCAGACTCTCTGTCTTACCCCTGGCTGTTCATTTTGCCTTGCAGTGGTTCTCCAAGATGCTGGATACTGGTTGCTGGCCTTACATGGAGTGACTGGAGGGGTGCAGTGGGTGGCTCAGGCCAGCAACAGCAGCTGGTTTCTGCTATGTGCTTGAATTTATGGCTGCAAATATAGCTTCAAGTGGAAAACATAGCCTGTAGGGAAAGAGAGTCAGGTGGGGAGACAAAAGCTCATACTGAAACTTGCTGGAGAGATCCAAGCCAATGCAGAGAGGTATAACAGGAGTGTGGTTGTTACAGAAGAAAAGGAAGGAAGTGTGAAGAGATTTTTTACTTTATATTTTTGAATGATCCATACTTGTTACCATTCAAGGATAATAGCCCAGCAAATTAAAAAACATCAAAGAGAAATAATAAAGTTTGCTTAAAATACTTGGTAAATATTTTATGCTGTTTCGTAATGCTTAAGATCTTTTTCTCCCATTCCCGTCTAACTGGAAGTTGATGAATAGGAAGTCAGATACTGTAACTTTTATTACATGAACAAATTCTTTCACTTTGTGTTACCAGGCTCAGACCTGAGAGTGAAAAAGAAGTCCCAAGATGTTTATAATAGAAGATATCCATTACTTTCCTAGTTACAGACATAATTCTCTCTGTCACACGCATCTGTCACAGTAGGCTGCTCTGTCTGCCCCTTGCTCAGGGGTCTTACGTGGACCCCATGTTTTGGTTCCATATACTCCTTCAGCATCGTCTGTATTGTATCTTCAGCTACATTCAACTGCAACACATTTACAACCTGCTGTTCCAAAAAAGCAATAAGGTTATTTTCTCCAGTTGCTTGAGGGTGTCCAATTATTCTGACATTTAAATTTCTGCTTGATTTTCAGAGATTTTCAAACTCATGTTAAAGATTTCAGTTTCCTTAACAATGGGTATGTAGAGGCAATTAGTTCTCTAGTTCTTTTTGCGGGCTTTATGGCTTTTCACACATCTATTAGTTTCATCTGTCTGTTAATGAAGTCACCATCCAAGTCCATGAACCATGAAATGCAGGAGCTGATTCTTCTGCTTTGGAATGGGCATGATTAAAATACATTAGCACTTAACATACTTTTTGATTAATTTTTTGGGCCCTGGAGCACCCACTTTGTAGCCTAATCTGTGTTCCCCAAGATGGAGGATACCCACATTTCTCTCACTGGTGTTTTACCAAATCGTACCCAAACTTTTTCTTTTTTTTTCTTTTTTTTTTTTTTCATGTAAATATGACTGAGTGAGTTATGGCACTTTAAGATGTACTGATTTCTTTAACAAAAAACTTTGTGGATTTTTATTTTTCTCTTCGTTCTTTCTCCCTCCCTCCAAAAAGTTCCAATATTTATTAATGAGAACTGAGGACTCACAGTAGAATAATAAATTTGTTCATAATTGCACAATATATGTAAACTTTAACTAGATTTGGGGCTTTCTTACTCTAACTTATAGGTGTTATTTACATACCTCAGATGGTTTGATGTATAAGCAAAAAGCTTGAGTTTTTTCCATTTTGGGGTTTGATTGGCTGTTTGGTAAGCTGAACTTTTAATACTTCTTGTTACCTTTCTGGTCATCCAAAATCTTCCTAAGAACATGTATCCAAGCTTTATACAGAATTGAAAGGTAAAACACTGTACATTATCGGGACAACTAACACATCTTCCTGAAAGTACTTTTGACCTAAACAGGAATCACAACTAACAAAGGAAAGCAGTCAACACTTAACATGTTAAACTAAATGCAATAGAAGGGAAAACACACAAGTGTGGTTGAAAAATGGAAAAAATCAAAACTACTTCACGTCTCTGAATTATTGTCTTGAAAGACACTGTAATGTAAGTATGAAAAGTGAATATTTTTAAAAGTTTGATCAAATTTAGTTTCTGCTTGCAATGCGGTTAATGTTAATTACTTGTTAAGCCATTCGTGAAAGTGTTCTTACACATCACCATCTATTTCAGGTAATGAGAGGACACCATTATAAATAGGGAAAAAAATGACATTGCAGTATCCTTAAGGTTCTCCTACTTTTAGAAATGGCATATAGACTAATCCTCCGAGATGTTAAATACCTCATTCAGGGGACTGAACAACTTGGACTACATTAGAAACAGGAATGAAGTTGTTTCTGGTTTCGGCTCCATTGTATTTATTAAGCTAGTATATCTGATACAGACGCCTGATGGCAGTTGTTCACATGATATTTCATAGCCCCCATCCTTTGTGTACACTGCATGCAGTGCGTCAGTAGGCTGCTGCTGTGGCAAGACTGCAGAGGCATTGCAGTCTTGCTACTATCGTTGGTTGTCATGGCCACAAGTAATACACAATACAAGGCACAAAGATTCACACAATTTTTAAAAATTATACCACTTTTTCCCTCATGTGTGGGTTTTGGGGTTTTTTTTGTGTTTGATTGTTTCTGGTTTTGGTTTTTTTTTTTAACCAAGCTTTATACATGATTATAGAAAGCACCTACACACAATAACAATACCTTTGCAACTTCCTGTGTTGCTTAAGGAATGCCAGTACTTGCATTTATATACAACATCCAGTGACTAATTGTCCAAATGGTTACATTTCTTTTATCCATTTGCTATTGGCATGCATGTATTAGACTCTCAAAGATCTCATATGCATGCAAGCAGATTCAAGAGACCTGTGAATTACTGTATTTCTTTAGTGCCAAACATCATTAATGACAGGAATGAAGCTATGCTTTCAGTAGCAGCCTCTGTATATTACTGCTGAATGTGGAATTTTAAAGTCGTATCAGAAATTAAAAAAAATTAAGAAAACCTTTAGCTGGTGAAAATTGAATTAGCTAGCAATTAAGAGTTATCCAAAATACATGCACTCATTAAATGACTGCCATGAAGGGAAATTTTTTCATTGTGATTTGTTGTTAATAGAGGGTTTCATAGGCAACAGTTAGTCTTTGTTTAATAAAAATCTAGCCATAAAGGCAGATGGGCTGTATGTAGATTGCAGGTTGCATAAACTATGCTATCGATCATACATGTAATATTTTATTATACCACAAGAGGTCACACAATATTTATAAATCTATGCAGTGGAAAAATTGATAATAGTTCTATCTGCAAAACAGTAAAGTTAAATCTCATGCACTAAGTACGAGGCAAATTATAAAACTACAAGAAGATAATTTTTTTTCCTGTTAAAGCACTCTCAGCCTGTGTGGTCTGCTATGAGCCATATCCAAATATCCTCTCAGCTGTACATTTCATGCTGAAGGCAGGGGAAGCCATATGCTGTGCCGTGGTACCTTCTGAATCATTATCAGTATATGATGTAACCTTGGAAGAAGGACAAGATCAGACTCTCCTTGGCATGGTGGGTAACATAATCAGGTGATATATGATGCATCGGATGGGATTATGGTGATCAAATAAGCATGCTTGGCAGCTCAGTGAAAAGTATTAAAGCTGCGTTTAGCTGTAGAAATTGCTGCTAGTTCAGCAAAATGATAGACAGAAAAAAGATTTTAATTTTGCAGAGATTGCAGCCTGTATTTGTGAAAGAGGATCATTTCATAAAGATGCCACCCAGAATTTTTGACAGAAGTCTCAGCGTGATACAGTAATGCAATTCCTGGTGTCTTGTGTGGCAGTAATACCTCTCTGCGATTCCCGTTTGCTCTCACTAACTCTGCTGCAAGCAGAGGCCAGTGAGACAAAGCACGGAAGAAATGTGGTGGGTGGAAGAAGCTGGGGAATTAGTGCAGCGTCACCCCATGGCATGGCAGGACTAGAACAGCCTTGCTGCCGGGGGAAATACCATGAGGAATATAGTTTTGGGAGGAAGTACGGAGAAGCTGGTTCTTTAGTGTCTGCCCTAAGGGTATGTGAGACCTCATACAGGTAGGGATGTGACCATACTGCTTGATGGCCATGCTTCTCAGCTTCTCCCATTGCTAATCCTCCATTCTGGAGAGATGATACATCACATCATGTGAAGGTTATTTCTGAGTAGTTTTTCTACTTCCCAAGCTTTATCTGTAGTAGGGTAATGATAAGACCATAATTATTTGACACACAATAGCCTATCATTTATATCTTTAAAAACTGACTAATTATATGCCTAGCTTACAGGCTATTATAACTTCAATAGCGTCCCTTGGGCAAACAAGTCTTCATTCACTCAGGTAAACATATAATTAAAGAGGAAGGAATAACACCAGGCAGGAACTGACCAGTATAATTTTGGCTTTCTCTCAGAGTTTAAATACGAACGCTGTTTATTGTATTAATAATTTTTAGTACTTGTATTTTTTCTCTTAGGAACTCACAAAGCTTCTCAATAAAAAGCAAGTGTATTTATTGCTATTTTACAGACAGAAAAACAGAACTAAAAGCTTAAACTGTCATGAGGAATAAACAGCCCCAAAAGACAAAACCTATTTCAAACGTATAGCCTGAAATAGCTTACCAAGCTTCTTTTGTAAGTGCAGTCCTCTGTATCTTAAGGAAGGTCACACAAAGCTAACCTCAAACATCCTCTCTTTTATATAGTTAGTTACGTTAACTTTCGCTTAAGTTTGTGTCTTTTGTAGAGCTACATAAGCTGTACACGTTGGTCTGTTTTTACTTTTCAAGTGAGCATAAGAGAGGGCCAGTAATTAAATATGGTTTTCTGATTCATTTTCTGAAGTGCCTTCTCAGGACTGCAGACTCCTAGGCATTTATTTCTTACAGCAGAAGGATGATCTTTTCTGTAAGTACCTGATATTCAGGAAATGCTAATTTTGTTGTATGAACTCTCTTTGTGACCTTGAACAAGTTATTTAATACCTTTACACTTCCATTTCCCACAGAGAAAAGACATGTAATACTCCTATGGTGGCTGGAGGAAGGAGGAAAATTGGTAAATATACGAAAGAACAAACAGCCACAATGACTCCTCTCNAAAAAAAAAAAAGGGAAGAGAGAACTAAATTCTTGAGGAGGAGGATTGCTTTTTAGAGCAAAGCAAGAGGTTGAAACAGATGGGAAGAGGGAGAATGTGCCACATCCTACAAGCCTTATGTCAGGGCAAGGCTATAGATGGAGATTGTGAATACTCCTCACTGCAGAGAGCTTGCAAGACCAAACAGAACAATTTAAACTTAATCCCCCACTTCATCTCACATATTCAATGCAATGAGGAAAGGGCATCTGCAAAATGACCAGTGTTACTTAAATTTTCAGGCAAACGTTGTGCTTTGTTTTAAATAGTTGTCAAGCAATGGAGATACCTTCAGTATCTGAGAGTGTGTGTAACTGAGGTGTGTGAGTAGGAGGCTGTGTGAAGTGTTTGTGGAAGGTTTTTGTGTTAGGACGGGAGATACAGCATAAACAAATTGCACAATGAAGAAAAGAGTTCACTTTTTGCATGGGAAACACAATAAAGCCTGTCGTTCCAGAACAGATGGGAATAAAGAGGATTGAAGCAACTTCTTGTGTCTGTGGTCTACCCTGATTCAGGGACTAAAGTCAACCAGAAGTAGGGTGATGGGTTACCCTGAGCCAGCAGCATGGCCCGTGGCTGGTGCAGCAGTGCCCGCTCTGTGGTGCGCGAGCTGCTGTGGGAGCTCCCAGATGTGCTGGGAGGAGTCCCACCTGGCTCAGCCGACACCCGAGGGCTTTCTGGCGTGTCTTTGCTCCACAAGCAGCAGCCTGGAAGCAGACACCTTTCACCTACTTTGTGACTAAATCCAACATACGAAAAAGTTGCAAGCAAAAGTGATAAAATCATACCTAATTAGATTAATTCATTCTGAGCAATTTTCCCCAGTGACTATGGAGACAAAAGAACAGCGAATGCTCTCATAACAGTGGCTTCTATTCATTAATGAGCATGTCTTGAGTACATGGATCATTAGAGAAAGAAATCAAGGAAGAAATGAGTGGTCTGACACCAGCACCTTCCTGACATGCTCTGAAATCCTCCTTTCAGTCACAGAAAGTGCAGGGAATGCCTAGCATGCTGTAGTGATAGTACATTCCCAACCTTTATTGAGACATGTAACCATTTTTAAAAACAACAAAACATCAGTACCTGGCACTGAAGGAATTTCCTCTGAAATCCAGATACGTCTAAGGTTTTTGAATGTAACCTGTTCTCCAGACACTGCTGCTAATAAATTATAGACGATACACACCTACACTTTTCAAGAGCAAATTACAGCAGCTTCTTCTCTGCCTATTTTTATTTTCCTTATTTCAGGCTCTACTGTTCTTTGTCATAGTTATGAATCCCTAAGTAAAAGTAACAAAGCTGAGTAGAATTCAGAATATTAGACAAGTTCAGGACAGACAGATAAAGCTTATCATAGAGGGGAATCAATTAATAAAGCTTAATTTTCATAATGTTTAGAAGCACGCTGCACAACATATTATGCCTCATGGTTTACCAGATTGAGGAGTAGGGTCTTTTAGCATCCATAAATGAGTGACTGTTGAATTGCCCAGGGTAATTAAAAAAAAATTTCAATCCAGATTCAGTTCTCTGAATTTGCTGAGTCCCTGATTCATGAATACATCCACTCAGGAGGCTTAATACAACCCGTCAGCTGCATGAACTTAAGCGTCTGCAAAGTAAGGAGCAGTAGAGTTGATGAGGCTATTTTGCCATTTGCATGAACCTTATGCTCCTAAGCTCTGCTGTGGAGTTATTTAGAATGGGAATTCAGGATGGTTGACTTTTCCTATGAACAGACTCATCTAGCAGCACAGGAGCTCTTTAAGGACAAGAGCCTAAAAGTACCAGTGGTAAGTTGCCTTATTTGCCCATGCAGAGTGACTGCAAATGTATAGCCATTTTGAACTATTTTAGTTCAAAGACATTTTCACAGTAAGAAGGAATTGGACGTTCTGAAGTTGTAATAATTGATGATAGTTTTCTGTAGAACATTCAGTCACATGTTTCAGTGCTAGAACTAATTTTCAACTCCTTGAGAGAAGGATGAGCCCAAAAAGCTGATGGAGAATATTCATGTCTCCCATCAAAGGGCTCCAGCACACCCAAAGGACTGAATGATAAGTATAGTGAGAAGCAAGACACTAGGCTAGCAGGGCTTTTTGTGCCTGGTGTGGGAGACCATCTGACAGATACCAATAACCTTACACTGAGGGTAGTTACACAACACCACAGACATGCACCTAATTAATTTTTAAATGCAGTTTTTCTCTGATTGGTAAAGTCAAACCCTTTTGAAGGTGCTTAGAGCTTTGAATTCAGACCTGTAAATCCTCAGGCACTTATGAGTTTTGTTTGACACCATTTATTTAGTTTATTTATCTTCCTCCATTTAGTGCAGTCCCTGTGATGTTAGCACACCTCTTAGCTGCTGCAGATCCTTTGGAGAATAAGTGGTAAAAAAATTCTGACACAAGAAATAATAATGCTGGCACTTGAATTACATTGCTGTAAATAAAAGTGCTTTGGGCTGTATTCTACAGTCTCATAAACGCACTCTCACAGGTACATGTTTACCATAGAGGAGAGCTTTGCATGAGCACAGAGATGTGAGAATGGAGATCTGATTCCAGATGTTGAGGCTCAAGTCATCTTGACAGGCAGCCAATCTACCCTACTGATGCTTAACTGCACTATGTCACTGTGTGAAAACAGCAGTAGCACTTGTACTGCACTTAACAGTTAAGAATTGGTAACAGCTCTTAACCAACCCTGTCTTAAAACTTTATTTCCATGAAATATCTGGGTAGCAAGATCTCATACTGGGTAGACTAGTAACACATACTCTATAAAAAAAACTTGTCTGTAGGAAGATAAAACTTTGTGCTAGACAAAGCAGGAAGAAAACAATCCTGAAGAAACAGAATGGGTAGGCTTTTTTGAGACACAGTGTGAAAGACGTCACATTCATTTGCAATATTTTGTTGGAAAACAAAACACTATGTACGTTTAGAATGCTACAGTGATTAAAAGTCAAATATAAAGACTAAGTAAAGAAAAATGAGCTTACCAATGAGTTTTATTTCCATTTCTATTTTTTTTTATTTTTTAAGCTTCCTTTGAATCATAACCCATCAGTATCACAGGAAGGGTCTGAAACTGAACACTTGCTTCGGCACGACCTTGTTATTTGGATTTCTGTGTGCAACAAATCTCCTCAACTGCATGAAGCATCTTCTGCTCTATAAGGAATAACTCCACCACACAAACCTCTAAGGATTGTCCACCAACTTGACACCAACTTCTGTGTATAAATGTTTATCACACTTATGTATCCTCTGGAAAAGATTTATAATCTCAGCAACAAAAGCAGATACACTGTAAGTAATTTGTATGCCTTCAATATATCAATAAATTGCTGTTATCTTTTTTTTGCTTGAAGCACATACACATCTGATCTCAGTTTATTTTTATTAAATTAAATTTGTTATTGATAGGAACTTTGTCCCTGCATTTTAAGTTAACTTTATTTTCTGAGTACTTAAACAGCAGAAGTGAAATGTACTGTTCTTCATGGAAATTCATTAAGTTTCGATTTTTTCGTATTCGGTACTTGTGAACTAAACCAAAAACTAATCTAGAAAGATTAAAATTAAATTTTCATTGGAATGTTTTCCTGTATGCTTTCTATTAATTTAATCATCAAACACATAACTCAAGCTTTAAATCTGTGTTGTTCAGCAGAGTTACTGTACGAAAAACATGTTTAAAGCAATTAAAAACCTCTACAGAACAAATATTACGTACATATTCCTTTATAAGATCATCTGTTTACAGAAAGATAGAAGATACTGACTTCACAACTAATTCCAGGCATCCCAACAACCAGGGTTGTTGATTTACAACATTTTGATTTAACTGTGAAAGCTCTAGCAATACACGTCCCTGGAAAGAGGAAATTTCACTCAAAAGTTGATTTTACTTCATTTTGTTTCCTTTATTTTGTCTGACAGAAATAACCCAGTCTACAAGCAAAGGATAGATCCAAAGGATGTATCTTGTTACACTGAGACATGGATTTTGGAAGATATACCTGTCTTTCTCTTTTCCGTTCCCTTTTTCCTCCTTAAATATTGTAACTTTTATCCACGTTATTCTTCTATTTCTGTTCTTATGGAAACAAAGCCACATATAATGTCTGGGCTTTCAGTGGTAGTGGATTTTCTAGGCCACTTCCAGAGAGGAAAATAGAGCGAAAGGGGACATGCTTTTTTCCAACAGTGTCAAACAGTCCAACTCAGTTTCACATTCTCAGGGATGGGTGCAGAACGGTCAATAGTGATTCTGAAAGCCCTGAGCCAGGAAGGAATATGGTGTCATGAAGCTATGTGGCATGTGCCTCTTACAGCTTCAGCTGTGTCAATGCTCTGTTGATCCGAAATGTGACAGCACAAAATGATGCCATCTTGAAACGAAGCAGAAAGGTGAGAACATGGTGCTCTGATGTGAAGTTCTCACCACAAGGGCAGCTGCATGTTAGTGGGATTGCTTGGCTAGAGGGCTTGCTGTCTCCCAGTCCAAAATTCAGAGACAAAGCATGACTGTTTGCCCATATGAAGGTGTGCCCAAACCTTCTCCATCCAGGTATTTCTAGCACTTCAGCATCTCATATCACCACGTTTTGTACTCCATAGCAAAAATTGTATTCTTTTTCTGTCACACATACAAATGGCATTCACTGCAATGTATATAAAGTAATGTTTTGTTTCTACTTTGGAATTGAGTTACTATGTGATTTAGTAACTAAAACCTTCCCAGGTCCCAGTGACGTTCAGCCTTCAGTGCAGTAGTACTGCTTAGGACAGCTAACCTGAGCATAAATCTCTTTCTCAATGTGTTACGTCCTTTAGACTCGCTGACAACCTTGGCAAGATTCAGGGAAAAAAACACAAGCCAGACCAAGGTTCGGCCTTAGCTTCTTTATTTTATCCCACCAGGCCTAGGCCAACAACTGTCTTCTTCGAGCAATTTTAGATTCAGAAGAAACTCTGTCGTCCTGCTTTGACCTACATCAGGGATGACCCAGCCTACACATCATCAGACAAAACCGCTATAAACACCTTCATATGCTTTGGCTGTACAAACCCTCTGCCGCTAAAGAACATCTGCTACCTCTGTAGAATTTTTTGCATCTTTTCATTGCTACATTTGGCAAATATAATGCATATAATGGATTAGGGCACTATGTTAATGCCAGAGAAGTGTGTTAAGAATTGTCTAAAAATAGCGATAGCCAAAGATGTATAGTGTCTGCCCTATTATTAGTTTTTAGCACTTCAGTACTAGTTGACATTTGTATCTCAAGCTATAATTGATGACTTCTGTAAAGCTAACAATTAAAATAAGCCATATTCACTGCTTCTGAAATGGAGTCTGCTAGATATTTAATCAGGTCTCGTACATGACCTCTGAAGGGTAAATTTATCCTCCCAAATCTGCCCTGCCACTTATATTATTTATTGTTTGTATATGTTAGTGACAGTTGTATATTAAGCATTGTTCCAGCTTTGAAAGAAAGGTGCTTTGAGGAATATATTTGGACTCTGTGGAGCTCAGTGTCCAAAAAGAGACAAATTGCTAGGGCAAAAAGAATAACCAGTAGGAATTTAAAAAATACATATGTACATGTGTGTGTATACACGAGTCAGCTAGTTCAGTGAAGGCTGCAGAACATTGTAATGGATTTTGTTTAAATAAGTGAAAAATGGATTAGAAATATAATTTTTCTACTCCTGAATAAGGCTGTTTTTAATTTTTGGTGTTATTGCCTTTAGTATTCATTCAGTCCTTAGGGAAAATTTTTCTATCTGAGCTGCTGCATTTTCATGTATGCAAGTAATGAGCTAGCTTGAATTTGCTGCTGGAGTAAGGTTTGTTTTTAATGTGATCTTTAACATGAACAGAGCTCCAGTTCTAATTGTATTTTTTAAAGTTTTAAAAATTATAATAAATTAATTCGGAATTTGAAGAAACACAAAATAGGAAAACCTCCTGATTTTTGTCCATTAACTTCATATTAGAAGACACTTCTTAAAAGAGTAATCATGGAACAGGGCAATTTTATTCCCTACCCATGATGTCACATGGTCTCTGTGCACTTAGTAGCACTTACTGAACTTCCATTTGCATCTAGTAGCATTAAAATCAAAAGAGCTGCCATTTCCAAGGCATGTCTATAATGACATGGGCTTTCCATGTACAGTTAATAAGTACATAAACTGAATTGCTTTTCTTTTTTCTTGGTTGCTTGTGCTTCTTTTCTCCCCTGACTGCGCCTTCTCCATATCTGGGTAGAATTTTTCCTCCTGGTGCTCGTACTACTGTTAGTAATGTTATTCTGAGCCCTAATGGTTGTCCCTTTCCTGACTACAATTGTGACTACTCTTTATTCTCTCCTGGTTGCCACAAACCTTTGATGGCAACCTGTTCCTGCCTTTTGGCTTGGATATGTGATAAGGAAGAAAAGAGAAAAAAAAGTAAGATGGTAGAAAGTGCTCATTATGTTCTGTTCTGATTATCCACTGCTTTATATCTTGCAGGCCAAATAGTAATCTCCAAAATCTCCTTTAAAATGTGTCTTGAATGATGCTTTTTAGAACATGGGTCTGACAAACCCGCCCCACAATAACTGTGTGTAGATCTCTGTCCTTGCTTGGTGGTTATTTTAGCAGAGGATCTTACTAAATCTTCTATTGACCATCAAATAAATTTCAGCCCAGATCCACCCAAGGATATCAGTCATCCGGTTAAATATGAATCAGCCAAGCCAGCAGCCAGGCAGAGAGATGTTGGAAGCTAGCTGTTCAGAAATGCCAAGGAGAAGATAGTATTTGATACCTCAACTACATGCTGCCCTAGGTTGTCTGCATACATGAGATAGATACTCACAGCCTGAAAGCCTCTCACAGACTTGGATTCCTAATGAAACTCTTTGTGATGAGAACTTCAGAACTGGGAAGCAGAAGTTTGAAATGCTTTGGGGAGAAAAGAAAAGAAAAGAAAAGAAAAGAAAGGAAAAGAAAAGAAAGGAAAAGAAAAGAAAAGAAAAGAAAAGAAAAGAAAAGAAAAGAAAAGAAAAGAAAAGAAAAGAAAAGAAAAAAGAAAAGAAAAGAAAAGAAAAGAAAAGAAAAGAAAAGAAAAGAAAAGAAAAGAAAAGAAAAGAAAAGAAAAGAAAAAAAGAAAAGAAAAGAAAAAACAAGTGACCATGTTATGGCTTTGAGCAGCATCAACTGATGTGCAAAAACAACAGACTTTTACAATTGGTGATAATTTCAGGAAATTGCCCAGTCTGAAACCCAAAAATGCTGCCTTAGATCATGGATGCTAAATGGTTCCACCTACTCTGTTCGTTAGGCTTACTACTTTCATTGCTACTTCAATATCCTAATTTTATTTTTTCTCTGCCTGTGTGAAAATGTTTAAGATTTCTATTTTTTCCCTTCATGAAAGCATTTTTTTTTCTGGAAAGTACAATATGGAATTGATTCTGAACACAATGTTGCTGTGACAGGGGTGGTTTGTGTGCAGCCGTACAATATTGAGACCAAACCGTTCTTTTTTTTCATCAGCGAGCCCCAGCTTACATTAATTTCTTCAGGCGACTAAGACAACAGACAAATCATGAAATGCTTCCACCCGGTTCAGTTCTTAAGGCTGACAAAATTGCATAGAACCTCTTCATTGCTCAGGGATTGATCTAATTTGTGATGAGAAATTGACTCATAACCAGTTAGTGGTATGCATAAAATGTGAACACTGATAGGAAAGTGTTAAGAAATATAATGGAAAATAAAACTTGTCTATGCTTTAAAATCAAACCTAGAATGATTCTCTGTGCTTTTTTCTGTACGCTGCTGCAGTATTTTTAAGAGAACATTGTTACTATGTCCCTGTTGACCTTCTGCTTTATACCTCTTTTAATTTCATCCTGCATGAAGTCTATATAGACTTCTCTGTAAAATCACATTTTAAGTTGAATCTCAGAAACACCTGCTTGCGTAACCTCTACAGACCTCATCCATATCTATTAAAACCTGTAGGTGGTCCTGTGGTCCTCAGTGAACTCAGACCCGCGTCCAGGTTCACTATGTAATTTAAAATTGTAATTTTTAACTTAAATAAATGTAATTTAATTAAAATTACAAGATTTAATATATGCAAACCAATTAGGCATGTACTGTTAAGAAAAAAAAATGAGTGTTTTTGTCATAGAACTGTAGAAGGCACAGATATTAAGGAACATTAGACCATCTCTTCTGTGCCTATGTGGATAATTTTTCTGTTCAACACAATAGGGCATTGTCCAGTCTAACTTCCAATGTTTCAGCTGGTGAGACATGCATGTAATTTAAAGAAGCTACTCTGAGATGTTCTGGTAGATAACACTGATAAAATATTTTTTTTTTATTGATTACTCTAACACCTTCTGTGACACTGCTTTGTATTCTCTTACCTACTCAAAATACAATTTAATAAATCTATTTGTCTATATATAAAACCATATTCTTACATAGCTGACAAAGAAAATCCTCACAACCACCTCCCTACCATACAGTGTAACGTAATTATCTATACATGAGATTTTCTCCAATGCAAGTTCAAAAGCCCTTTCTCGTTATTCTTGAAGCTTTAGGTGACATCAGTTCAATTCTTGTGGACTTGCGTTGCCTTACTGTTTTCTCACGTACAGCAGACTCTCAGCTGTTATTCATTGATACTTTTGGGGTACTTTCAACACTATTCCTTTCCAGGTTTCTGCTCATACATATTTTATTTGTATTTCACATTACCGTCTCTTCAGTCTAACAGCCTGCATCTTACAAGGTGAATCATTTTGTTATTCTTCTGGTCACTGTGCTAACCTTCACAATGCTTGTTTTATACATCAGTTTTCACTGATGCTTGCTACATTTCTGGGTCATTAATGAAGATGTAGGCTAAAACTTGACATAATATTGATTTTCTCAGTGATTTGCTTGAAATGTGTCCAACCTGATTCATTGACAGTTCATGTTTTTCTTGTTTACTTGTCAGCAAATGATGACGAATCATTTTTCTTCCTTTCTAGCTAGATAAGTAACTTGTATGTTACAGTAAGGCTGGTATTCTGGAGCCAAGGATGTCTAATTAATTTCTCCAAATAGATGTTTGTATTTAGTACCCTAAGAACAGATCTCCTCCATTAGAATAAAGTGGCATGAACTGTAAGTTTGTCTGTTTGTGTGGTGTACAAACTACTTCAAAATGGGATGCAAACACCATCAGAATACTTGGACATTCTCTGTCTGCCTTCAGGTCCAAAGATATCTCCACCTGTGCCAACAGTCATGGAGCCCAAGTAAGATAAGTTTGGAGGCTCTTGTTATAATGGCCTGATCTCCATCTACACAGCAAAAGGTCTGAATAATCTACAGTAGTATCCCTGAACTCTAACAGTTAATTATTTATTATTAAAGCAAAGCACAGTGAGTAGGGTGGATAACATACAACTCCACATAAACTCTCTTTTTAGCACCCTATGGTATATTTTCTATTCCTGTAACATATCTAAAGAGAACTTTGATAAATTAGGACTTTTCCGTGACAGAGGTTTTGTCAGACTTTCACACTGAACCCATTAAATTTCCATAAAGACTTAGCACACTTTCAGTTTCTCTGTAGACCTTGATATTAACTGACTCCAACAAACGTCAGCATTTCCTGAATCTAATTGGTTTTTGCAAACTAGGATACTAATTACCTCTTAATAACCAGTAGGTCTTATATTTTAAAAATAAATTATTATTTTATTTAGCATTAAAGTTTACCTCTTTTTCTTCTGTTCTGAAATATCTAGGTTAGATTCAGCACTAGGTTTGTTGGCCCTTGGAGAGGTGTCCAAAATAAACTTGTACTGCTTGAAGATTTTAATAGATCTAGTGAGAGATTTTATTTCCACCTCAGTGTGTCTTCAGAAGCAGGTAAAAGCAGTGCCAATTCAGATTTAGGAGGAGGTGTGTTTGTTGGAAATTCTAAATTGAACAGAAGCAGAGCATTTATTTTCTTTGATCTGTAAAATCAAAGGTCATGCTGACCTTAGTACTTTGAGATGGTAGGTAGAATAAACAGCCTAGTTATCACAATAGATTAAACATCTGGGAAATTATTCTGTATTATAAAAAAGACGAATAACAATGGTTATTTCCTCTACTAAGTTAGTTGCTCCAGTTACTTTGGGGAGCTAACATGAATAAATATGACATTAGATTTTAGTACAGTATTCAGATCCTAATATATAGTGAAAAAGGCCATTGGCATCTTGGGCTCCATTAGGAGGAGTTTTGCCAACAGGTCAAGGAAGGTGACCCTTCTCCTCTATTCAGAACAGGTGAGGTCACACCTGGAGTACTGTGCCCAGTGTTCTGCTCCCCCATAGAAGACAGACATGGAGAGACAGTTGGACTGAAGGGTTCAAAAAAGGGCATGAAGATGTAAAGGCATTGGAACATCTGTCCTAGGAGGAAAGGCTGAGCAAGCTGGGACTGTTCAGTCTGGAAAATAGAAGGCTCAGGGGTGAGCTTATCAATGCATATAAATGCCTCAAGGGAATGTGCAAAGAGGACAGAGCTAGACTTTTTTCAGTGATGCCCAGTGGCACGACCAGAGGCAATGGGCGCAGACTGAAACACAGGAAATTCCTACTGAGCACCAGGAAACACTTTTTCACTGTGACGGTGACCAAGCACTGGCGCAGGTTGCCCAGGGTGGTGGTGGCGTCTCCCTCCTTGGAGATATTAAAAATCCGTCTGGGCAACTGGCTCTATAATGCCCTGCAGGGGCAGGGCGGGTTGGACGGAATGACCTCCAGTGGTCCCTTCCAGAATCATTCTGTCATTCTGTATTTCTCTCAACACTATAGTCAGTATTTTAGATAGCTGAGACAAAAATTCTTTTGTGGAAGCCTTAATAATGTAATAGATTTTCTAAATGTTTGATCAAAGCTTCATATCCCTACTAACAGGAAGGGAAGTCCACAAAAAATCTGTTGTCCTGACCTTGGGAAATAGGCTGTGTATACATATATGTGCTCCAAGCTGTTTGTTTAAGTGCTATTACCTTAGAACTACAAAAAATGGCTTTCTTTGGATTCTGTGACTGTACAAAATCACAAAAGCATCCTGAAGAACTAAGAGGAGCAAGGGGTTTTTTTAGCTTTTGGAGTATCACCGTCCAACTGACTATAAGTACTTAATAACTCAAACCCCCCATTTCTGCCAGTTTTACACATAAGGTAATGTTATAAAGCAGTGTGAGAAGAAACCCAGCAACAGGAATCAGACTTGGCATTTAACTTCCATTTTCCAGAGCATTTGGAGAGACTTTTGTACAAAACTTCACAAATTCTGGTGCTTCTATTTAGTTTTTTCTCATTAAACTTCTGAACAATACCATTTGCTTTTTAATAGCAATTCTATAGCCCGTTTTGTATTTTCAGATTTAATTCTGAATAAAAATACTTTCCAAGCCACGGGTTGGATGATTTTTTTTTTCCAACTTGTAATACAGGAAACCTTTGAAACACACAGAAATAATGGAAGTAATGCACTCAATTATTTTTTTGAAATGGGAGAATAATACTGATCGTGTGAAGTTAGTTATTTTTCTTATTGCTGAGAGTGCCATTTGTCAGCAGTAACAGTTTTTGATACAGTTAAGAAAAAACAGTTAAAGAGTATATTGATTTTTTTTTTTAATTAACCATTTTAAGATTGAAATTATCTGGCTGTTCTTTTAAACTATAATCTCAACATGGCAGTCAAAGAAATTGCAGCATACCAGCATCAAGCATAGGGTCGGTTACATACATATTGATTTTCCATTTCCCAAGGAACAGTCACCTTATTCCAAAAACAGTAGAAGTGGTTTTCAAGGACAGGTTAGGTTGCTTGAGAAGAAAGCTCTTACTCCATGAATTACTCTGCTTAGTTCAGTTGCTGAAGGAACTTCAGAAGCAAGTGTGGACACATAAGGGCCTTCTCCAACATCTAATGAAGCCAGTGAAAAGATTTCGTCAATTCAATGGATTACAGAACCACATGCAAATGGTTTCGGAGTATTTACTACCATTTCAGCACGCATCCAATTTATGATGTCTGCTTTGTCTCAGTAAATGCAGAAACATTTAAATGCTTCAAAAACTAGGAAGAAAAAGGCAGCAGAATGTATGGAGAGCCATGAATAATTTTTTTATTACAAAGTACAGGAGTTATACTGTAGTTGTTCATTACTTAAACCAAAGATCAGCAACCTGATTACGGCAACCTATTGACATCTTACTTTTAATTTTAGTTATCACATTTTGATTCAAAATTTTATTAACCCTGGGATTATCCGCATTCATATGGTGTATAATCTACTCATATGAATAATGATAAATTACAGGTGTGGAAAAGTGAACTGTAATTGCCCTGTAATGGTAATTTAAGGGCACTGTAATTGCAGTAAGCTCATACATTGCAGGCCAGAATTAAGTGAATAATAGATGAAAATCAGAAAAATAAAAATCCCTTTCTGCCTAACTTACTTATTTTGTGCAAGTTAACCTCTTTCAAATTTTAACTGATCTACATTGAAAGAATAAAAATAGAAAGAAAGATTAAGACTAAAGGTCTTAATCACAGAATCACAGAATGGTAGGGGTTGGAAGGAAACTTTGGATATCACCTAGTCCAACCCCCCTGCCAAAGCAGGTTCACCTAGAGTAGGCTGGACAGGAACGCATCCAGATGGGTTTTGAGTATCTCCGGAGAAGGAGGCTCCACAACCTTTCTGGGCAGCCAGTTCCAGTGCTCTTTCATCCTCAAAGTAAAGAAGTTTTTCTTCATGTTGAGATGGAATTTCCTGTGTTCCAGTTTGTGCCTATTGCCCCTTGTCCTGTTGCTGGGCACTACTGAAAAAAGTCTGGCCTTATCCTCTTGACACCCACCCTTTAGATATTTATAAGCATTGATAAGATCCCTTCTCAGTCTTCTCTTCTCCAGGCTAAACAGGCACAGGTCTCTCAGCCTTTCCTCATAAGAGAGGTGCTCCAGTCCCTTGATCATCTTTGTAGCCCTCTGCTGTACCTTCTCCAGCAGTTTCCTGTCCTTCTTGAACTGGAAGGCCCAGAACTGGACACAGTACTCCAGATGTGGCCTCACTAAGGCAGAGTAGAGGGGAGGACAACCTTCCTCGACCTGCTGGCCACACTCTTTTTAATGCACCCCAGGAGACCATTCTCCTTCTAGGCCACAAGGGCACATTGCTGCCTCATGGCCAACTTGTCCACCAGGACTCCCAGGTCTCTCTCTGCAGAGCTGTTCTCCAGCAGGTCAACCCTTAACATGTACTGGTGCATGGGGTTATTCCTCCCCAGGTGCAGCACCCTACACTTGACCTTGTTGAATTTCATTAGATTTCTCTCCGCCCAACTCTCCAGCCTGCCCAGGTCTCTCTGTATGGTGGCACAACCTTCTGGTGTGTCAGCCACTCCTCCCAGTTTTGCATCACCAGCAAAGTTGCTGAGGGTACACTTTGTCCTCTCATCCAGGTTGTTGATGAAAATGAATGAATTCTTACTAGAAGAGTCTGTATTTTAAATATTTGTTAGTAGAAAGAATCTAGATATATAAACTTTAAAAACACTCAAGTCTGTGCAACATACATAAAAATTCCTGCTTATTTTGTAAAGATTATGTATACTGGTAAATAGAGACCTGTCAGGGTACAGGAAAAAGCATTTTAAAGGGATATCCCTTCCATACTCATGGCTCAAGAACGTTATGTGTGGTGCTAATATACATGATTTTAAGCCACTTACTCCACACCCCTAAAAAGCTCTTCTTGGTGTTGGATCTGTATGTCCCTTCAAATTTAAGCCTGCTTTTTTTTTGTTTTAAATCTAGTACACATTGAGAACAATCAGCTTCCTTCTTCCAGACTCAACAACCCCAATTCCTTCATTCTTTACTTAGAAGACATCTGTTCTACACCTCTGATCATTTTCATTTCTGAAAACTTACCATTGTTAAGTAGGCTGGACAGATGATGTCCCATGTTGTATCTGTTTACTGATTTGTACATGTGTCTTTGTATAATATTCGACTGTTTTGCAATGATATGATGTTGTTGAATCAAGCAAAACAGGTTACTGTTAGTAACTAATAGTTATTTTCTGCAAAACTCATTGCTTGGCAGTGCAGCTGATAATTTCTACCTGCTTCACACAAGCTGCTTCCTATTTCTCTTAGATGTCAAGGTCATTCTGTATTCTTGTCTTGTAAAAGACATACATTCCTGTCTTGGTACCACCTGAAAATGTAGCAAACCTCTTCTCCATCAGCCAGATCACTAATGGAAATAACTGAGTAGCATCAGACTCAGGACAGGCTCTGTAAGATGTCACTTGAAACATAAATCCACTCTGACTCTTTGAGGAGTGAATCAACTCTAATTGTAGTTGTACCTACTGAATATTGTATTGTAACTCTTGTTACTCATCCATTTGTATCTTGCTGTTTTTCCAGCTATTCACTCTTTTTTCTCCTCCTAAGAATTGTGAGGTCCTTCATTATGTCACACAAGTTGCCTTCTGTCTTCATGTTCTTGACTGACTCATGGTTACTGGTCAGAATCAAACCTAGAACAGCCCCTACAATACTCTGATAAAGTTGTGCTGTGTTTGTACAGTGTCTGGCACACTAAGAAAGGCCCATGGATACTATAAAATACCAATATTCTGCTATTGATGCAAAGTTTTAAGATATGCTCCTCCAACAGAAAATGATAAGCTATTTTTAACCCTTTTCAAAATTATCTGCAGAACTTCAGCTAGCATAGGTTAATTCAAAAGTTTAGGAGTCCTTATTTATTTCCTCTAAGGCTCTTTCTGTGAGGGGTTTCAAGAATCCTCCTCTTCTTTTGTCTGTCAGATGTTCTTTAGGGAAACAAAAGAAAAGCTATTATTAACCTTACCATCTCTCTAATGGTTCTATTTCTCCTAAGTTGCTTCCCACACAGCAATGTCAGTGACATCTGTCATAAAGGAACACATGTATTGTTCCTTTTGGAACCTTATTTCTAAAAAGATGCTCTAACTCTGTTTGTCAGGCTTAAGAAAACATTATAAAAATCAACTTCATAACGGCATACTTGGCCTGGATGTGTAAATTTGCTTTTATTTCTTTTTAAGAAAGAAAAATATCATTACAAACAGAGGCTGCCAAAAGGGAAAGGTAAGAAAAAATAAAAAAATCTTTCTTCCTCCAATGCCATAGTATTATTTTGTGGTCTGTTGCCACAAGTCTTTCATTCTGCTTCCGTGTGTGTTTTTTTCCAAACTGCATCGCACTGCTAAGGTTGAGGAAATAGCCCAACTGAATGAAATCTGGAGGTGCAAACAACCACAGTAAAGGCGCTGGAGATCACTTGGGCTGGTAAACATTTCAACAAAAACAAAAGGGAGAACTGAGAGGTCTAAGTGTGATTATTTGTAAATTATAGCAAAACCCCAGCTAGCTCGTGGATATTTCTGGAATATTCTGACTGAGGTGCAGAAAATTAAGGACATAGGTGCAATGAATCCATTGTTATGAATCCCAGGTTGAAGCACGAATGGAGAGAAGTGAAAAAACAGCTTAAACATGATTCGGGGCTTCAAATTTCTGCAATCTCCAAAATTTTAGTAAAACAAATCCAAAGGTAAAATATATGTTTCTAAAAATTATAACATCCTGAGAAGAGGTTATGAGAAAATACTAAACTTTTTTAACTCATTATATCATTAAAATACCGAAGACTTCACATGTACAGTTTTGCTATAGCAATTCATTAAGTTGCCTCCCACCAGCTGAGCTGTAGTAAATGAGCGTGTGCATGCTCCTGGCCTGCCCATTTGTGAGAAAATGCCATGGAGTTTAGATGTGAAAGGAAAGCACATGCAGTCAGTTTACATCTGCTGTGACGAGTGACAACACAGTAAGACAGTCAGAACAAGGAAGCCTACATACACTAAGAGATTTCAGAATTTTAAAAGCAGAATCATGTCCCCTTCACACCATTTGAGTGGAAAATGTTACTTTTTGACACTAATAAATCGTGAATGAGGACGAACTGTCCCAGGCTGCTTATCCTGAAACAGGCACGTGGTCATATTCAAACAGGAACTTGTTCAAATGCAAAGAAAAGGATGTTTTTGTGATAGATCTGTAGCAACTTTTATAAGGATAAAAATAGCAAGGTTAGAAACGACGTCATTAAAGATTTTAAGCATTTTCCCTGAACTAGAATAGATTACAAACATTTGTTTGTAAACCACAGTGTAAGAAGAGCTTGTAGAGTACCTAGCACACTATTGGTGTTGCTATGCATTAGGATATACGTCAGAAATATCTGCGAGGTTTTTCTGTAATTAACAAATAATGAAGCAATCCGACTGGCCCAGCCATACACCAAGCTCCATCAAGCCTTGGCCCCGTTAACTCATGATGCTGAGGGCTCTCAAGGCGTCCTTCCACACCAGGTCTCATGGAAAAAACCTCAGTTTCACAACAAAGTTGCAGAAGTTTCCGGACAGGGAATGTGCACAGCCCTGGGTGTATATCAGGACTGGGTGAAAACACACTGTGAAGGTGTGTCTGTCAGTGGCCATGTGAGAAGGACCCTTGCTAGTTGTGGAAGGGAAAGATAAGTGAGAAAGCCTGGCCTTTTGAAAACATGAGTACTTCAGAAGTTAACATCCTCATTTTAGAGAAAGATCATTCCCAGCCTTCTTTTGGTTAAAGTGCTTCAAGGAAAATAGAAAGAGCGATTAATACCTACACATTGCCAGAAGATTTATTTTCCAAAAAGTTACATTCATAAAGGCACGCTACTTGTAATGGTGATGGTTTTGGGCATTTGTTTAGTATTGAGTCAGAGAATAATGGCACTGGTTGAATCCCAATTGCTTTTGTGTTTTTCATTGTCTTTCAAACTAACAACTACCTTTAGACTCCCCCTTAGCTAGTTACATTTGATAGGAACAGTCAGAAATCTTGTACTTACTATACAATTCTTATACACCATATCTGTATGTATATACATACTGCACACGCACAATAAATTTATCACATACCACGGGTTAAGACACCAGGCCTGTCAAACTCTCCAACATGGGACACAGTGTTACAACTTTGCTGAAAAGCCTGGACTTAACTTTTTTTTTAACTGGTATGGAAGAATATGATCTGCATTTTAACACCCTTTCATAGCGCACAAAATAGCTAAGGAGGACAGGTCTGCCATCCATCATCACCTTTTCATTAACCATAGTAATTGCAGAACTCTAGTGGATTAAACCCTAGCCCAAGAGATTGTTCTCTGAATGTACACCTGAATTACTGTAGAGGAATTTTTTGAAAGATAAAATCTCACAATCAAAGGAAAGTGCAACACACTTGACAAAATGTCACATCAATATCTGAACGTTAAAAAAACTGTTAATACCACTTTTTGTATTACATATTCTTCCATTCTTTAATCCTTCAAGAAAAGCTAACATGGAGTAATAAGGATGATAAAAGCAATGCTTTTGTTTTTAACCTTTGAAACACTACATGAGGTTATATTCAGAAGTTCAGTCACTTTGGTTTTTCTTTTCTTTTGCAGAACAGATTGATATTCCTTCTAAATCAGTTTTTGGTTTAGGATTTACAGCACAGATATTCCTTTTTTTTTGAAACAAAACAGGTCTCAAAACAAGTTTTATTTTAATCAGTGAATTTAATTTATTATAAAGCTGTGAAGCACACTGTTAACACAGAACATAGCTCCATGGGTGGTGATACAAAAAAACCCCCACACAATTAATTAATACTCTATGTAGTCTCCACTGCAGTAAGAATAAAAATACAACAAAAACATATATACTGATGGTCACTAGTGAAAACTAGTATGGCCAGCTATACATTTGAGGAACATACCAACATCATCAATCAACAGAGGTACATACCTTTCCTACCTACAAGAATGGTAGCCCAAGGGAAGAGATTCAATAAAATATTTGTGTAGAAAAGTCATAGTATACCTGCCAGAAGTTAGAGTAACATATACTGTTTAGGTGAAGAAGCTAAAAAATTCCTTTCCATCTCACAATACAGACAAGAAGGTGTACAGAAGGTAGAGGACCTATTGGCATTGTAACATTATCTGAAGGAGAACAGAGCATGAGATCAGTTCTTGAGAGCTTTGGAAAGCTCTAGAAATGCTTGGCTAAAGCTAAATAAGCACACATACAGAGATTATTTCTAATTGAAATAACAACTGTAATTGAAAATGAATTTACAGATTAGACAGATACAATCCAGTAAGGTCATTGCCAGTATAACTGTTCCTGTTTTCTATGCTCCTATTTCATCGTCTGGGCCGTAAAAACTTGCACGTGGGATAGAAGGTGAAGAATTTTGCTTGAAAACAACAGTTTCAGCAATGTTTTTGTTTAAATTTGAGTGTTAGCTTTATTTTCTTCATGAAAGGCAATGTTGGGGTATTTTTATTGTACCCCTTAAGGTGAATTAAACATGCATTTGTGCTTAAATATAAGGAGATTTAATGAGCTATGCATTGGGTAGAGTCCTACCACCATAAGTGGTTCTGTCAGGAGTCTGCAAGGATGCGCCATGAGCTGATTCCTTACATGCGCTTGGACCAGCACCCATCATGAGAGCATCAGCAATGGGGTGCCTCAGGCTGGGGTTTGGTTCATCTCCCAGCACCACTCTCACCATCCTGTTTACCAAAAGTGGCCCCAGAGCACTTGTATTCCACCATTGTTTCAAGATACGGTTTTCAAATTTTTAACTTCTAATGCTATTTATACAACAACACTTCCTCTCTTTCATACAATGCACAATTGCTAGAACAGTGAGTTAGACCACGATATATTTGGTATTATGTAGGGTGCTGTACAGAATATGGAAAATGAAAATGCTTTTAAGGAGAACTTTTATGGTGAAAAGACAAATGGGTAACAAAGCAGTGTATTTAATTAATGAAGTACAGAATACAGTGGGTTAGTTTCATTATTTATTGAAACTTTACATGGTAGAATGTCAATTGCAAGGCTTCTGGTTACACAAACTAGTTACTTTTTTCAAACCTGGATACATAAAATTACACTTTCATTTGTGACAAGTTATTTCAAAGGCCTGGGTAGGACATAAGTGTTATGCTAGGAGCTTTTCTGTGGTTCATTTCATCATCAGCAATTTACATATGGCAACACAGTAAATTACTTACTGAAGAGAGGTAAAAATTCGTATGTAATCCATATGTAACTCATATGCCTATTGACTTTGTAGTGCCTTCCGTCTTCTACCGTCCCACGCCTCTCATGCAGTTTAAGTAAAAATGTAACTGCAATACTTTGAGTGAGGGTAACATGCATAAAAAAGTTAATTCAGTGTGAAATTAGTTCTGGGGTCCATTCATGAAGGCAGAGAGAGTCAACTGCCATTTTTTTCCCAGGTTCCACCCTATATATAAGGAGAAGTCAGAATTTGCAGCACTACAGTCAAGGCAGTTCTTTTCATTTTCAGAAATGTCAATGTGCGGAAGAATGTTTCTCATTTAAAACTGGCTTGATTTGGGAATTGTTTTGGCTCTCGTGTTTGAACTATACCAATATGAAGAAGTTATAAACTGAAATTAGCCTTTAAATTCCTAGGTTTGAAGCATATTAAATTAGTGGTGACCTAACCACCACAGGAAAGCAAATGGAAAACTCAAAATATTATTTCAAGCCTCTTGGATATCCAGTTATTTTCCTGTCTTACTTTTATCTTTCTTTTTTTTTCCCCTTTTTTTTTCCCTTTCCCCCCCCCCCTTTTTTTTTTCTTTTTTTCCTAGTTAAGCACTCCTGACGCTAAGCTTTTTATACCTTTGCCAGGATATCACTTGCTAAGCTGTCAGGGGCATATTTCCTTTCAATATATTTAGAATACCATTTTTGATAGCTGCCCCTAGGTCACCAACAGGAGAACAGAACAGTGCCATGTGATGCTGGGGGGAACCTGGATGAGTAGTTCTGAAACAGTCAAGTTTCCAAGCAAATGTCTAGATATGGTTATTAAACTGCAGTCCACATTTTTATGACAATCCAACATATTGCCATCTGTCTTTATAAACAGATTGGGGGGGGATGAATTAGCTGTGTGACATTTGAGCGTGATAGGTTCTCTTCACAAATATTCTTCAAGAAGCCTGTAGCTGAGTTTAAATCAACAAGAGAAGAGCCATATGGCTCTCTTATTAAATCATCAACGGCTTTTAAAAGAAATTGTGACTTGCTGGAACATAGTTGACTGAACGTTTTTATGATTTGCAATCACTCTAGTAGATTTTAAAGCAAATCACATTCAGATTTATGGCTTTTCTGTCATGCTTCTAATATATTGCTCTTCATTGAGAAAAGATTTAGAGTATGCGAAGAGAAACAGTTTATGTGAAACGAACTTAGGGTTTTTTTAATTGAAAAACAGTATACTGATATCTTCATGAAGATTTTAAACTTTGTAAAGCTATTGTATTTGATTATATTGTGTTAATATGTACAGTGACACAAGCTCAATTTTACATATCTTTCTTGTTAGGCATAGATACAGTCGGCTATATTTCCCGTTCTCTCAAATCAGCATAATCTTTCCAAGCCAAGAAAACAGACCTTTTCTGTGTTCGTAACAGGATATAAACAAATTCCCAGAAAACACAGGTTGCAGTTAGCAAAACAGCAAAAAAAATGCATGGAGATTCAGTATCCTCATCAGACTTGTAATGCTTGTCACTTCAGTAAGCCAACTGCTGTGCCATCGTTCCTTCTTTGCTGGTCATCCCTCCCTGCCCTGCCTCCCAGCAGCAACTTTGAAAGATGCATTTTGTCCAGTCTTTATGTTTGGCTGAAACCTCCCTCCTCAGTTTAAAAGAACCCTTAAGTAGGACCATCAGTTCCCATGCATTTTGAGATTGAGCATAAAGTTTCCTTCCTGGAACTTGAAACCTTCACAGAGTTGATCCAAACTCTTAATAGACGTTGTATCTCCTAATCTTTGTTCAGCTCCCTCCTCAGATTCTGTACTGCATCTGCAGTCTGTTCCCTCATGAAGTATAATACTGTGGGCGGACAGGCTTCTTTGCAGTTCTGCCATCTGGAACGAACTTCTCCTGCCTCTCTTCTGCATTTCATCAGTAGAACCTCCACTTAGAAAAAACACAAACAACCTTTTTCTAAATACATTTATTGTCCCTTCTGTTGCCAAAATGTTTTTATTTTTCTTAGCAGCTATTTTTGCTATTACTTTTGATAAGATAATAGCTTATTGAAAGCCATAAGGTATCTTGCAGCATATTTTCTATGTATAATTCACTAGGAACAGGACTGGATTGTGTACAAATCATGTCATACATTGCTCATTCTTATGCTTTGTGTGTTAACCAGTTCTCAACTAAATAATCTTCCAACGATTGTTTTGTGATCCCTACCTATGATTATCCGTCACTCTGTAATTCTTTTCTCTATTTTGTTGCCACTCTGTTATCTGTGCATTTAGTTCAGAATATTATGACTGAAGTAACAAATTAACTGCAACTATTTATGCTTCTATTATCTTTTTCTTTAATATCCAAATCTGTAGTCATAGGTGTGGTTTTAAAGGTCTTCAGTAAAAACTAATTAAGATCTTACTAGTCTTGTATTGTGTCTTCTCTATTTTTTTTAGGTAGAGCAGTCATCTTAAACCCATTACATATTTTGCTTAAAAGTTCTGGGCCAAATTCTATTAGTGTGACCCTGGCAACATATAATGCTATCAAAATCTTGGTGATTATGTTCATAGTTCTGCATGTTAGCTTTAAATTTTTTTTAGGTTGTCCCTCAAGCCACACATGTTCAGAAACAGTTGGGTAACTGAGCTGTTTCTCAGAAACTGATAGCTTTCAGTTGGAATAAAATACTCTTGTCTTATTTAGAGCACTCTGAATAGAAGTACATATACAATACTGCACAATCCTAAAATGATTGAATTAAGAAAACCAGAAACAGTGTCTGTGAGTGCTAGTCAGAATGATTCAGTAATACTGTTTACATACATAAGTGCTTTTTATTATAATTTCATTTTTCTTTTGCATGGATAGACTATTTTGCTGAGCTGATGTGCAAAAGATTACGTATGGAAATTTTATTTCCACTAGCTCTAAGCTATGCATGTTTTATATTTAAATAGGGTGTGTATGTTCCAAGTTCCTCTAAATTTGAACAGGAACCAATAACTTTCTCAGTTTATATCTCGAATTCTGAATATTTCATATGCAAACACCAAAAAAATCCTCTAGGCCCTTTGTTTAAGTCAAACATGATTACACAGTGGCCTCCACTAATAGCTATCTAATCCAGTCCTCCAGAAAGGTGCTGTGTTCCCTCTTGTGAATCACTAAGTCAGCCGTAGTCAGGATGATTTCAATAGCAGTTGACAATGTGGAGCATCTTTCAGAAGATGTTTTAGCATGTTTCAGGCTCAAGCTATTACATGTTCATATGCAAAATATTCTCTCTACCCGTTTGAAGGGAACCTTAAAAAAGCCCACTCGTTACTGTTTTGCAAGGAAACATGAGAAGATGTTTAAGGATGACTGCTACTTTTTTAGTGCTTTTGATATACAGAGTGCTCTTAGAATTCACCTGACTTCCCTCTCTGTTTCAAACAAAAGAGGGGAATTGCTGTTTTTTTCCATAACAGCTGAAGAACAGTTCACTGAGATAATTTCAAAAGAAATCTTTTTGTGAGCTTAGAAACTGGAATGGATACTGATTTCCATTAACAACAGGCATAAGTATCACCTAACCTCCCTCTGAGCCTTTCCTCCTCTGTTCCACACATACATAACAGAGTTTTCTTGGACAAACTCATTTTCGAAAGCTTATGCCAACAAAATCCTCGAACTGAGAGATTTGATTCTTCTGTTTCAAAATTAAATATCCCCTGTAGGAGGTCTCAAATCACTAAGCCAAATTTTTTTGCAGCTCTGCCCACAAAGATCTGAAAGCACATTTTGCTGCTGTTGTAGAAAAAATCTTTCATTTAACGAAAGGTTTCTATTTCTTTGTTACTTCCTGAAACATATTCAGCTGATAGCAGAATTGTTGCATGTTTCATGCAGCAAAATGTAATTATTTGCAGGTGAGGAGCTATTCTGGGCTATTCACTATGGACTGGTTTACAGTTTAGCTGTGATCTACAATGAACTCAGTGGGGATGTGAGTTGAGAAGGATTATGGCACGCAGTATGCAGAGTTTTACAGGAAGAGAAGCATGGGGAAAAGGATGGCAGAGTCCTTTGTGCTGTAATAGTGGCTGAGATACGCTCAGGCTGAGGCGATCGCCCCTTTGTTATGCTGATTGCAGCTCAGCTATTGAATTTTATTTTTTTTTAATAAAAAATGCAGGTAATTTCAATTCAAGGAATATCCTCAGTCATGACTAGCAAGGACACTGGTTAGTGGCATACATGCCATTAGCCTCTTTTGGTTCTTGTTAAAACGTGGAGATATTTTATTTAAAGATTGGTGTAAAATGGCGATAAAATAGGTGACCTAGTTTATATTTGTTTTGTAGGAGAGACTACTCTGGATTTTAAATCCGCAGAGAATTTAGTTGCATTTTTAACAGTGGACTGTGTTATAAAAAGATAACACTAAATCAATGAAGAGTTTGTCTCATGTGCTTACTTTCAAAAAATTAACTGCTGGTATCTTTACGTTCTGACAATATTCCTAATGGCAGGTGGGAGACAGGAGTAAAAAGACTGTTATGCAAATTGGTGCTCAGAGAGAAAATTCTCACATACAAGTGTTTCCTAAGGTCTGACCTGGGTGTCCTGGAACTCAACACTGGAACTCCACTGGCCACAGCACTGTGGGGCTGCATATCGCCTTCCCCTCAGTGTTATTTGGGAAGTCCGTTCTAATCAGAGCACCTTTGTGCTGGCAAGAGTACAGGCCCACAGGAAGAGAAATATGTGTATGTATATATGTACCTGTATGGAACATGAGGTTTATACATGAAAAAACTTGCTACAGGATTCCACGATGTACCAGGTCCTTGAGAAAGTGTGCTGTGCTTCATAGCACATTAAATTCTTAAGGTTTAGCCGAGTACGGAATAAGTCATTAATCATTTATCTAGGTACTGGGAACCATTTGGGTCAGGCACAGGAGTTATTAACATCTTTTAAGTGGCTCAGTTTGCTGGGAAGAAGGGCTAAGGCCTTTCCTTCTTAGATAAATGAATAACAAATGAGCACAGGGACAATATTTCTTCTAAACGATCCAAAGATTGGTCTGCATTGCAAAGAAATTACACATCCTCCTGGCCTGGTCTTCCTTCTGCAAGTACAGCCCAAAGTTACAAGTTTTGGGGAAAACCAGCTAAGAATCTCTGAAACACCTGCCAGTTTCATATGAGGTAAAAGGAAACTCTGAGCCAACCAAATTAGGTAATTTCCCTTTCTGCTGACACGTTTTAGGAACTTTGCAAATATATTGACTGTTTTGGGTATTTAAATTTATGGTTTATACCAATAACAACTTGAGGATGACTAAAAACTGCATCATTCACTCTCACAAGCTGGCCCTCTCCTTTTCAGTGCTTTTGGGGATATTTGCAGGCATGCCCTTATTTAGCTACCGTTACAGTTTAGGGGATACTAATGTAGGAGTGAGTGATGAAGAAGCATTTTCCAGTAACCTGTGTTAACCAGAAAGACTACCTGGTATGTGTGAGTAAGATTATGGGAGGCATGTAACACTATATAATCCAAACCAGATGCTAACCTAGCAAGCTTTTAGAAAAACCTGCACTCTACAGCCTTTGGGAAATTTCCCAGACCTTCACTATACTTAAGTCCTTAACACCTAACAGCTAACCTAATCCTTAGCTCCTAACCTAAGTCCTTCTGAAATTTAACATCATTCTTTCTTATCATATCCTCCATAAGGCAGGTAGAACAATTTCTTCCCCCCTTGTCCTTAGATTAAAGAACTACAGTTTATTAAAGACTTTCTGATACAGTCTATTTTCAGTATCTCTGGTAATTCTTTCCACTTTTCATGAACCATTTTCCAATGGCCTAATTTTTCTTTAAGTGTAGTTGCCTAAATCTGGACACAACACTCTAAGCAGGCTTTACTGGCACTAAGTAAAGGACAAGAATAATTTCATATGCCCTTTCACAACAGAAGTCAAGATAGGAATAAGCCTTGTATCCTGTTTTAGAGATGGGGAGCAGGGGCCCACAGGAATCAGTGATGTGGCTGCAGCAAGGCACAAAAGAAAGTTTTGTGAAAATCAGGAAATAAACACAGGCTCTTGAGTCCCATTTAAATGCTGAAATCACAGACCTTTCTTCTTCTCAAAGATTAAGCAGTAAATGAAGGCTGAAAAATATTATAAAAATAAATGTTTAAAAAGGAAATTCTTGATATTAAAACTGAGTTGACTGAAAGATGAGTCCCACGTCTGTGGTAACCTTTGTCAATCCACAGTTGGGATTTATTCTTCAGTGGATTAAAAAAAATACTTTCTAAGCTTCTTTACGAAAATGGAATTGTACAAGGGAACTCTATATGTCTGTCATATTTTATAGTTTCATGGTTAGGCTACTGACCTAAAATGTCATCTTAACTCTCTGCCTCAAAGTTTTTAATTCTGGAAAATTTCAAATTGAGCAGAGCAAGGATTTGACCTCGGGTCTACTATGTCACAGGCCAGCTATAAAGAAAGCACCCTCAAAAAACACATACCATGAACTAATATATTTCAGTTTAAGGTAACAGCCTATTTCACCAAAATTTATGTCACAATCAGCTAAAATTGTGAACAGAAATTATACTAGTATGTTAAAGGAAAAGGCAGAGGTCTGTATGGATAGAATCCATGGAGCTGCATGGATTATCTGAGAATTAATGAGAGATCAAAAAAAACAAATTTATCTTTATGTGGAATTAAGCACACCTTTATTGTTTGTTTGCTTTTCCTCTACTGGTGTCTCCATCACTTTACAGAGAAGTTAAGGGAATATTACAACACCGGGTAACTGAGTACAATAGATGTAATTTTAAGGTCCTCTTTTTTCAGGTATGGGAAGCAGCAAAACATGGACTGGCTGGTGCTAAAAAGTCTTATATCTCTCTTAAAAGATGACTTTGAATAGCTCCAAAGAGGGAGACTCCGCTACCTGCCTGGGCAGCCTGTGTTAGTGCTTGGCCACCCTCACAGTGAAAAAGTGTTTGCTGATGTTCAGACGGAGACTCCTCTGTTTGTGCAGTTCATGCTCATTGCGTCTTTCCATGTCACTTGGCACCACTGAAAAGAACCTGGAGCAACCTCCTGTACACTCTCCCCTCAGGTATTTGCACACATTGGTGAGCCTCCTCTTCTCCAGGCTGAACGGTTGCAGCCCTCTCAGCCTTTCCTCATAGGAGAGATGCTCCAATCCCTTAATCATCTTTGCAGCCTTTCATTGGCCTCTGCAGTATGTCCATGTTTCTCTTGTACTGGGGAGTCCAGAGCTAGACACAGTACTCATGGAATTTCAAATCTCTTTCTATGTTACAGAGGCTTGGATTCAGCAAAGTATGGGAAATGATGCAATGCTCAAAATTCCTGTATCACCAACATTTTCAGCCAAACAAGTTCTCTCTGACACGTGGGGGGAAAAACAGTACTATACAAGTTACTGTATGTCTTTGTTCACTTGAATTAACTGTTTTGATTCAATCAGGTAAGGAAATTGGGAATTGAATTAGGTGTAGAGGAGGCAAAAGCTTCCATAAATGCCTCTATGAAAACACTGCACATAACTTAATGGGAATAGATTATGACCAAAGGAGATGTATTTGGATATCTATCACAGCATAATAATAATTGAACAGAAAAACACATATGTAGTGATAACTGAAGGCTACAGCCAGATAACTTTCTCCCTCTTTCCGCAAAAGGAAAAAAAGAAGAAAAGTATCTCTAGAACTTATATACCTAACTTTTTTACTTTTTTTCATTTTTTAAAATATGCTTTAAATGGCAAGAATCTTTTAAGTGAAATGAGGAGAGTTATAGTTAAGGAAAACAAATCTGCTGGAAGTAGTACAAGTAGAGAAGATATATTCTATCTTAAATGCACTGCTCATTCCTATTACCTTAGGAAATTAGATAAGAAAGTCCATCTATTTAACCAAGATGGAAATAGTACAGAGAGATTCTGAATTCAACTTGTTCATAGCCTAGAAAAAAGAAGAAATGTGTCTTCCATTTGCTAGATGTTCTTAGATACTTGCCTTTGTCCAACAGAGCTACAAGATACAACTTACTTTGCCCTTTAAAAAGGAGTAGATACAGTGACTGAGAGAACTGTAAACAAAAAGAACAAATCCTCCCCAGCTACTCTGACCATCCAGATCATTTCCTGACAGCCTATAGCCTGTAATAGGAGACTGAGGAACTTAGAACAAGGGAAGCACAGAGGAGTCTTTCTCCTCATATATCCTTCTTTCTTATGGCAGTCACAGGCTTAAGGACCTCTTGATCAGGCATCCAGATGATGGTGTTTAATGGAGCTTTCCTCTATAAATTTTTCTAATCTATTTCTGAACCCATTTACACCACTGACCTCCACAACACTCAACAGCACTAAGTTCCATAATTTATGCATTAAGTGATAAAGTATTTCCACTGAGTGTTTTAAACTTCGTGATTGATTGGGTGACCCTTAGCTCTTGTATTATAAGAAATAGTGAATAATCACTTCTTATTCACCTTCTCCAAACTATTCAAGATTTTATAGACCCCAGTCATGTATCTTGTTGCCTCCTATCCAGGTTCAAGTCTCCTAGCCCAACGTGTCCCCTCATACAAATGCCATTCCATGTATCTGCTGATCTGTTTTGGTCTTTTTTTTTTTTTGTATACTTTTTAGTTTTATCATAACTTTCTGATTCTGAAATAAGGGTTACCAGAGTGATATTAAGTATTCAGGATGTAGGCACATCATATATTTAACATATCATAGTGATGCTTTCCACTTTCTTCTCTGTTCTTTTCCTAATAATTACTATTTTATTTCTTGACTGTTGCTTGGCAATGAGCAGAACATTTCCAGAGAAATGTCCCCAGAGACAGAAAATTCTTTTCCAGAATGGTAATAGCTAATTTAGAAGAAGAAGAACAGGCAGCAAATGCCCAAGCTAGGGCTCTTTGAACACTGGTAGGTGATAGTATTTCATGACTAGTAAGCAGCCCAGAATAATAAGGAGTCTAATGACTGGGTTTAAGGCATAATCAAGAACCTTTTCACATGCATTTCAACACCCAGGAGGTTGTACTTGAGGATGCACAATGCCACCATAAGCCACCATAAGCTAAGGCGCATTGCGCAAGCCGTACACCCCCCACAGTTCCCCAGGTACCCACGGAGGGCGCCATGGACTCCTGCTGCTGTGGGGGCATTTCCTCTGAATCTTGGTTTATGTCCACAGTGCTGTGAGCAGGAACAAAAGCTGAAGATAGTGTCTTACTCTTCCTGAAGCTTATCAGGCTATAAGCAAGTCCCTGGTCTCAGGTATATGCTAGGTCAAAGCTAAAGACGTGACTTCAAATGCTTCCTAAAGATGAGTAATGAACACTTCTACACATTTAATTCAGACCTGGAATAAGCAGCTGCTTCTCTCACTGAAATGTGTCTGCATACAGTAGGTTAAATTTTTCCCTGTGGCAAATAGTTTCTCTTGGAATAATATTTTCAACTTCTGCAGGGAATTACAATGAGATTTTGGTTAAAATCTTTGAAAGAATAAAATTTTTCACAAGTTACACTTACCTAGAGACAGAATATAAATGTATCTTCTCAATTAAGTGGATCGATAAATATTTTTCTTCAGGCTTGCTGCAAAATAATGAAAATCTGAACTACTAAAACAAGGGGCTTCCTATTGCCAATCAACTATGCTGCTCGGAGCTGTGACCGGTCTACAGACCTGTCAAACAGATTGTGGCAGATACACCTTTGGCGCACTGTGAAAAGTGGAAAAAAATTTGTAACATCATTGTTATTAAGACTGCCACCATAAGCTTCTCCAAATAGGCTCGTCAGATAGATACATTACACTGAGGTGCAAGAAGAGGGGAAAGATGGAGCAAGTAGTGGATCAACTCGTATTACAGAAAGGCATCTCTCTAGTTATACAATAGCAATTCTTTCTCTGTTCCTAGAGGCCTACAACACTTTATGTGTTTCTAAAAATCTTATCCACAACTCACATACTCTAGAATTATCCCATCAGAATAGCTCTTCTATTGAAAATGCATTTTCTATAAAAATCTTACCAATATGCAGGAATATTTTGAACCTGCAAAAATTGTTCAATTTGCCATTTAGAAAATAAAAATAAAAACATGATTATGATTTATTTCAAAAACAATTAGAATTAATCATTAAAAAAAAGAAAATAAATGATTGTTTTTTAGTTCAATAAAGCAATGCACAATATTTTCCTTGTCACATTTCCTCATGGAAGCTGTATCTCAGACTATTTTTCTTTTCCTTTTCTTGTAAGTCTTGGTTTTATCTCCTATCACACAGGAAGGGCTGTATTTAATTCCTGTGATGTGTTGTAATGCTTAGTGAATTGGGAGACAGGGCCCAGCCAGGGAGATTAGCCTGTAGGAGAAGATGGGAATAACAGCGTCCCAAAATTACATGGTGCCTTTGGCTAGATGTATAAATTACGACATAGAAATGATTTGCAATCCCAGCTCTACTTGCTTGCTGTGTGACATCTTGGGAAATTCATATCATTCTCCTATGCCTAAAAGGCAGTGCAAATACAGTGGAAATTTGAAAGAATCAAGTCAGAGGAACCACTGACTACTGCTTTTAAAATTCTGACTTTTAATGTGTTATAAAAAATTAGCGTATTACTATTAGCTCAAAATCTTGAACAGTACTGAACTAGGAGACAAATCATTTTGGGATGTTACGTACTATGAAAGTGAGAATTAGACTGTCCAGCCTGCCCACTGGTACAGGGTAACTGTGGGTATGTATTATACCTGCTGAGCTCCATGCTTACTGCTGCAGATTTGTGCCTCTTTTGCTTCATGTATGTGTTAGGTGTATATTTAGAAGGACTGTTTTTCGCTATATTTTATCCTGAATTTGCGTTTTTCTACGTCCTTAAATATTAGTAAATTCACTTTTCATTAAAATGCACATAGCTTCTGACACACAGAAAGTCACTGTCAAAATAGAGGTCAAAAAGGGCAAAGCCTGCAGGTTTTGCTACCGACATAGTAAAATGATTTGGAATTCAGAAAAAACACTCTGTATTCAGAGAAGCAATATCAGACTTTCCTGAATGCCTTGTTTCAGTTCTGAAAGATGATGGAGATTGTTGCCTCCCTGTGTTATACATGTCAAGTGTAACAAGTGTACTATTTCTGTTTGTTTGAGAATACAATGAGAATATTTCTGAGAATAGGAGAGTTTTCAAACCCCAGCCAAGTAAGATTTATGTAATGTTTTTAGACACACAGAAAGGGACTGGCTGTGTTTAGCATTACCTCTGCCTTCTTTTGGACCTGCAGAAAGTTCTCTGTATAGGAGAGAAATGTTTCAAGTATATCAGTTGGAGGCAGGTGGAATTTACATACACAGCTATCCCCAGCAGAATCTTACATTGTCCTGCCATGTGTCACTGAAGAGATCGGTCCTCACACCCTAAATTACTAGCTTGGTCAATAGAATGTAGCAGAGAAGAAGTCTTCAGACATTCTTGGGCATTGCATTAAAATATTGATTCTGGAAACATCTCATTTCTGTAGTGTTTGCTAGCTATCCACCCTCATCAGAAAGAAATTTGGATTAAGTTAGGACCTAAAAATTTGATCCCACAATGCAAATGTGAGAACGTGGTTGTAAAGACATTTAAGCCAGGCTTGTAGAGAGATACTCTTTGTTTCTACCTACCCCTACTCACAATGGTACAAAAAGATTTTTCTCTCAGGGTGTTTTTCGCGTGGCAAAATGCTGACTGAAAGCTGGGTACAGCTCCTACAGGGGCCTTGGATTCTTCACATCTCTTTAACTTTACCTTCATTGAAAGTTATTTTTTCTGATCTAGTTTATAGTCCATTCACCATAAGACTTCTTGATCCATTACACAGTTTTGATACTTCACTCACTAGATTATTGTCTGTTCCCCTCCTACTTCTGAACTCATTAATGGTGTTGAAATGACTAGCTGGAGACAGCTTGTAGGCAATAAACAGAAGATGTAACAAGCATCCCAGTGCTTTCTGAAGTATAGAAAAACTATTTTTTGTGAAATAAGCACTTCTTTCAGCTTACAAGAGTAATTTTCAAACCTTAGCATGACAGCCTTTTTTCATATCCTGAAATGTACTTGCCGTGAAAATGTTCAGGCATATAAATGGAATTAATGCATTCAGTTGATTATGATATCTTGACTGAAGCTACTCCCAAGGATGATAAAACACTTCGGAGTCATGTTGGGTTTGGCGTGACTGGCTCCCAAGGCTATCTTTGAAGGATATTGTGACTGCTGTGGAGAGTCAATGGACCTGTAACCGTACCATCCCTTTGATAGCCTGTGGATTTCTGACAACCTGAACATATCCCTTTTAGGCTACTGTCCACATCATTTTCTATGAAGAGGAAAATATTCACTAATATAATTACTTTCTCCAGAAGTTAATATAGGGCAGGAATCCCGTGTTTGGCTCTCATGAAATTCAAAGAAATAATGCAAGCCAACGTTGAAGTATATTCTTACTAACTTCATGTATACTGGTAAGAATATTATTTTTTTTCTTTATTTGCTTCCTGGAAATACTTGCTCTGCTCAGACAGGGAAAGCACTGAGGTTGGTCAGAGGAGCAAAGCAATTTAGTGAGTTCATGGAAGGTGAAAGAGCTGAAATTACAGGCGCTTGACTTAGTGCACTGCCTGCATTCCCTAAAGTTCCCAAACCTACACTCAGCATGGGGGTTTGTGATGTTTTAATGGCTCCTTTCCTCTCAGCATGTGGAAATGGATTTGTGCACCAGGCAGCTCAGAAAAGGGGATTTGGCTTTTCAGTAGTCAGCAAACTTAATCTCTGAGTAAAAGATAGTGTTTCTAGAGCTAGGAATGAGTAGGCACTGCAAAGGAGTTAATCCAGGTAGTTAGATGAAGTAGATGTCAAGCTCTGTTAACAAAGAGTTCTAGCTTTCTCCTGATTAATGAAAGTAGAGGAATCTTTTTCAAAGAAATCTCCAAGCTTCCAGCTTGTCTGGCTGTTTCCCTCTGTGTTCTGCCTTTCAGCTGTGGGCTGTTTGGGGCTTTTTTTGAAGTGAACTGTTGATGGAAATAACATTCTGGAGACACTAGGATCCTCCCCATGGCAAGGAAATGGGAAGGATGAGAGAAATCTATAACGGAAAGAAAAAAAAATCATGTCCCTCTCCCTAACATCTACACCAACAGTTTTTTTTTTTAAATTCTTTCTTCCTTGCAAGATTGTGCGACTCCTATTGCATTGACAAATTCTTGTTCATCTATAGGTCCTCAAAATAGTAGCTCGTGGAAAAATGACACACAAAAGAACATATGCCTTCTAGAGGCTTGAAACAATATTTATCTCTATCAACACTAGTCAAAGCTCTTAATCACATTGCTCCATGCAAAAGTTGTGGTATCATCAAGGTTCCAACAGCTTCTTAAAGGAACTTTCAGAGTCAGTAACATCGCTGGATGCAATTTCTCCTCCTTTAACAGCTGATGTGTACTCTATGGAACAGTCCTCTCTCACACTCAACTTTTCATTGCAGGAAACATTGCTAAAGTTAAGAAATATGTTACTTGCAAGAAGTGTCTCAGAAGGACGGACCACAGAGATCCAAGGCAGCAAAAGGATCGTCGTGTCTATTACCACCTAGTGCTTGCATTTCTCTGAGCATCACAATTGGTTTTTCTAGCAGACACACCTAAAGTGTAAACTTACGACCAACATGCCACTTTTCACTTACCTGATAAACATTTTATTGGTAGAAAATATCTGGCAGAAAATTTCAAACTAAAATGGTAGGAAGCACTTTGTATTGTTCAGATGCAGCGTGCAGACACAATTTGTATGCTGAAGCATTGGGCTAGATACAACATTGTAGTGATTTTGTTTTTCACCACCTATTCTCTGAAGGAGAGACGGAGACAGCAGTGCAAGTGGAGTCCCAGAGAGGACGCAGAATATACTGTTTGCATGTAGGGGAGACACAGAGGGACTACTACAACTAACGTTCAACTTTCAGGAAGGAAATAAAACCAACAACCTTGCTATGGCAATGTCCTATCCATTTCCTTACTGAAATAATGATCCTCTGCAGACATAAAACACGACTTTTATATATGCTTACCACAAAGTTACAATATTTCAAGAAACAGTGCTAGATTTTTTTTGCTTGTTACGTTGCATTGTAATGGTACACATTCTGCTGGCCCATGAGGGTCTGCTATGACTGCCACAAAGTTCATGGACCAGATGCCCCGTGGATTCATTTCAATCTTTTGCACAGTTGGCTGGGACTGTAGGAATTAGATGATCCCAGTTGTCCCTCCTATTCCTGTGCTCCTAAGAGGGCTCCTTCTGCAGACCCTTATGTGCAGTTTCTGTTGTGCTTTATACAATCTGTCTCTAGCCTTCTGGGATACATTAATCGCCTTTGATCTGGATTATGCCATTCCTAAGACACATGCCTTCTTGCAGGTGCAAGTGTCAAGTAAGCAGGATTTACATGCTTGTAAGTTACTGATAGAATGGTAGAAACTACTTGAAAGTCTAACCTGTACTGGGGTTCACTGAGCTATAATGTTGTTCCGGGTAGCTGCCTGCATTACTTGTGCTGCCTCTCACAAACTCTGAGATCATGCCAACAAAACTGCTACAGACATGGGTTTAGCAACAAGCCTCAAACATTTGGATATCTANAAAAAAAAAAGAGAAAGAAAAGAGCTAAGTATGCCTATTTAAAAATAAAAGGAAAAGAGCAGAACCCTAAGTGCTGAGACTTTCATCTGGCATATCTGTCATCCAGACTAAATTGTGGCCCTAATGTATGGGAGGAAAATAGAAAATTGCCACATACACACAGTCACATAATAAGCAAATGTTAATTGATGTGCTTTATTTGTGATAGCTCCTGGGAGATTTGCAATGAGCAAGGCTTTTCTGTATGGGCAATTCCACAGCATATGCTAGCACATCTAGGAAGAGTCATCATGTCTAAGTACTTTCTACCATCTGCTAGGAAAATTGAAATATTGAAAGATTTCTCTCTCTTTACCCCAGCGCATTTATGTATGTAACTGTGATTTCAGTCCTGTGTTTTTTGACCCACAAGGCTAAATGCTATGTTCTTAATGTTTTGTGGAGCTCTCTGCTGTGAGTCTTTATTATAGAGAAAAATACATAGATGCATGCATTGACACACACTAATACACGTGTATGTACACAAACACACAGAAAATATGCTATTTAGTTTTCTGTGGGTAAACTACATCGCTGAAAGAATACAGGAACATAAAACAAAATAATTTTTCTGACAAAGTCAACTTTCCAATTCTTTGGTTGGGTTCACCTTTACACTGTGTGGTTCAAGGACAGTAATTGTTCTTTACTGACATGGATTCATCAATCACCTTAGCTTTTAGGCTGCCTACCTCCCTCCCAACCCCTGAAAACAGACACTTCAGTTCTCAGTTGTGCCTGTCCTGTTGTTTTTGTGGTACAAAAGGCATTCTTGACTCCAGGTATTGATTAAGGGGTCCAATAACTGCTCCTTGCTATCCCTGGTGACAGTGGTTCATCCATTAACTGAGGATAATGGAAACCAATGGTATTCTGGGCATGCCCTGTTCTTCCACAGATTTCTAGCAGAATATGGGGTGGTTGCTGGTGGATCTGCAAAATTACAGACTATCCTAATGGAAGAATTTCAAGGTTCAAATCCAAGCTGACAATAATAAATTAAAAAAAATAAAAAAATAAAAAAAAGGCTTGCTAATTAAGTCCATGGCCAGAGATTTCCTTCTGACCTAATTTATGTCTCCTTTGACCATCGTAACATGCTGCAGTAGTGTGCTTTAAGGAGACTTGGCTAGGGGTCCCTTCTCAAAAGGACTGTCATGGAAACTTTCACAGAGAGACACAGGATCTCAGGCAAGGACAAGCTTAGTATGCTAACCCTAAACCAAACATAAGGAACTCTCTTGGCATGTAGAACATTTCAAGGTGAACATCTTGTCATGTAGAAATCATCATGGAAATTCTGGATCTATGCTCAAAGAGGCTAGTGTGACACAGCTCCCCTGGAGGCCAGCTGGAATGAGCGCGCAACACATTCTTTGTCCTTTTCAATAAAAAGGCAGCAAACCCTACATCTTCTATCAGTAATCACGATATTCCAAATTCCTATTTTAGGTGTGTAAGCCCTTTCTAAAATTTATCTCTGCAATTGACAAGTCAAAACCACCACAAAGGAAGGAAAAGGGAGCACAGATTTCCCATGAACTGCAGAAAGTAAGTTCCTGTGTATTTGATTCGTGTCCAGAGCCCTCTTGTGAACTCCAGGGAGAGCTCTGTAAAATATTAAAAATAGAAAAGCAAACATATAACTGTATTTCTCCCCTTTAGTGTGTAAGAAAAGGGAATACTCAGCCTCTTGTTTCTAAAGAGCAGATGAGAACTTAAATGCAAATTCGCAACACAGAAGGAAATTTTACACTGGAAAAATAGGATTTATAGCAGAAGTGCTGACACTGCTGTAATGATACAGTGATGTTAGTAGAAACCTTTTCTTAAAGAAACTAAAATGTGTAGAACCTGAAGAAAATTGTGGAAATATGTTGTACACTTACCAATGTTCTTAATTGAGCTGACGTACCTGCAAAACAATATTAATAAACACATCACAAAAATAAACAATCTGAATTATGCTAAAAATGATTGACACACAAACACAGAAAATCATGCTTTCTTCCATCTGCTTACCACTACAAGGACTGATAGGCAAATAAAATGAATTCTGATTGACTGGTAAAGGGCTGCGTAAAGATTTATAATATTCAGCAAATAGTTTGTCATTGGTATTTTAAAGTAAAATTGACAGGATACGACATCCTATTTACTTCCAAGAAAGAGCAGTTATATTATGTACATAAAAAGTAACTGATTATAACATTACATGACATTTTGAAGCTAACAGCTTCAATTACTATATCCGAATTACAGCCAAGAAAAATATGCCTTACGGGCATCTCACTTGATGTTTGAACTTAGAGGAGAAAAGTAATTAAAAAATAAGCAAGGACATCCTCACCAAGTTGAGATGAACAAGAAGGGAAACATGACGCTAGAGGGCTTGTGTTCTTGTTATGGAAAAGTACACTTAAGCAAACGGGAAAAGACCCTCCTCTCTCTCTCTGAAATACAGACAGAGTTTTTAATTTGTCTCCTTTAAGAAGCCAACATGCTCCTGAAATGAGGGATGATTTTGGTCTTTTGGAGATAGGTTACATTGCATGTGTTAATAAAAGTCGCTACGGAGTTGTACACCATCCTACTGAAATGCCAAAAGTATAATTTACAGCTGCTGAAACTAACTACACGCATTTTTACACATCTCATTTGCCTGCATAAAGCCAACATTAGCTGTTCTGCATGTGATCAGTCCACAAGGGCCAATCATGTATTCAGAAGGTCTGCTTTCCCCACCTGTGCACAAAACTGCCTGTTTCTATAGTCTTCTGGATGGAGAAGCCAAACTGCCTATGTACACAGCTACCAACCAGCATGTGGCCCTTGAAGTCTTCGGATACCCTTATGAAAGGCTGGGTGCTTAGAGTACCTCATAAGGACCTTTGAAGATTAGAGAAAATTAAGATTTAGTATCTTAGCTTAGAAGTAGTGTTCCGAAATATGAGACAACATCCAAATAGCCAGCAATGTGAATTATTACCTTATGTTTGTGATTTTGTGTTACTGATAAATGACTGCATTTTTTTAACTATATTGACAGAAACAAAGGCATTGGCACAGAAAGAAGCTATGGAAAGCAGAATTATACTCTGCATGATTTTTTAATAGTTGTCTGTAGATGGATTATGCCCAGATAATTTTTGCCATCAACTCATTCCAAGCAGTTTATTATGATACGTCTGATTTCAGGGATTTTTTTTTTTTCTTCTTTTTCTTTTCGTTCAGCAGGTGAGGCAAATGGTCCAGCAAATCCTTGCATCAGTTCAAATTGAAAACCTCCATCAGCTCCTGGGACCCACCCCCACGTGGGCTGGAGACTTGCCAGTATGGTATCTCGGCTCTGTTTACCACCCATTAGTCCCAGCATGCCTGCACAGACACACCATACAATGCAGCATCCACACCACAAGAAGAGTGATGGGCAGGAAAAAGCTGCACACCCCTATCTGAAAAGATACTGTTCCAGCCCCTCAATACACTCTGTTCTCCTCCCGTTTGCAAAGACAGATAGAGATCATCTCATGCCGATGACAGTTACATTTAATAATGCTACAGACTACCCTGATCCTGTGAATTCAATGCCTGAAAAAGTTCAGCAAAATACGTTCTGAGGAAAATTAATCTGTCTGAATCAGGACTGATCTTTATGATGAAGCACTTATGTGCTTTGCATTTAGACAGCCTTGTCGGTGTGTCATCTCAGTCCAGTGCATTATCAAGTTAAGAGTAAGCTTTTAAATACGGAAATATCTTGCTTGAGATTAAAGTGCATTGTGAATGTAATTTGAATCAGGTGCTGTGGAAATTTTGTTCCTAGGGGGTAACCAGCAACCAAAATAAAATGAGATCATTCAGTACCGTACAAAGTGGTTAAATAAAGATTTTACAGGCCAATCATGTAGTCCTTCCACACACAAAGGTAACTTTAAGGATTTCAGCAATATTAGCAAACAGTGGTAATAACGTTGACATTTCAGCCACTCAATAAAAAGTTCTGTACCCAAAGCATTAGCCATTTTATTTGCCCAGAGTGAATACAAGTGAGTTACAATTTTATATGTGTGACTGAAATCTACAGTGTTACTCTGTTATGCAAAAATATTTCAGAATTGACCCTAAAAATGCCAGAAAAACAAGTAGCATCCAGAAACTTTTCTCCTTCTGAATACAATGAGAGCTCAGAAATAGTTACCCTATTCAGTCACATTTCTAGAGACAATATATGCATATTCTACTTGTTGGCCAAGTATGTAATTACTAGATCTCAGTGAATAACACCATGTTTAAACAAACTTAAGATGGTATATGCATAAAATGTATCGAAGTTGAAAATAGAGTTCAAACACATGGTTCTGTATGACTGGGTTTTTTACAAAAGGAAGATGATTGTACACAAAAGTCATGATGACCTGAGCTACTGCCTATGTTTTACTTACTTTTCGATGCTGTGATGAGTTTCTTGTACCTTTCTGTGTTCATGGTACACTAAATTAGTTCACATCTATAGTCTCTTGAAGATGAAATTAATATTATAATTATAATTAAGAAATCACTTTCATCTTGTACATGTTCTTTTACTCTCAGCATCAACAGAGGCCAAGGGGTGCTCCCACTGTTCTCCATATCATCTTTTGATGGTCAATAACAAATATGACTTCTTGACCTGAAACAATAACTATCCAAATGATTTCTCATCAGATTAGCATATCAAAGGTCATTCTACAATATGAAAAGATAATTTTTTCTTTCCTTAGTGTTCCTTCAGTGCAACTAATCCTAAAACCTGAACCCATTTCAAGGATGGTAAAATACTGTGTGAAGAGATAGCAATATATAAATGTACTAAAGCTTTTGGCAACAGATAAAGCTGCTTTTTTCTGTCATGTGCATCAAAACCACAGTGTGTCAGACTGGAGATGACGCATGACTACAGTCTGCTGCATAAATAAGGGAGAATATAACCCAGAAACTCTCTGCAGTAGTTTGGAAAACTGTATGAAGCTGCTTTGAGATCTAAAAATTAATGGCTTCTAACAACAGGAATAACCTGTGCTCTGGAAGGAGTATGCAGGGTCGGCAGCTTGCTAACCTGGCGAGCAAGTGCTTTCATGAAGACAGATTCCCAGACCCTCATAGCTGAGATTAGCATTATTCAATGAACAGATGTGAATTTCAAGTTCAGAAGCATTGTGTATATAGCCTAATCATGGGTAATTGAAATTAGGACTGCTAGCTATAGCTTTCACTGTTCTCCCATTTCTCAATAACTTAATTTGACTGGAACTACCAGCCATCACAGCTGAACTCCAGCCTTATTTTAGCTGGGTCTGACATCCACAGCCTTCTGGAAGTGTTTGCAACATCTAAGGATCGCTTTGGCATGTCAGCAACTGAGGTATGCTCCTTCCTCCTGACATACTCTGACACCAGCACCTGGAGTGGAACTGGAGTGCTGGGGCAGCCACATAAGCCATTCTTTCTCATTGCCAGCACTGCCAGAGCAGTGTGGAGAATCTGGAAGAGGTGAGGAAAGGGACACAAGCCAAGGAAGCTGTGATATTTTAAATTGGCTGAGCATCCAACCCAAAATCTGATGAAAATGCAATGATGTTCCATCCAAATACACCGTCCCTTGCTGTCCTTCTGCTCTGAACCCCTATTTTTCTTCCCTGTGATTGGGAAGTGAGACATTGAGGGGTATATAAAATTGAATTTGCTTTTTTCATTTGTCCTCTGGGAATTCTGTAGTCTGTTAAGGCTATTTGAACTGATCCTGTGATTCTGTTGCATCAGCAGAGCAGGGAATCTGGCTCTCATTTGTTGCACATAACACATTGATATAAACATGAAGGCAATTTTACTGGGTTCAACCTTGCAATAGATGGGAGTTCTGTCACAGTTTCAGCATCATAGCTTGTGGCCTCCAGCCTGCATCGTCCTAGGGTAAAGGGTGAAATGCAGCTGTTCCTCCTTGTTACAGTGCTACTCAAGGTTAGACTTCTGCTACACATTGTGTTTAGGACAATCCTTATAGCGAACTTTAACTTAAGCTAAGGCATGTACGTACAGCACAAATTACAAACCTAAGACAAATGTACTCCAGGATACTACTCAGTCATGGTAGTTATGAGATCAGCCCTAAACTGTTTTATTGTACAACACATAAACAACACACTTTTGGTGGATATGCCCAGTGATTTTGTGAAATCTGGTAATGGAGCAAGTTCTTTCTCTGTACCTGGCCTATATCCTGACAGCTGAACAGTTATTTACCAAATATTTGTCAATATTTGCCAGGCTGTGGGGAACAGTACATGTTATTTGTTTGGGCAGTCTTTTAATTTAATTTAGTGGTAAGAAATATGGCTTGCTTGTTAATAAATAAGGACTCTGCTGAATTCCATTGATTTCCTATTGATTTTTCTTATTGATACATAGGACTAAGTTGCTTTAGAGACAGATGACACTATTCATTTCTAAACAAATAAATACACTGAATAGCTGCTTTAAGACTAAATTTTAGTCAAAAGCAGTTTATTTAGTTCTCTTTTTAGGTTACAGTGCAGTCCTACTTCAGCTCTATAAAGAAGAAGAGGTGTCTGGAGACTGGTATTCTCTTGGGCATCATCCAACAACTGAACAACAGCTTCTTCTGCTCTCTGCCTACCCAGTTTTCCCCGGAGGCCTGTGACTTCTGCCATTTGGGAAGAGGATTCTCTTTTCTGCAGTACTTCTCCCTCTGTCTTTAAGCCCCGCTAGTACCTGCGAGAGGAGACTTGTCCCAGTGTGTACTGCTGAACCTGGAAGCACCCAGTGACTAGTCACCATCATCTCCAGCAACAGCTGAGACAGAAGCATTGAGCAATGCTGGTTTGGATGTACTCATTGCTGTAAGGCATTTCATTCAGAATAAGGCAATGGAGAAGTGGAGTGAAAAAAATAAAGAAAAAAAAATAATCCCTTGGTTATATGTTAAATACTATTTGCATATAAAAAAAAAACTTGAATAAATAAAATCTCAGAGCCAGATGGGTAGTGCATTTTCTTCTCCCACATGTACAGCTATTTCTGTACTGACTGATGTGCACATGTATCTGGTGGAGGTTCTGCTGACACCATAATATGCAGAGATGTGCCAGCTTTCTCAGTTGTTTCTTTTCCCTCAAACAAAGCGTAAAACTAAGACCAGAGGATGGTAATTTTGACAGAGTGCCTCAGCGTGTTACTGAAAAAAATGACATGAAGCAAAATTAGAAGGAAAAGATAGTTTATTAAAATAATTTTCCATCTTAGCCAAACAAAAATCTGTTTGGCTTATTTTTGTTCTCTTCTGTAGTATGTTGCCTTGTTTTTTAATGTTATTCTGCAAGAATGAGAAAAAGCAAACCAAGCCAAAACAAAAAAAATCCCAAAGCCTGTGTCTTGACTGGTCCTGATGACACAAGGAAGTAAAAATTGCCTCTCGTTCCTCTTCATTCTTGTGCTATGTACCTGCAGAGCGAAGCTAAACCTGTACATCCAGCAGCTCACTCAGATAGGGACCACTGCCCTACAGTCTCCAACACACAAAGCAACAGAGGTGATGATTTCTTTCCAGACTTTCAACATCTCACTGGGTGACAACAGATTAAACTCCAGCCTGCATCTAGGTCAGCATAAAAGAAATACAGACAAAAACCTTGTTTTCTACAAATACTTTTGGGTCTAAAGAATTGAACATGCAACTGGAAAGGAGGAAGTGCTGTGATCCACTTCTTTAGATGACATGTCTTTCTATGTGACATGTCTTTATTGAGCTTGCCTCAATTTCCTGACATTCAAGTGACTAATAGGTAATTTGTTTAATTGGATGACTGTGCTCAGAATATTTTTCTTTGACAGAGATAATATGCACATAGCTCTACCTGGCAGAAAATACAACAGAGTCTAGAAAAGCAGTGGCATTTTACTCCTAAGTGGGAAAGAATTATTTCCAAGAAATTGCCTTTTTCTTCTCTGACTTTTTGTAAAGTGTTTATTAGATGCTGGCATATGAAGAAGTCTGTCAAAACCATTAGTCACCAAGGGCTTGGTTTTGTTCTTTTGTTAGATGGAAGGAAAAAAAGAACAAATCTAAACCCTTCTAATCTAATCTTTGCCTGAATATCATTGCCATGGGCATGATCCTGCTCTATTTTAATTTACTAGCAAAATTTCTGTTTCCTTCTGGGCAGGGGATCTGGTCTCACAGTACAGTAGAGTTTACATGAAGCTCCTCACATTCCATTTCACTTCAGCAGCTTTTTGTCCTCACTTTTCAACAAATTACCTCTATTTCTTTCTTTCTTTCTTTCTTTCTTTCTTTCTTTCTTTCTTTCTTTCTTTCTTTCTTTCTTTCTTTCTTTCTTTCTTTCTTTCTTTCTTTCTTTCTTTCTTTTTTCCCTTTTCCTTTAAGCTGAGCAGCATAAAGCAACACAATACCTACCTCTAAACTGTGATCTCACTCATATAAATTCAGTGCCTTTGCTCAGTGGAATTGCCCTTTATTTTGCAGTTCCTCTCCTTTACACCACTCAGAAATTGTACTTTCCCCTTTTTCAAAGTTCTTTCCTTATGCTTCTTCAAGCTCTCCTCCCCCTCACCTCCAATTCCTCCTTGAAAGCACAGAGCTGCTTGAAGTGGAAACTATGTATCTTTAATTAACTGCCATATTCATTTATCTTCCGGGTAGCTTCCTCTTTCTTTTCCAGCTGCACTACTGCAATTTAAAGATTAGTAATTGTTAAATATCCATCACATGCAAAGTGAACTCTCCCTAACCATTAACCAGAACATGGTGGCCAAAGCCTGTTATTTTCTCTCTTTCTTCTTTTCGGACATAGAGGTCAAGCAAAGGAGCAAAGCCATTATGTCCAGATAAGCAAACAGATTTCTCTCCCCATGATGGTTTCAGTGGCCTAGGTAGCACTATGCTATTTCTAGTCCGATTTTTGGACTGGGGTGGGCAGGGCAGGACCTCACCAGCCAGGACCTGTCTGACCACCTCCTGCCCTGTCTGCCAGGGGAGCACCCACTTCTCCTGGGGCATCTGGCCCATGTTGTGCCCTGACAATATCCAAGCCATCGCTTTTGCTTGCTCTTTCTTCAGTTACAAGTATAACACTCTAAAATCATTCATCCACTTAGATAAATTGGCCATCAGGCATTTTTACATCAAGGATACAAAAGCAGAATCAGCAAAGACCTGTCATAGGGCAAAGTACGTCACTGGAAGAATTGAGTTCTTTCCCAGCATCTCTTCCTTCCCTTTTTCTCCTTCTGTTTTTTCATTGTCTTTTGCTATTGAAAATCATCTTTATCTTAGATAAGCATGCAGGTGCAACCTTGCCTTGGCACACATCCTTACCATCGTAAGATACCACTGAGCTCCCTTGTTGTGCAACTGAAACACAGCCGTAAAAAGTGCCTTCTCTACCTCCTAATTATTTTGCTTCGTAAGAGAGAAAATAGATTATTATATTGTTCCTCACCACGAGTCATACTGTACAACCATAGCTGGTATTCATTCATTCTCAGTGGCTACTCAGCTTTATTGCAGGTTGCAAAGCCTGGACCTTTACGTGCTTGCCAGGCACTAAAGGCACATTTGTTTTGCAATGTTGTTGAAGTGAGTGATGGGAAGCCTTGCTAGAGCAGAGATAGTCAAGAAAGAGTTTAAGTACTACCATTACTATTTTTACTTCAGACTCTAAAAGGTTATGCTTCCCTTTGGTCTGGCATTATAATGAATTATTCTAATCATCAGACTATTCATTTTACTTAAAGCAGTAATATTTTAACAGAGGCAGTTATTTTAATTAGTGAGGGAGAGCTATCTTAAAACACATAATGTAAAAGGAGATTGTGTTATAAATGTAGAGAGCAGTTAGAAAAAAGCATCAGAATGTGAGCTATGGATGGAAAAACCCATCCCATATAGAGAGAGAACAAATAATGCAAACTGTGTCAAATTAGATTTAAGCTTTGTCCTCATTTTTGTAACTGTAATATGGTAGCTTAATGTGCATAAGGAGCCTTTTATGGATTGTGCTCTAGATCTTACAAATTAGATTAGTTTTCTGCTAGTGGTTGATAGTTGTGGTACAGAATAAAGTATCACAATAAACTTTCAGGTTAAACTTCTTGGATTGGTTTTGATACACTGTTTGAGAATTATATGTAATTATTATTTAGTTGGTTGTGCCACAATTTTGTCAACAAGATGTTGGTAACAGGAATTTCTTTTTGTGTGCAGCCTGGTACATATCTGCTACATTTGTTAATGCTTTCTCTTCCACTTACATTCACTTTTGTGTGGCTGAAAGATACTACAAAGCATAAAGTAAAAAAAGCCTTTTCCCCCTTCTCAGGGGAACTCTGTGAACGTTCAGCTGTTAAACAAAAGAATTGCCAAAGACATACTGTGCTATGCTATTTTTATTTTTTTATTTTTTGAGTTAAGGTAATTTTGGGGTGGCAGTCTATGGGAGTAAAGTGACAAAAGTTGTAGCACTGCTGAGTCAGTAAGGATCACTCTTCCTAAGAACCTATTACTGAGTCATAGCAGTTCCAAGAATCAACATACCTTCTTTTATATAGTGTGTTTTCAGGGCTTCTGGCTCACTTGAGTCTTTAAGCTCCTGTAGCACATTTCATAGAAGACTGATCATCCTCCCTACTGCCTTGAACTAAGTCCAGAATGCAATGAGAGAATGCAATAATGTTTTAGGTTACATGCATCTGTGTGTGTTGGGGATCAACTTTTTTCCTCCTCCAGTTCACTTTAACTACTTCTTTTTCTCTCTGTGAGAGAAAAGACCTGTTAGCCAGAGAGTAGTGGAGAAGATGCCCTCTTCCCTGTCAGATGCATTTAAAATGCATCAAGGAAGGGGAGAGGGAGGTGTTGATTTCTTCTTCCTGGGGTCCAGTGATAGGATGTGTGGGAATGGTTCTAAGCTGAGTCAGAGAAGGTTCAGACTTGACATTAGGAGACCTTTCTTTACTGTGAGAGGCTGGTCAAACACTGCAACAGGCTTCCTAGAGAAGTGGTTGGTGCTCCAACCTGTCAGTACTTAAGAGGTATTTGGATATTTAATAACATGATTTAAGATTTGGATGGCCCTGAAGAGGTCAGGCAGCTGGACTAGATAATCATTGTGGGTCCCTTCTAACTGAAATTCTGTTCTGTTCTGTTTTATTCTGTTTTATTCCATTCCATTCCATTCCATTCCATTCCATTCCATTCCATTCCATTCCATTCCAATGAACTAATGAACTCAACATTTTATGTTATAGCTCTTGGGATTTCCACATGTATCTGTTCTTGTGTAATATTCAAGTGCTCCAACTTTCATTTCAGACTCAGATACTGGACTGGGTACAGCTACTGGTTTGGGTAGCAATCATTAGACTTACATTTCTTGTCTTACGGCAAGAACCAGGAGACAAGTAAGAGGTGAAATGCTTCTCAGGCCTGAGAAAGAGGTCCATCTCAGCTTGAGATAGAAGATCTGGCCATTTTCTCGTATTGTCCTGGGCCTTCTCCACCCGCCTCTGGAAAGGATTTCTTTTCTTCCTCCCTGGCTCAGTTCTATACACAAAACCAAAAATTTAGGTTAATAAGAAATGAAGAAGAATAAATAAAATTGTTAAACAAAAGGCCTTAGGTACCAGAGAGTAAATTATTTTATTTTGTTCTTGTACTTAAATCTCAAAGTATTTTCCTTGCCTTCAACAAGGAAAATCATGAAGTCCTATCCTGCAAAAAGCAGTGGGAGAATGATGGGCAGAAAAAGTACCCTCATGAGCATTGTAACTGTCTAGATCTTCCTTTTATGGATCTTAGAGGTAAAATTACTACTAAATGCATGCCTAAATGTTTGGAGGGGCTTTCCATATAAGCAGAGACATGCAGGAATGAGGGAAGAAACTGCCCAGACTTAATTTAAGGAAAACGTAAGAGAGGGATTTTGGCAAAATTTCTTCCTGGTAGTGAGACCAGCTTAAAACAATTGCTTTGAGCTTTTGTTAATTTCTATGCTTTCCATATTGACAGGAACAATTATGGATAAATTCTTACATATTTTCAAAAGCTAGATACTTCCTGAGATACAGGGCAAGTAACATAGTTTATGACAACAGTCATAAAGGAGTTCCAATGAAAAATCATTGAAGACATGAAGACAATAATAAAAATCATGAAGACAATAATAATGATGTAGAATAGGAACTGGTGTACTGCAGAGATTCTGCATTGCTTCAAGGTCTATAACATCCAGTGAGTGAGAACACTGGTTTCTCTGGCTTCCAAGTTGAATATCTCTAAAACGACCACAACAGAAAAAAAAACCCAGAAACCTCAGAAACTGTCAGCCTCACAGTGCTATCCATCTGGTCCACCTGCAGGCAGCAGAGCTGTCTAAAATCCCTTTCCACATCCACAATCTCTTAGTACTATTGCATCCGTTTTCTTAAGGGAAAGGTTAAAGCCACATGCCTCAGCAGCGTTAGCTACCTCATGGATTTCCATTCATAAACCTAACTGTGCTCGGGGGATAGCAGGCTGCGCACAACAGCTGCTACCTGACTCTGCCCCTATCTGTCTTAATGATTCCCTTCCCTAGACCTGTCAGGACCCAACTGCACAACATTTGTTGTGGGCTCCCAAAAAGGAGTAGCTGAACCCTCTTCCAATTGGCCTTCCTTTTAGTTCTTCCCTTTACTTCACAGCACCAGTAGTCTCACATTTAATACAGGATAAAGCTTATTTTTCATCACATGAGGCTTTCACACAGTGATTGGCAGTGACACACATGTAACTCCTTGAAGATGTTACTCGGGGGTGGGCACACAGCATGAGGTGCTTGTGGAGGATGCCTGGAATGGGAACAAAAGGACAGAGACCTTTGTTGCTAATACTCTGCCCTGCACCTTGTAGGTGAATGTGCTGACCTCTGTGAACTTCCCTCCCAGGTGGGAAACCATGTTCCTCTTCCCCTCAGGCTCAAAAAACTCTCTCCAAACAGCAAAATGTTTATTTTCAGAAAGGACTGAACAGTAGTAAGTTGTTTTTCAAACACTGTGAAGGCCAAAGCTAGGCTCTTCCTCTAGTCAGCTTTTTCCTCCACATGGCACAGACCTACCATAACACTATAGTATATTTACTTAAAGGCTAGCAGCTATGCTTATTTCTGAGCAGGCAACCCCTCTAGTAAAATCAGCAGCAATTGTGAAGTCCCAGGTGAACAATCACACGTATCTATCTTACTCAAAAAAAATTCTACTGGAAGAAGAGGTTTGTTGATTTTTAAGGCTCTATTATTTACACGCACCAAGTGTAGCCCTCTTGTCTCTTCAGCACACTGTTTTAGAGAAAAAAAATCAATATTGTACGAACACTTCCAAGATTTTATAGGTTTGGTGGGGAAGCAGTGCCTACAGCCTCCTTGGTTACTGTGAAACAGTAATTTTGCTTTACAGACTAAATCTTGCTGTTCTCATGTCTTTTATCGTTCACATATAAGCAAAACTAGCTGGGAGGGGACAAGTCTGTGGGACTGGATTATGCCACTCTCAAAGGCTATTGTTACAGCAGTTGGCAAATAAAAATTTTCTGTGGGACTAAATTAACTTGTAAGACAGCAGAAATCTATTGACAGCAGCAAGAGATTATGTGTGTCTAAGAACAGGCTTTGTTCCTTCTGCCTGGAATACTTAGGACTTGATTTTTTCAACCTTTAAGCGTCCATTAATATAAATTAAAAGTCAAAGGCAGGTATGCCAAATTAGAACTTGGAATTCTGTATGCTATTGAAGCGCTTTTAATATTTATACTAGACATTATGAAGAACTGGAAAACAGTCATGACAAAGAGAACGTTTGGTTTATAGTAGATAAAAAGTAAAGGTAAGGCAATTTAGAGAATCCATGTCAATACTGGGCATTTATGTAATATAATCATATGAGTCTGCATTTGAATCTTGATCTAGGGATTATTTCCTTTTGGCTGAAGTATGTATGTCTTCAGAAGATTTTAAACCCTTTTAACCTTACCTAAAAAAAAGAATATTACTGTCAACAGCAAGATCAGGTTCTCCTTTCCTTTCAACAGCGGAGTTTGCACCACAAGGTGGCAACCTAAAGCAATATTCTATAAAAATGACGTTGTGCATGATGTCTGTTGTTAAAAATGCCTTCAAAATACTTCTGTTAAACCTGCAAACCTGTATCAATTATGTTTTTTAAATAATCACGCCAACATCTGCAAATCATGATATATATTTTGACTCACATCAGGGAGTCAAAACTATATCTATTTCTAAAATCCCCAACATAGTAGTTGGACTATTTCAATAGAGAAATACCCTAAAAATTGTCTGAATACAGATAAACTATTAAATAAACTTAAAAAATGATAGTATATTAAACCATCTCTTTTTTTTATGTAGCAATAATGTTAATAATTGAAATATCCAGGGAAAAATATCTCAAAATGAGTGTAAGGCTTGAATTCTCCAGGGAACATGTGCAGTTTCCTAGCAATTAAGTTAGAAGCCATTGTTTTGTATTATTCAGAACTAATGTAGATCCCATAATAATGCAACAAATCTGACATTTTGCCCATGTGCAGTGTTTCAGCAATTTACACTTCTTTTAATTTCCATAAAAGATTATAAACAACTATATCCACTCGTAGCTCTAATACAGGGAGGATAGTGAAATGGAGTTAAGTTTCAGTATTTACATTTATCTTTATCTCAATAGGGGATTATGATTATTACATGATTACTGTACTTCAAATGAGTAGCTCATGGAGGGGAGCAGCCAGTTAAATGTCTAATAGTAAAAGAATTCAGATTGTTCTGAAAATAGTTCATCTTAGAGTAGCTGCATGTGTTAATTGATTCACACCTTCAAATATACCTATAACTGAAGCAGCAAAGCACCAAGAACAATACTTAGCACTGGACATTCAGTAATTAAGAGAAAGTGAATATACTCATGAATATTAACCGGAAACTTATTAGAGATACTGTGCCAGTGATTGTACACTTTGTGTCCATTCAAGCATATATTTACAAATAATCAGACCACAGAATTATACAGAGAAATAATGAACTGTATGCAAACGTTAGGAAGCAAATCACAGATGACTAATATTGATCCTTCAGTATCTATGGATATTTTCAGTAGATATTAGACGACAAGACCTGTACTCGGTGAGGGAAGAAAATCAAATGTCTTACCATCTTTACCGTGAGTTTTAAGCACTAATAACTAAAATGCAGAATTTTGAAATGCTGAATGCTCCCCAAAAAACTGCTACTCTACAGCATGCATGCATCAAGGATAATGACAAATTAAGCAAAACAACTTGTAACAAAAAATATATATATACTAAAAAAATTCCTCCTGAATAGAGAGAGTAGGAAACAGAACAAAGAACAAAGTCCTTGTTTATTCATACAAGTTATTCCCTACTAACAATTTACTCAGCAAAGTGAGATCATTTTGTAAGAGTTCTAAATAAACCTTTTGTAAGTGAGAAAGTATATAAAGTCAAGCTGATAGCAGACCAGATATCAGAACTCAGAAATCTCTGGACCCCTGTCTACCATGGTGTCATTACATATTTTATCTATCTGAATGCTGCTTCCATTTTAGTATGCAATATTCATTGATCATGAACCATTATACATTTTTACAAGATAAGAAATTACTTCAAGCATAAGACATTTTAGATCCAAATTACCACTGCAAAATGAACCTACTTCGTGGCTTACTTTAAACAGAGGGATAGGTTTTAAAGAACTTTATTTCATTTGGGTTGTTACTTTTCTGCAGTCTTCCCTGGGGCATATTACAGCTGTGAGGAACAAAGTCACCAAGGGTTTCTCAGCACTTAGTATTCTTCCACCAGACTGATCCAAAACTTTACACCTAATCCACTGACTGCCTCTTCTGCCTATCTTATTCACAGCAATATAGTTTGATGAAATCTTGAAGATGAGCATATGAGAATATATAAGGATGACATTTTAGGTGAGTTATGCAAATGTCCATCTCCTCAAAAGTCAGTAAAATAATGCAAATCCAGGACTCTTAGAACCTACCATGCTTTGGAGTGAAATGCTAGTCACATAGCAAAGCTGCGTTATCTGTGAAAGAGATGGACAATAGGATATTCTGCTATGCAGGAGGCAACGACAGCTTATCGGAATGCTCTCACAGGGTAAAATTCCTGTTGGTGCAGTCAGTGGGCCTCAACCCCAAGACATAGGCCGGTGGCCGAGAAGATAAGTGTGATTTGAGTTGAGCTGCAATTGTAAGACCTGGGGCAGGCTCTCTGCCTTCGTGTGAGTTTCAGAACTGAAGTACAGATGAGAGAGGAAAGGCAGGACAGCTAAGGCTGCCCCCAGCATGCCTCAAAGAGGCACGTTGAAGTAAGGAAAAGGAATGACCACGTCTCCCTCCCTTTTACACACCAGCTAGTGCAAGTGTGAAGCTTATTACCACACCATGTTTAAGAACTTGATAATGAACATCCCCTCCCCAGGCACTTGTCGCTCACCAGCAGAGTGCCTCTGCTGCCCTGCCAAAGTCACATCTCTCTTTCCCTTGGTAACGCAGATTAGAGCTCTGGAAGAATGAAAACCCATGAATACGTACAGAATTTTCAAGCTGCTTTTCTACATTTAGATGGAGGTGACTGCAAGACCTAGGAGCTGAGGATGTGTGTTAAAGTCCTGCCTGTAGCGTCTGATGTCCAGAATTAAAAGAGCTGCCTTATAAAATAATAAGGCATTAGTAATTGCAAGATAACAGATTGCAAAAGCATATTAAAGAGCTGACTAAAAAGAAACCGTATGAGACTAGCCAAGTATAATAGAGCCGACACAGATTTGGAATTTGTGGAGAAAGCAAATGGGTTAAAGACATTCTACAACCATAAAAAGGACTATATATTTCTCTTTTTTTCTAATATTTTCCTTCATTCTTTACAAATCCATAATGACTCTGGAGGTACAGAATGGCATCTGACATGATAGTTACGTATCTCTTTCTGTCTTGTTCTCTCTCTATAAGCATGCATACGTGTGTGCAATTCCAAGTATCAAACTAAATACTTAAATACGCAATGATAAAATATGTGCAGTTATTTACATAAGCACTGCAGCCTGCATATTTCAAAAGCAAGTTTAGTTGGTTCAGGTTTGGGAATGTGAAGTGTTAGTGCTATGCAATTCAGCATCCACACGGATGGTTTTCAAGATGAAGACTTAAAAAATTGTTATGTAGAAATTCCCTAGTCACTGTTAAAAGTACAGACCCTTTTAGTTCATTGTGATCACTATCTGAGCAATTTGCCATAATATCAGTGCTTTAGCAAATATTTTTTGCATGAAATTTCTGTGGTAATTTAGAGTAGAGAAAATAGTTCACAACAGAAATAGAAACCCACAGCACAAAAGATTTGGAGTCATAGTATCCCAGCAAGAATCACAGGCCGCCCGCTCTACCAAATGGCATCCTGCCTCTCGCCTCCTGCTCCAGAGGCACAACATATACTTTAGTCTGTTACAGACGAGCATACTGACTGGTTCATGACAGGCCACGAGACTTGTCTCACTTTATAGGTGGTTTACCCTGGGATGTGAATTATTGTTTTCCACAGACTCTGGAGAAATGTATGTCAAGAACAAACATTGTGCTGAGTTCCTCCTCCAGCGTTGTACAAATATACTACATGAGCCACAGGGTAGCTTTTCATTTCTGTTGCAATTTTCATACATTGCTATCGCCAAAAAAAGAAGTGAGAAACTGTAGCACTAAGTGAATGCTGCTGCACTGAAACAAAGAAATTGCACTACAGCAGAAGTAAAGCTCGTATCAGTGAACCTGCAGCAGGGTGAGCAGTCCTTTCCGAGATAACTATCTAGATAGGCTTATACAACACAGACTTTTGTTTCCTTCTTCTTAGTTCCTTGGGTTAGGAGGAGATTATCTGTATGCATCCATCAGCTTTTGAAGTCCAGATTTATCTGAGAAGGAAACGACCCTCCCTCATCATTCAAAAACCTGAATACCTGAGCCACCCAACAACTCTAGCTTTGAAATTATGCCAATCCAGAGACATGTTGAGCTCACACACTGTAAGGTGCTAATTTTTCGTAGGCTGAGTATGGTGCATGACCTCTTTATTCTCACATCATCTCCTGTATAATAGGCAGATATGTAAATTTTTGACTGTTCTTGAAATAATGCATTCTTACCATGCTGAAAATGGAATGCAAAATTTGACATTTTCTTTTGCTACCAAGACTTTTAAAAACATGCTAGTAAGGGAATTTTTCTCAAAGAGTGAGAGAGAAGGGAGCTTGCACTCGCCTAGAATTTTCTAAAATATGGATTGTGAATTTCACTTGACTAATGTAAAATAAAATGTATGGCTGCATAAGCTTGTGTATGACACTCAGATGGAAGTGAATGTTTGTGATGCTGACCTTGATTGCCTATACTGTTTAATTGTGTGTCTGTCTTCTGTAAGCTAATATGTTTCCACAAATAACTGCAAAGTAAACTTATCTTCCTCCTTCAAAATGTGCTTTTAAAATTCTCCTTTGTTGTGGTGTCTAGAAGAACCTTGACAACAGTTGTTAGGATGCTGGTGATCTGAGACTACCAACTGCCAGGTCTACTGGTGGTGTCAAAGTGTTCCTCCTTCCACCAGTCTGTCTTTTTCCATCTGCTGCATCTCACTTCCCACAGGAAATTTTCATGAGTAGGGACAGCTTCTGTGTTTTCTGATGTACAGCGTCGAGCACAATCACAGCTACTAGAGAAACAAAGGAAAAGAAGGAAAAAAGATTTTGTCCATAGATAAAATTGGAGAAATCTTCACAGGATGTGGAAAAAAAAAATAATGTGCAAGCTGTTAGCAGAGAGAGAAGCACAGTTTCATTCTTTATATACCAGAAAAAAATCCACCTGTCAGTTTTGTGTAAAACATTTATTTAATTTACATAGAGAGAAATCTTTATTTACATCATCTGTGGGTGTTTGAGGCCAGTGTGATCCCTGTAATAGCTTCATTATCCATCAGAGAAGGACCACCAAGCCAGCTACTGAGACAAGTGACTATTACCTGCCAGGAAGAAGACCCTAACAGGCAAAGAGCTGCAGTCTTGACTACCTTGTTTGACATCTCTGACATACAAGTGGAGGCTGAAGCTGACACCACAGTGTAGAAATCATGTTTGCCTTTGCAATGCAGAAACTCATGTCATGTAATGCTGAAGGACCTACCATTAAGAGGTCTTTATTCTCACTGAGAGGAAATGGATAGGTTACGTGTCACTGGGATAACATTGCTTCTGCAAATAGCTCTGCAGCTGCCCTCAGTGAAAACATTTTACCTCCTCCTATTCAAGTGCATACTGACAGCAGCTCAGTTCAGATCCTGGCACTGTTGAAGCCAAATTCCCAGTGATTTCAAAGGCACGAGGGCATCATGTGTGGAAATGTGGAATTCTTCCCACTGACCTTTCAGCAAAGCAAAAAGCATACTAGCACTGCACCTTGAATGCTAAATTAGTTGTGATCTTAACCCATCAAACAAAGCTGGAAATGAAGAATATATTTGCATGGCACATCTTACTCCATTAATCTGAATGCTATTTAAAATGAAGTCAATGACAATTTATTAAAATTTTTAACTGTTAACCACTACCTTCAAAGGCTTGATTTTTAAATTCTACTCATCTGAAATGGTTTATTCATGGGAGTATGACATTGACTTTGTAGCATATTTAAATGCAATTAGTATTGTAAGGACTCTTTTTAAGTTAGTGAGCCTTTTGTTGCCAACTCACGTTTATTTCTTGAAGCATGGTGCTGCTTTTTATTGCTAGACATATGAGGATGGTTTGTTTGTTGTTAGACAACTGACGTAAAGTAATTACATTCTGGTTGGCTAATGAAGTGAGACTGGTGGATATTTTGCCTATGAATCATTATGACAGAAGTAGAAGAATTTTGTTTAGCAGGAAAGCAAGTTGTGTTTGTTTGTGCCTTAATTTCCATATGCAAGAAATAAGGAATGTAAGGTGTCTTGTAGACATTTGAAACAGGCAGTGTTAATTAATAAAAGCAGTAGGGGAGTCTGGATTCTCAAGCTGTATAAGTCACTAGCAAGCTTCCCATCCAACTTTGTCATAAGATGATATTTTGGGACTTTGCAACACCCAGGTATAATATTCTAAACCCCTCAAGGTAAGTGAAATTTTTAATTCCCAAACCATTTTTCCAATAAATTAATTTTTTCAAATATATATCTAACTATGGGGTTTGACTCTTGAATTTTCAACAAAAGATAACCTGATTAAAACCCCAAATAAAGATGTAATTTTACCAGAATGCTATACAGTTAAATTTGAAAACCAAGTAAAATAAACTTCTACATGATTGTTACCATGACAAAACTTTACTTGATTTGGTTTGGGACAAAACATTTGATTTTCACAGTTTGGGGGTCCAATTATTTGACCATGTCTGTTTTGAAAGCTCATGTGCTTATATTAATTTAAGTGACATTGTAAGTCAAGCAGGCAGGGCAGAAGACCATATTTAATGAACGGGGAACTCCTTGCGGAGCTCAAGAGGCAAAAGAATTTGCACGATCTCTGTAAGCGAGGTCAGGTTTCACAGGAAGATTACAAAGCTGTGGTTCGTATGTGCAGGGAGAAGACAAAAAAGGCCAAAGCTCAATGCATTTTAATGAATGGGGCTACATCTGGCTGCCAACTGGTCATCAGTTGTGCTTCTTAGGGCCCAATCCTAGGGGCAGTTCTCTTCAATATTTTTGTCAATGATCTGGACGCAGGAGATGAACACCACATTAGCAAGTTTGCTGATGATATCAAACTGGGAGGTGCTGTTGACTCTCTTGAGGGTCAAAAGGCCTCGCAGAGGGATCTAGATAGACTGGAGCATTGGGCAATCATCAGTAGCATGAAATTTAACAAGAAAAAATGCCACACACTGCCCCTGGGGTGGAGTAATGCCGGGCACAATTATAATTTGGGACGAGCAGCTTTAGAGCAGCACTGCAGACAAGGATTTGGAGGTTGTGGTGGGTTGACCCTGGCTGGACAACAGGTGCCCACCAAAGTTGCTTTATCACTCCCCCTCCTCAGCTGGATGGGGGAGAGAAAAAATAAACAAAGCCTTGTAGGACAGGGAGACATCATTCAGCAATTACTGTCATGGGCAAAACAGACTCGACTTGTGGAAAACTAATTTAATTTATTACCAATCAAATCACAGGAGAATAATAAGAAATGAAAACAAAGTCTTGAAACACCTTGTGCCCACCTCTCCCATCTTCCCGGGCTCAACTTCACTCCTGATTTCTCTACTTCCTCCCCCTCCAGTGGTGCAGGGGGACAGGGAATGGGGGTTGCAGTCAGTTTATCACACATTATCCCTGCCGCTTCTTCCTCCTCAGGGAGAGGACTCCTCTCACTCTTGCCCTGCTCCAGTGTGGGACCCCTCCCACAGGAGATGGTTCTCCCTGAACTTCTCTAATGTGAGTCTTTCCCACAGGCTGCAGTTCTTCACAAACTGCTCCAGCATGGGTCCTTTCCATGGGGTGCAGTTCTTCAGGAATGAGCTACTCCAGCGTGGGTCCCCTGCAGGGTCTCACATCCTGCCAGCAAACCTGCTCTGGCATGGGCTCCTTTCCATGTGTCCAGAGGTCCTGCCAGGAGCCTGCTCCAGCGTGGGCTTCCCACAGGGTCACAGCCTCCTTTGCGCATCCACCTGCTCTGGTGTGGGGTCCTTCACAGTCTTCAGGTGGATATCTGCTTCACCATGGACCTCCATGGGCTACAGGGGGACAGCCTGCCTCACCATGGTCTTCACCATGGGCTGCAGAAGAATCTCTGCTCCAGTGCCTGAAGCACCTCCTTCCCCTCCTTCTTCACTGACCTTGGCATCTACAGAGTTATTCATTTCACATATTCTCACTCCTTTCTCTAGTTACAATTGCTGTTGTGTGGTTTTTTCCCCCTTCTTAAATATAGTATCACAGAAGCACTACCACCATTGCTGATGGGCTCGGCCTTGGCCAGTGGTGGATCCATCTTAGAGACAGCTGGCATTGGCTCTATTGGACATAGGGGAAGCTTCTAGCAGCTTCTCACAGAAGCCACCTCTGTAACCCCCCCACTACCAAAACCTTGCCATGCAAACCCAATACAGAGGTGCTGGTTGACAGCAGGCTCAGTAGGAGTCAGCAGCATGCCCTGGCAGCCAAAGAGAGCAAACTGCATCCTGGGTGCATCAAACACAGCATGGCCAGCCGGACGAAAGAGGGGATTATCCTGCTGTATTTAGCATTGGTGCAATATTCAATGGTACTCAAATACCTTGGGTACTGTATGCAGTTCTGGGCCACACAATTTAAGTAGGATGTGAAGGTCTTCGAATGCATCCAGAGGAGGACATCAAAGCTGGTAAAGGGCTGGAAAGCATGGTCCTGTGAGGAGTGACTGAGGACTTTGGGTTTGTCTAGTTTGGAGAAAAGGAGGCTGAGGGGTGACCTCATTGCTCCCTACAGCTTCCTGAGGAGGGGAAAGGGAGAGTGAGGTGGTGAGCTCTTCTTGATGGAATCCAGTGATAAGATGCCTGGGAATGGCTCAAAGCTGTGCCATGGGAGGTTTAGACTGGACATGAAGACACATTTCTTTACAAAGAGGGTGGTCAAACACTGGAACAGGCTTCGTAGAGAGGTTGCCAATGCCCCAGCCCTGTCAGTGTTTAAGAGACATTTGGACAATAACCTTAATAACATGCTTTAGCTTTTGGTCATCTCTGAAGAGGTCAGGCAGTTGGACTAAATGATCATTGTAGATCCCTTCCAACTGAAATGCCTTTTCTTTTCTTTTCTTTTCTTTTCTTTTCTTTTCTTTTCTTTTCTTTTCTTTTCTTTTCTTTTCTTTTCTTTTCTTTTCTTTTCTTTTCTTTTCTNTTCCCTTCCCTTCCCTTCCCTTCCCTTCCCTTGTGAAATTTTTAATTCTTTTTTCCTACTCATTAGCTTCAGAGAACAAATGATCCAATAACAAAAACGACGTGTCCTATTATAAAGAGTCCACCAAATTAAATGGATTGAAGTGAATCAATGTGCCACAGTGGAAAGAAGTCCTCAGACCATATGCAGACTCATTTCAGACAAGACACCATCTCCTGGGAGGGATGTGCCTTGCGTCATCTGCAGCCCCCAGTTTGCTGTCTTAAAGAAATGAAAAAAAGTTTTAAAGAAGTTTTTGAGCACTGTAGTAGGCCGAAACCCAGCATAACAATACACTGAAAAAGCACAGCCAAGTCTGCAAAAGAGCTCGTATATAGTAAAATTTCACAGATTGAATTAATATAAGGCTTAAAACCACAAAAGAAACCCAAGCCAAATATAAGCCTGGCAGTATTCACAGCTGAGAATATGACTATATAAATGTCTTTCAGTATCTTCAGCTTCCCTTTCTGATTTCCACAGTTTTAAAATTTTTAATATGGTAAAATATCTTGTTATATATAGTTGCTGTTAGTGCAAACTGGGAGATGTAGCCACAGAATGGAATTATTTGATTTTGATGGAAAAAGTTCTCACATGTAAACGTAAGTTCTCTTAAAACAAATTTTAAGAATAACTATCCTACAATGAATCTACGTTGTTAGAAATTTAAGCTATCACCAACCTCCATACAACAGATATGATTAAAACAGGTCATAGAAACCCTAGTCAGCACTTCCCTGGGAACTCCAATTTCCCCTACAGCATTCCAGGATCTCGCTTACAGAACCTACTAGGGAAGGTGAAGAGTCACCTTGAGTATACCACACTTCCACGTTTCCTGCTGTAGTTTCAGTTTTAGAGGTGACAGTCTGGGTAGGGGTTACTTAGAAACCATGGAGTTTCATGGAGTACAAAATAAAGCCCTTTCCAAAGAAAGGTTTTTATGTTACCCCCTAAAACTTTCAGATGCAGGACAGTTCTACTATGTGAGTACAAAAAATGGTAGTTATCTGACTACAAGAAACTACACAAACCAGGTTAAGCACTAGAGGCAAAGAATTATCTTTTCAGGCATCCAAATGTCTCACAACAATAGTTCATATTTAAGAACTATTTAAGAGACATGTCAATTTAATGCAGTGTATTGCATATGAAGTAAACTTGCCTAAATAAGGTCCGCAGTAATAACAGTGTGCAATAGAAACTGAACAGATTATTACGGTTTGTGCAAACATGACTGCATGTAGGTCTCCGGTAGCTCATCACAAACAATATGGAAAAACTGTTGATCAGTATTGAAAATATTTCAGTGACTTGCTGTACTTCCTGGGATTTGATGGCAGTGCTCCATGTCCTGCAGCTATTTCTCTGCTTCTGGACATTTTCAAAAAATAATTAAAAAATAAGAGCCCTGCAATGTACTTCTGAAGCACGCATCACTCCTCATTAGGTGATGTCAGGTTTCATCATCCCTTATCATTTGATGGATATTAGTCCAATACTATGCGTGGATGACATTCCCTTATTAATTTAAGGAGCTACCATCTAACATTTTCAACATGAATAAAATGATGGCAGTTATCAAAATAGTACAGTCAGCAGAAGTCCTTTTTGAAATTAAGAAGTAATTGTTCAGCTCATCCATAGTTTAAAATGAAAAGTTTTCATGGTCATGATCCAGCTATAATAACTCAGTGATGAGAAGACGGAGGAAACAATAATTTATAAGGGAATCCAGAGAAAACCAAGAAGCATCCAAAATAACCATCCATAAACAGAAAAGATATCCAGTCACAATTAAAAACGCCAATTCACGGAGAATACACAAATTATAATTCTATTATACACATAACACTAGAAGAAAAACAACACAAAAGCTCCAAGAAAAAATAACTCAGATTTAAGGAAAGAAATGAAACAGCCAGCTGGAAATACAACAACTGTATTAAGCATACCACAGTACAAGAGTTCTTTCCACTTACTGCATGGAAAATTATGAAATAGTTATCAAGACACTAATTACAAGTGTATGGAACACTTCCCCTTCAAAATATTTAAAACACTTCTGAATTCTAGGCCAGATTCTCCCTTGCAGTACACCTCCTTTACAGCAGCTGGGTGGCTGAAAGTGGCCACAAAATCCACTATTAGGCATACCCTGAAACAGAAGGAATATCTGCAATCGTATTGAGGCAGTCTAAGGACTCCTTATCATCTTGGTGCATGGGATGTAGCTTGAGAACGGAGGAATGAGAAGTACTTTGCTGCCAGTAGACAGCCTTGGACTGTAAGCTGCAAAAATGACTTTCTCTTACCACTGCAGGTGACTGAACATATTTTGCTCTTGCCCCAAGAACACAAAAACCTTTACCACATAGATGTAGATTAAAAATACATGGGGATTCAAGTGAATGCCTTTGGCTGGAGTCACAAATAGGAACATAAACAACAAAGAAGAAATTAAAAAAATATCTTAGCAACAATGCTTTGTTCTATGATAAGAAGAATGGAGATCCCTGCCCATACATGGAATGAGCACAACATAGTACATGATGGGACATTTCAAGGTATTGCTATAACACTTTGTCTTCCCTAGAGCTACAGGAAGGCCCTTGCCACACCCCTTTCCTCCCAGACAAAGTGTAATGTTTGATCTTTTTGGAAACTAAGCCCCACTCCAAAAATCTTTCTTCTACAATGAGCTGGGCTTGCTTGAGGGCTGCTGCACCATTTGGAATCAGAACAAGGTGACAGGGCCACAAACAGAGGTGGAAGACAACATTCAGGAGGGAGAAAACATTCAGACGGAAGATATTTGTACTTACACTTTTTATTCAGCATGCTTTTATAATTTTGCTCTGCTCACTAAAAAGAGATGTCTAAAACCAGACATGTAGCAAAGGTCTGTTTTCAAACTTCCATGTACTGTAAATACAGAGGCATTTAGAAGAGTTCCCTCCATTTACAGTACAAGCCTGATTAAGAAGCGATAGGTAGAAAATTATCACAATTCATCCAAGAAGTTGGAAGGCTAAGAAATCAGAACAATATCACAAAGATTTACAAGCAAAATTAACAAGACAGGCTGGTAACACTTTCTTTTTATAGGAGCTTTAAGATTTTATTATTATAAATTTAATGTCCATATATAATGCATTAACAATGTCAAAACATTAAGGATGCTTCACTATACCTGTGCTTAAATATTACGATGTTATTCACTACGATGGTAGCAGATTGATTTTGGCAATAAATCAACATGATTTCAATAAGGCAGTTTAAGCTTGTTAGCTGAGTGAATGTTAAATTCACCCAACTTGGTGCTTTAGCCTCCAGTGTGAAGTTAGAGTGGTTTTGCGTTAGAGAGTACTTGCTGCTGGTAGAGCTCATTCATACCATGGACATCTGTTGGGCAGCTAGAGGATTCAGCATGCCAGTTGGCTCTAAATATTGTAGTTGCACCAATGCTCTCAGGTAGTGTATCAAGCCTTTTGAGGCTGTACACAGTGGTAGTGATTTCACTTCCCCTATTTAAAGTGTACGACTGTGTTACTGCAAGAAAATGTAAAAGTATCAGTCAGATTGGCATAATAGTACTGCAAAATAGACAATAGACTGCAAAAATTTCATTTAGGAATATCAGCTTTTCAGTGTTCCTGAGACCTCATTGCTGCAACATCTTTGTGTTAGAGGGCTGGTGAATATTGGAAAGTGGTAAAATGGTGGAACTGTTTTTTCCTGAAAGCCATTTTGTGAAGTGTAAGACACAATTGTTTTTCCCCCTTAAAATATCACAACCCTAAGGAAATGTTTAGGAATGATTGGATTCAGGTTATATTACCCACCCCATAGAAATGGGAAAGAAGAAACTGATACATAAATAAACATCTGCTTTCTGCTTCACTGTAATTTTTTAGCCAGAATTTCTATTACCCTTTTCAGTAGTGGGTCACTATGCCCTGAATTGATCTGCTCAGACCAGGTTAATATTACATCAATTTTGGGTTACTTAGTGAGCACACTGAGCAAACTACCACTTCTACTTCAGATGCTACAAAATAAATCCCAGGAAAATACAAGCAATTTGGATGATTTCTCTGGATAAGGTTGTGCTATGTTGCACCGAAAAGAATTCAGAAGGAGTCAATGTGAAGCTAAGGAGTTGGAAGTGTAACCAATCACCAGGTCAAAGATGGTACCCAGTAGCAGCAATGCTAAACATTTGACACAGTCAATTGTGTGCCAGCTTTAATTTTGTATTTCTTCCAGAAAGGACAACCTTTGTAGCTGGAGTAAAGCGGCTAGACTGACAAGATTAGAAAACACTTTAAAAAAAAAATGAAACAAAAAAACCCAACCCAAACCCCTCATAGAATTCTTGTTTCCTTTTAACCATTCACGCTAATACAACCACTGTACTAAAAATAGAATTGATCTTCCACTATAAAGAAAATTTTATTTTCAGTTTTTCTTGTCTAGATAATAGAAACTCAGCTGGGACTGAGTTTTAGTCATGTAATACTCCTAGAGTGCAACAGAAATTCCTAGCTTTTTTCAAAGAGGCAATTATTTAGAGGCCATGAACAGCAGGGAAAGGGGGAAAAATATCTTTCTGCATGAAGGACACTAAGATGGCATTATTTAAATGAAGAACAAAGTGTAAATGATTCTTTGCCAACAAGTTGAAAAAAGGTATATTATTCCATTTTTTATCTTATCAGAAAAGTGATACTTCTTAATTTACAAAGACACATTTTAGAGATAGCCCACTGAGCTGTAAAAAATATAGATTAATCATCACTGACATGACAGAGGCAGTCAGGAAATTCTTACAAATATTTAATACTTTGAACTTTCACAAAGAAGGAGCTTCACAAAGCAAGTAAACAGTATAAAGGATATCTCTTTTAATAATTTTTATCAGGCTATATAACTTTGATTGCTCACATCTTTCAAGCATGACTTTGGTCGACTCTTACGATGCAGGACTCCACCTTTCCCACGGAGGAAGTGGCTAATCTTAGTTGATTCTCACTACAAGTTTTCCATGTCCTACTATAGCACAAAGCACATCTCATGTTATGGAGCTTGGTGTTCACCATTATTGGCTGCTTTCCCATAGACAGCTTACTGCTTGACTAAATTCTTACAGCTACCTTTTTAATAGGAGAATTAATCTCAATATCTAGCAATAAGTTATCTGAACCTGACCAAATGATAAAGTAAAACACATGTAGAGCTACTGTTGCACATCTACTTTCAGATCAACTAATATAGCTGGCATATAGTCAAGGTTTTTTTCCTTAGATGGTCAATTAGTTCAAATACATTGCAAGTTAATAGGAACGCACTCAAAGGCTTTAGTGTTCAGCATCTTTATATGCACCGGGTGTGGTGATTTCAGTATAAAACATGTTCACCAATCATCAGGCAGTTGTTTTTGCATGGAAATGTACCCGTTGAGGAACATAGAGAAAACATGATTTAAAAGCAAAGGAAATTCTGTACTGAAGACAGTTACTGCCAGAACACAGCCTTGTTTAACACCACTGTGCATTTCAAATCTGTCACAAAAATCGCTGTCACACTGAACTTCCGTGACTTTGTGAGAAGATTCAGTCAAAGACGAGGATTCAAGAGAAAACAACTCTTCCTGTGCCTAGAAAAATTCTGACTGTCTAGATTGAAGTTTTTATGACAACTGTCAAAGCCAGGTAAAGAGCCTTCTTTATTTCAGACACTTCTCTTTCGGCGGTCTTAAAGACTATGCTAATAGCTGATCTACCAGCACTGACTGTCTAGATATACACATTCTGCGAGAGCTTGCAATCTCTTGAGGGTAATTTATAACAAAGGCTTGCCAGAAACCCTTATGACTATCTTCTTTGTATTTACATCATTATGAGTTAGCATTCTTCATATCTTCTCTCCCTCCAGCAGCCAAGCAATACACGATACAGATGTTTAACCACCACCTGTCTTTCTAGGTTCAGTATTCATTATTTACCACAGGCTTCCAAAGTACAAAGCAATATAGGCATAATTATATAAAAATATCTATTAAATGTCAAACTTATTTGACAGATACAATAAAAAAACAAGATAAAGGTGTTTAGGTTGTAAGAGAAAAAGAAGAAAGAATTTTTACCAACTTTAGGGAACACATTGAAACCGTGGAAGTAGTAGGGCCAACATTCATACTTGCCACCTTCCTCCTCCTTCTGTCTTTTTTATGTTTCTTTTTTTCCTGATCACTTGCACAAATTTTTCTATCCATGTGCAATCCCACTATATACCTTCAAATGCTATTGTAACACACATTTTTCTGGGACCAAACACAAAAGGATCATAATCCTGAGATTACAAGACAAAACCAGATGTAATGAGATCTAGTTTTTTATTCTCTCCATGTGAACGCACTTCTTTATCTCATCAGGGTACTGTGAAGGCTAAAATTGATCATCTGAAATCTCTGAGTGACAAGTAAAACGTTAGTTTGATTTTTCATTATAATTATAAAATGACAGCATGACATAAATTTCAGCAAGTTCCTTTATTTCATTTAGCTTCTGCCCTTTGTTCTCCAAGTTGCAGCTCAGATGCAGGAAGAGAAATCTCCTTCAGCCTGACATCATGTCCTCCCACCCACCCTTGATGGCAGCAGGACTGTACCCCTATTTGATTGTTTTACTTTATAAATGTTTAGCAAGATTGAACTCTGTTGCTGCAACCTGGTTCTATTGTGGTTTCTATGGGCTTAATAACTGTGTATAGCATAGACAATTATATGGTGTTTAAAAACTTTCACTCACAGAGGTAATATTGCTTACAGGATGCCTACGCTGCAGCTGTCAATGTTGCTACCAGGGATGGCCCTACCCTGGCAGTGAATTATAGCAACAGAGGTTGCTAGTGGTGCAAAATTATTTCATTTTGGAAAACTACTATCTTGCTTCCGTGTATTGTGGCAAGTTTAACTGAAGTTTCATTGAGTCAGCTGAGTTTTGTGGAAGTGTGGCTTCCTCTCTGACGCTAAGTTTGAAAAGAAAAAATGAAAGTAGCCAAAGTTCTAGCAAGAATGTTACTTTTTAAATCCAATATGTGTTAGAAAGGGGGTGAAAACTTCAAAAAAAGATCTTTGGCAGTCTCATGTTCCCACTAGATCCACAAAACACCCAATGACAACAGCACAAGGGAAGACAGATTCTTAGGACAGGAGTCAGGAAAGCTACTTTTTGGCAAGGGTGATAAAGAAAGAATCGTTACTCAGATTCCTTCAACAACAGAGAAGATGGCAGAGAAAAGCCAATCATTTCTGCCTTAAGGAATCCTTCCTACCGTTTTCAAACTTAAAAAGCACAGTTGTCCTCTAATGTGAACAACTCCTTTGCTTTTTTACCAACAAATGTTACAGAATAATTGGTTCTCTGCAGTGATGCATCCTCTTCATTTTCACAAGAAGGAAAACCCCTATGGGACTACCTATGCATGTTCCCTTATTTTATTTCATACCAAAAGGTGCGGAGGGCTAATTCCTTCGGGTGCAGGATTTAACATGGGTTTTTTCTCCTTGAACCTGAGATTTTCATTAGTTGGGGCACAAGTCACAATTCACTGAAATCACAAGCAACTCTTCCGTATGAAAGACCCCTGCTAACAACTTCTAAAGTAACTTAATTTTTCCCTGTCTGTTCACTGTTTCACCCCCTTTGCTACACGTAAATCCTTTTGTCTCTTATCATAGACACCAACTATGTGTTCTGTGTATGGTGGTTTGAATGCTTCTACTACCTGAGCAGGCACAGAAGCCAGCGTTTTACCTACAATTCGCATTTCAAGAGGTATCAGTGATGCAAAATTTGTTATTTTCTTGTTCTAACTTCTTTAATTTATGTACGTTAGTCCTTGGATAAAAGAATCCAGAGATCAATACTCTCAGTAACATCAGTTCACACAGGAATCCACACAACTCCTACTATTTGTCTAATCGTGCAGTCAGGCAGCCACCATATTTGAGCTGAACTTCATGATTGGTGCTATGCAAGAACCATCAATGACACCATTACAAAGGCAGAGCAGATTTAGATATTTCATTCAAAATACCTCTAAGGCCCATCACACCAGTTCTGCCACTGTTAATCCTGCTAATCTAGACAGGTGCTGGTCCCTGATTTCCCAAAAGGAAAGCTGTCACAGATACCACAGTAGAATGCTTACTGATATTCAACAGTGTGGAATTAACTTTTGTTGAACCCTAAAAAGCAAACAACCCCTCCTACAGTTTGGGAAAAGGCAAGTATAATAAAAGTTGTCTCTCTTTTTACTCAACAGAAAGTCCGCCGTATCCATATCCAGCTAGCCTTGCCCAAATCAACATGGAGGTAGAACGGGTAATACAGAACTAGGTATGATGTTTTTGCCTTTAGCAAACAACTTTTTTTTTGCAGTTCTATAGATCTCCGTTGGCTGCGGAAAGCAAACCTCAAAAATATGTTTTCGTATGGATTTAAATATTGAATGTTACGACATTAGCCATTTCAAAATTTTGTACCTGTTCACTTTGACACAACTGCACGTAGATTGCCTTAAATTATCCCAGCGATCCTGTATTAGCACTGTTTACTTTTGTCACAAATTTGATTTCTGAGCACAGAGCCCTGATTTCTTCTGCTGTGTATTCCTAACAGCTCAACCTAAATCCTTTGACTCAGTTTTCTGGTACTATCCTTCACCCTTGACAAATCAGAAAGATTTTTAATCACTTTGTTCTTGGTAGAATTTAAATTAGCTGTAGAGGCAGAAGGCCAGTCTATTAAAGCAATGCATTAATCCACTACACTGCATTCAGGCAGAAATTTCTGTTTCTAAAAATATGCCCATACATTCAGGGTTTAGGTTTGGGTGTTTTTGTTGTTTATTTTGAAAGAAACTTTTTACTTGACCTTGAACTTCAATACTTGGCCAAGACGTCAGTGTTACAGAGGTAACTTTTACTGTAGCTTACCTTGATGGGGACACCAACTGTTGTTAGGGATAAGAAGTTGCCAATATACTTTGGTAATACTGGATACACCCAGGAGTCTAAATGGCTGTCTATTGTACTAGTAGTCTACATAATAACACCTAGCTATGTCTAATTATTATGTTTCTCTTTCTTTGAACACACTTTAAAAAGTGTGCATTTCACTTCAAGAAGTATCCCCTCATATTTAATTCCACTTCACAGAATTAAGTATAGTTTATAACAGAACACCATTCTAAGCAAATTGGTACTTGCTTCAAAAAGCAGTAGAATTCAGTAAACGTAAAGTAAATTGTTGTAAATAGAAACTTTTACCATCAAGGTGTACTGGGAGTATTCAGTGACTTAATAAAGAGGAAGGTCCATCCTATGTCATAAATGGGCTAATGACCTTGTAATCTCCTAGTTCGGAGATGATGTCTTCTTTGCTAAAAAAAATAACGATGGCAAATCCTGTGCATTTTGTATTTCATTTGTACCACGTGAGAATAAACAAGACTAAAGTTTAACTTAACATTAACAACCTCATAGCTTTCCCATGGTGTGGAATTAACAGGGTGGGTAAACATGCACATACCATTCCAATAATTATAACATGGATCAAATTCAAGTTCAAGGCTGGTTACTTCTAGGAGCATGACTTGTGACTTCTATGCTCAGAAACATTAGGTTAAGAAGAATACCCTGTGCTGTCAGGTCTAGTCTCCTGCTACTGTAGGCACCATATCAAACCATTATCTTCATAAATCACCCTTAATCTCAAAAGCAGTAGCTTTAGAGTCGGTTTTTGCTTCCATTACTCAGATTTGAGAGCCACCCTTAAACCTCACTTAAGAAATATTTTGGGGCTCCTTTCTGTTTTGCCATTTACTTATTTTCAAAGGTAGTTACACCTTTGAGTCCTCAAATAAACTGAGTTCTAGCTTAATTAACAGTTCTCCTTTCTTGCTATTTCTCACCTACATTTACACAGTCCTGCTCAGTCTTCTGTTCACTAAATTAGACGAGCTCTTTTACTCTTTCATCACAAGCAGTCCTATGCTCCAGTCTTTTCCATAGTTTCATTTATTCTATTTTCAGCCACTTTTTCTCGAACTTGCCTGCCGAGAATTGTTCATAGATTGCTTATATACATATACATATATACATATATATATATATATATAAAACTTTTTCTCTGTGAGTTGAAAATACCTTTCCTATGTATACCAGGATCTGATCACCCTGTTACATAGAAGCACTGCGGAGATGCCATCCTTGTGAGCTTTAGTGCATATCAAATATATTTATAAGTACATGACTCCACATTTTGTATTATTTAATTTCACACCATTTTTATTACTCAGTTTTTACCTTCCCTGTCAAAATATCCCAGCCTTGGCTGACTTAACATTCCTGCAGAGATGCAAACTTTATTCTTCTTGAGTACCAATTTGTGAAGGTGAAGTCTAAGGAATCCATTGGAGAAATCACCATAATCTTGTAAGTTATTGAAAAGTAGACTTTGCTTATATTTCTTCCATAGTTAACGTTATTTTATCAATAAAAAAATGTCTGTGATTCTGTTATTACATATTTGTCACTTGGATGTATTGCATATGCTGTATATTGCCAAATGAGGACAGCAGGGAAAGAAAAGATTTTGTGTGAAACTGTTAGGATTACCCAGGGCAGAAAACACAGTGGCATGATAGAACTAAGTCAGTTAAACCTTTGACAGGGGCAGACTGTGTCTTTACCTCAGAATTGAGTACTCCAAAAAGAACAGGAAGGTTTTTATAGTAGTAGATCAGACTTTATTTCAACAGAAATTATAATAAATATTTTTTTATACTGCAGAGGATAGTATAAAGATAAAAAAGGAATTAAAAATATCTCCCTCCTACCACTGTGTCTTTGCAAGGCATCTCCTTTTTTCCAGGTTTGTTCTCAATCCCTGCTCACTGACTGTAAATTGTAACTCAGGTTAATGCCGATCTTACACCGTTTCTCCAGGGAAACATTTCTCTTTCATCATTAGAGAACATTCATACTGGATTATACCCAAACCCCATCCTGTCTTTGACACTTGCCTAAAGCAGATAGGCTTAGAAAAAAAGTACAAAAATAGGGGAAACATGTGGTGATATTTACCCTATATACACCCTGAAGCTCCAAGCACAAGTAATACTGGGACTTCCAGAAATAGCTTCTATATATTAAGCAACTCTCAATGGATTTTTCTGCTATGAACTTGAACTCTTGAACCCTATTGTAAACTGACAGCATTTACAGCTTCCTGTAACAAAGGAGTTCTTCAGGTTAACCATAAGTTTGAAGATCTGTGTCCTTTGTTTTGTTTCCTGTAAACTGCAAGCTCTATTTAATGTCTTCTATGAGAATAGAATATTGGAAGAGACAGTGAACAATTGATCTGTGTCCTGTTCTTCCTCTGTTACCTCTTTCAAAGTTGATAGTCCTAGTGTACTTTGTTGTTCCTTGTAAAGACATTGTTCCAAATCTTTGCTCACTCTTGCTACTCCCTTTCCTGATTTTCTTCTGGTTCTGTTACACACATTCTAAGGACACATAACGTACAAGATGGAGTGAACCACAGAGTTTCATGTAACTTATGTTCTGTCCTAGTCTCTATTTTTCTCAAGTAACTTATGACGTTATTTTTGCTTTTTACCTGCTGTTAAGCATTAAGATGAGTTTATAATACTTCCATGAAAATATCAAGGTCTCATATGAGTGGTAATGGTTTGCTTGGATAATTTTATATATGAAATTCAGATTGGTTTTATCCACATGTATCACTTCACAATTACCTGTGCTAAATTTCATCTATTTTATTGCCTTCTAAAACCCATATGCAGTTCTTCTGAGCTGGCCTCACATATCCTTACAAAACTGTCAGTTTGTCTTTCATTCCCTTTTTTAGGTCACTTGCAACTGAGATAAACCACACGGAAACCTGGAGAACTCTGTTAGAGACATTTAGGCACACCCTTTGATCTTTTATACAAAGACCTCCTCTCTGTCCCAGGTTGCTAACAGGCCTTAAGAGTCTTTGTTGAACTAACTTAGGAAAACCTTTCATATACCCAGGTTGACTGCATTAACCAGATATCCTTTCTTCATTTCTTAATTAGGGTCCAAAAGACAAGCAATCAAACCAAACAAAACCCTCCCGTAGATTCAAATGGCAGAATTTCTTCTTAGAAAGCCATGTCAGCTCTTTACCTACAAGTTTGACTCCATGTACAACAGTTCTATACTTCATCCAATATGGATTTCAGGTGGCCTGCAGCTCAAATGGTCTGTATTCTCTTTGATCTCTCACACGACTCTTTCATAAACTGCCGACACTTCAGCCTCCTTCCCTTCCTTTAGTACCAAAGCAATTTAGCACAAGAGACTGCATGCTACAGTCATCACTCACTTCCCTTGCACATTCACATTTCTTTGAGTGCTCTTAGATCTATTGAGCAAATAACATGTTGTCCAATGAATATTGTTAGCATTTGCCTTGGCCACATACTGCTCCAGATCAATCAGGCAACATCAGGTTGTCCAACATCCATCTTTCTCTGCCTGTTGGCACCACGACCTTACCCTCTGGAAGCTTCTCTTCCTGCGAGGTATGCTCAGGTGCTCACTGGGAATGAGCACTTCCTCAGCCAGAGCCATCCAACCTGCTCTGATCATGTTCAGCTTGGCCTTCTATACTATTTACATAAAGTAAACCACAAGCAAAAGGTTTTCTGCCCAAGTACAAATAGGTTTGGTGTTCTTAATCACTCAAGACAGCTCTTTGTGAAGGAATACGACAGAACAGGGAAGATATGTGAGGCTCACCTCATTTTTTTTATATCTGTCTAACAATCTGAGCAAAGAGGAACATGAAGAACAGTGTCCAGCTCCTTCTAACTTGAAGCATTGCTGTTTTAAGTTTTTTAGGTTGTCTTACCCACTCTTCAAATACTGCTCCAAAGTAGTGCAAGTATCCCACTGGCTTTGTCTTATCTTCCAGGATTTTGGAAATACTTTCAGGTATCCAAATGGCAATACCTCTGTATGTGTACATGGCTGAATCACTCCTTAGGTGCATACATCTTGACCAGCAAGGCATTTATAGTCACACGTATTATTTTCCTGACCAAGCCCAGAAATATGCCAGACTAAAGTACCATAAGGTGAGTGAAAGACTGCTTGAGAAATGGCACTGAAATTCACCAGTGGTTCAATATCAAAATGACATAGGTATTAAGTGGAGATGTCTACTTTTGCTGCTATCCAAAACTACTGTTACTGGTTAAGACAATGAAACAGAAATACTCTTAGTAAATTTACAGATGATACCTACCCCTCCCCTTAATGGAAGGATCAAGTGTTTGACAGTCTGGAGTTCAGAATAGTACCTAAAAACATTAACTTCAGCCTGAAGATGAGAGTAACAAAAGGTAGAACATTTTTTCACAGGGAAAAGTGAAATCTAGGCAAAATGTTTAACTGCACAAATGCAGAATATGAAATTCTTTAGGCAGCTGTTCCACAGCAAAGAATCTGAGGATGCAGTGGGTCATATACTCAGTACTGTAGCAATGACCTCCTGATGCAGGAGCTGCAAGTTGTATGCACGGCTGCAGAAACAAAAGCAGAGATGCTAAGTGATCCTTTTGCTCTGCTGCAAATGCTAGGTCTTAGATAAAACTCTGTACTTTGTTTTGAGTTCCACAGTTCCAGAGATTGTGGGCCAGCTGAAGAGGGTCCAGGGGGAAGAAGAGCAAAATTCTCTGCTCACAGAGGAAGATGCAGTGAATTAGGGTTGTTTAGCCTAGAAGGGAAGACGGCTGGGGAAGCAGCTGTAACAATCTTCAGATTCATAAGAGGCCATTGCAAAAAGGAAGGAGATAATTTGTTCTCTTTCTCCTCATCAGTGCTGCATAAGACAAACACAATAAGTTTAAATCACAACAAGGCAGATTCACATTGGACATTATGAAACATTTTTAGAAATAAGGATAGTGAAGGACCGGAACTTACTGCCTGGGGAGGTTTAGAAAGAAGAATCTGTCAGAGGGATAGAATGGAAGATCTTTTAAGATCCCTTCAAGCTTTCAAGTCCCTCATTTGCATTCCTAAAAACAGTGACTTCAGCCAGGAATGAACATAAGATACAGGTTGACTCATTTTTCATAAAACTTTACATAACTTGTGTTTTTTCCCTACATATTGGATTCCTAGGTCAAGATTCCACCTCCAGTTCTCTCAAAGAACAATCGTAAATAAATAACATTTCTTGCCAATGCCAATTAGAACGTCTGTTTGTTTCTTTGGACTTGCTACCCCTATCATTTTTCCTGTGTTCACTTCCTCTAGTAAATTATAAATCGTTCCTCCATACGTTGTCCTAGGTGATTCACTTTATTTGGTGACTTCATTATTGCTGATTTTATAAAGGAAATTTTGACAACAACAAAAAAATTTGATGGTAAATCAAACATGCTTTTAGAGTTAATTGCACACCTAGTTGTCACTGTTTAGAGGATAATATACCCAGTGAACTGAAATTTTTATGATAATTCAAAGCATTTCCCTCAGCTGAGAATTACTGTAGTCCTGGAAAGCATACCCTCACGCTACTGGCTTTGGGTGGATTTCTTGATAGAGGAGAGGTTTTTTTGATTAGGGTACGGCATTAGTAGCCGCAATAGTGTTCCAGCCAGCTACCTAAGTATGCTTAAATGCAAAGTTCAGTCCACAATTTACAGCACTTTCTCCTGGGCTTTGGTACAGTCTTTGGTGTATTTGCACAGGTGGATGCAAAGACATGTGTTTCCCCTGTCTGCAGACCCAGCGGGCCTCTTCCTGGACACAGGGTAGCCCCCTTTTTTTGTGATGGATCTGAACTATGTTGACAGATTGGGGCAGCAGCAAGGCTGCAAATGCCTTTTACCTCTGGCCCTTGCTTCCATGTAGGCAGCTCCCCTATATTTCTATCCAGATGTATAGCCTCTCCTCTATCCAGGTTGAATCGTATCTTTATTGTTGCGTTACTCAGGCTTGGATTTTTCTGTGTGCAGTAGTCTGTATCTGCAGGATCTCCAATAATACAGTAGTAACACTATGGAAGAAAAAGAGAAGAACACGAACTTCTGCTTCTTCGTTGCAGCATTTTGCCTTTTCAGTTCTTCATCCCAATGACTTTACTTTTAGCATTCCCTATAAAGACTGAAAAGGTGAATACCTTTCATATACAGGTTTTGTTGATTCATCAGCATGCAGAATGTAAGGCAGGCCAACAGTACGACGCCTAAGTTAGACCTCAGCAGGAATTGAGAGGTGGTTTACAACAGATACATATATCCACTGCCTTGCAGGTTCGTGCGTTTCTTTCCTGCGTCAGCATGAAGAAAGTAACCTCTGACTACCAATTCATAACAGTCATCTATCACCACTATCTCTAAACACTGCCAATTCTAAAATAATTTCTTTAAAAATAAATTTGTTTGTTCTGTGTTGCTGTATCTACTTATGCATTATTTTATAATTTAAAAATAAGTTATTATCTGAACAGTGGCAGAAAGAGCTTCAGATATAACATAAAAAAGAAGAAAAACTCCTAGAAGAAAGAAGAGCACTCCAGAGAAATTATGAAGGCATGAGGAAAAACAGTTCTGCAAGAAAACTAAACCGTATGTGTTGCCTTTCAAGAAAAAAAAGGCAACAGAAAACCCCCAAAACAACAGATGAGAATCTCATAAATCAAAAGTAGTCTACTGTTACTACTTCGCTAACTAGCATAAATCATCACTCTAATGCCTGAGTTCAGTTTGATTCTGACATTTTCAGTGTATGTGAAAAATAGCAATTCTCAACAGTGTCTGGTTGTGCTTTCCTTGTAAACTTATCACGAGAGAGTTATAGTGTGAGACCACTGGCCTTGAGGACACCCTTTTTTCTGTGGCCAGAGCAGCAGACGGTGTTGCTGAGTTGGCGATACGGGTGTTGGTCATTTCCTCTCATACTCCAGAGCATAGATGCTTCTGGTGTAAAGGAACACGTCTGTAGTGGCATAACCCTCCAGGCACTACAAAACAACTCTTTGAAAATCATGGGTGACTCCACCAGATGTGGAATAATCCAGACACTTAACGTGATCTTCCCCTGGGAGTCCCAAGGAATTTATTGTCATGGCACTATGGAAAGTGTAAATGATCCCTTCAGTTGCACCGTAGATCCTGGCTGTAAGTGAGGCTCTTGCTCACTCTTCCTTGGATCATAAAAATTAGATCCATTTCAACACATTTGGGAAGAACTTTCTTAGCCCTTATGTTTTTGCCCTTGTGAAACTTAGAACTTCCAATTCAGCATCCTCAAACACCAAATAAAAGCCTCCATATATTACCTGGCTTTTGGTCCCACACCATAGAAATCAGTAAGATTTTTCTGATCTGCTCTCAGAACCATCAACCAAGATGATTCATGTATCCTCCATGTTTATTTTGCACTTAAGATTTGTGTATCTGGGTCTCATTTAGACTCTAAACTAAACTTGGTGAGGGAGTTCATTAAGTAAGTGGTGTAAAGCATCAGTTATTATCTAATCACAAATAATGTTGCTGCAGTCATCATTTTTTACTAGTCTTTTTGGAAGAACAGTCAATACAGCTACCACAACAAGAGCTCCTACTAGAGTGCATTTTCCCCCATTATATTTTTTCGGTTAACTTTTGACTTATGGTCACACAGTATATTTTATCATTTATCATTTATATTTAGAAGTAGTTTTTATTCATTACTAAACAATTAAATATGAATTAGTTGTAAATAATTTATAAGAAGCATTTAAGAGATATCTCATAGAAAAAGCAGAAGCATCATTTAAACCTTATCTTTATCACAGGGAATCTAAGAATGAAGATGACTGTAACATCCATCAAGTACTTTAGAAATTAATTCAATTTCTAAATTCTTGAAAGGTTGACATTTTTAAGGTATCTGTTGTAGTGAACTAGAGCTGTAAGCGTTTTCGAACATATCCAGTTTCTCGTTGACAACAAGAGGCCACATTTCCTGGAGCTGAATGCCTAGCTGCTCTATTGCAAATTTTGTACATGATCACACATTTGCTTACTTGATGATCTAGGTCTTCAAGGATGTCACCTCAGCGATGAATGAAACAGTTCTCGCTTCCCTAAGCACACATATTTCAAGTGACCTGACGTAACGCTACCCTGATGCTTTGAAGAGATTCATATCCTACAGTTGGCAAATTATTTTCATAGGTCTGTGCAACCTAAGGTGTTCTCAAAGCCTGTGAGGAAAGTCTAGAAATATCTGTAAATCAGGGAAGGTGCAGCAATTTTTCAGCATTCCTTTAGTTCCCACCACCGTCTGCCTCCCTCTCTTTGCAACACAGCTCGACTCTGGCAGGAGTCAGTCCGTGTCGCACACTAAGGCTAGCAGCTGTCCCGAGCTTTGTCTTGAGGCACAGAGGGAAAATCTTCCGTGGCCAAGATGAACACGCAGGAGTTCATGCTGACTGATTCAATTATTACAACACCAATCCCTCTGAGAAAATCCCAGCAGGGTACGTTTGTAATGCTATGAAGCACAGTTAACACATTCACCTTGTCCTTTCCAATCCTGCAATTCTCCTTCCTCAGACACACAGCCCTGGCCACCAGAATGATAATAGAGCGTTGTCTGTGCGATGGAAAAAGGGAGAGTTTTACACTGCACTGCTGCCACAGTGACACGGACAGGTTAACTCCTCACCTGGTCCGGTGTTAGAGGAAGACTCACATCCTCTTGTAGAGCTGATAGGGGTTCTCTTTTTTAATATCAAACAGAATTACATCAAAACAATCAACCCTTTAAAAAGTCTCCCAACCATCAGCATACCTCCTTCTCTTATACATAGCAGGAGAGCCACTTAACAGAGCTTTGCATGCTTATCTCGGTGCATCTGCTGCCCTGATACACCTTATCATTGCTGCTCTCAGGGATGAAGAGAAGTTTGTTTGTCAGGTTCGGAATCTCAATGACAAGAAGGTTTTGGTTTTTTTTTTTTCTTATGGATTCAAACCACGTTCACCCTATAAATCATAGACTGAGGACCTGAGGTTTAAAGCTTTTTGAAAACTCAGTACTATAATGCTAGTGGTCTTAAGCTCTGACAGAGTATGCCTTTGCAATCTTGTTTATAAACATCAAAGCTAACTTTGAAATGTCAAATTCCCTACTAGAAATTCAAGATATTCACTGAGTTTTACAAATGCCACTGGTGATTCTTTTACTTCTGAGCAAGCTGCAATTTTCTTAGTGAGGTATCAGATTTGAAGGATCGTTTAGCTTCAGTATTACTTACAAACACTTATAAAGCCCCTAGCTAAAGACACATTTCCATACTACCTGCTGCAGTACTGCTTCCTTATTTCCTCTCTTTATTTGGGAAAATAAACAAACAAACAAAAAAGATTTTAACTCAGTTAAAAAAGGGGTAAATATGTTCTGAGGAAGATGGTGTGCTCTGATTGGTTTTTTGACGACATATAAAGATAGATTTATGGCTCTGGACTTTTCTCTTTGTGGTAAGTGTCCTTGGGTGTATTTGGCTCTTGCATTTGCCCCAGCAGACCTCATCATCTCAGTAAGTGTACTTTAGCAGTGTGAAGAAGCCACAAAATGTGAAGTTTTGTTTCTGTAAAGTTAGAATGGAAAGAGCTTTTACCTTTCAAATATTTCTTTACTAGTTTCTCCTGTTTCCTCACCTCTGGCATAGGTGAGGTGACTCATGTGCTCCTGTTTCAGATTGAAATGAGAACAAACTGACCCCAAAGCAGCTACACAGCCCTTTGGTTTCAGCACTCACTGGTAAAATGGGGGTTTAAAATTAAGTCTCCTGAAGGGACTGTCGCACTTTAATCCCCACCAGCAACATGTCTAATCACCTTGCTACTGATGGTTCAGAAGCGTCTCCCTGTTTCTCCAGTTTTAACTAGAAATTATGTCCTAGGTCTGAGAGAATTTTAGAAGCAAATGCTTTTGACAAACGCCAACTGTGAAAAGTTGTGGACTGAGCAATCTCTTCTGTGATGAAAAATCCACTGAGAAAAAGCTCCCAACCATTTCTAACATATATTCTCAGCAGGTCACCCAGAAACAACTGTATGTCACAGATCAAAACAGCTTCTCTGCCTCCCTTATTAGCTAAATTGCTCTGGACATGCTGGAGAAGACCGCTGTAGAGTAATTTGTTATTTGTAGTAATTATACAAATTTAACAATCAACAAGAATTATACATTTACTGCAGTTCAGATTCATACCAGGCCTCTTGATGGAGGCAATGTGTCGGTAGACTCAGAGCCCCAAATGTGCAGTGAGGAAGCATACTTGGAATTGGAGACTATGAATAACTTGCAGTGGTAAACCCAAGTCAAACCAAAACAACAGCAAACAGTAATGACATGAAGAGCACAGACACAAGTTGTTCAGCATTTCTGTTCACACAACTTTCTGTTCCACAGAAAGACAGGGTCTCAGCTGGTGGTACCACTTTGAAGGTTATCTACTGTGAAACACAATATCTTTTATGTGTTTTCTGGCATTTCTATTTCACTCACTGTAAGTCATAGTGATTCAAATCCATTTGTTTTTACTATCTTTGCTTCAGCAACTTTAGTACCATTCAGTGCTTTATCTCTATTAGCTATTGGCCTCTAACACAAACACAAGCTTGCTATACTACAGTTCAACATATTCATACTTTTACCAATAAACTTCCTACGTGTTTCAAAATTTCACTTGAAACATTGAATTTTGGGAAATAGGCCATTTGATATATTATCTGGTGACCCTGTGGTCCCTTATGCGAAGGTATAACACACTCGTATTGACCTCCAGAAACACTTTAAGCCACCTTCTGTGCTTCAATGAGTGTTTTAAGCCTGTAACTCTTCCTTACTCCGCAGCAACGCGGTATTTCTGCAGCTGACACTAAGGGAAATAGAGGTTTTGCTTACTTCAAAGTAATGAATACAATCCTTACAAATCTTCCCTTTATATAGAAAAAATATATCCAGAAAAAAATAAGTCACTAGAAGAGATCGCTGTATTGTTGATTTATAACTACTAGTTGTCTACAATCATATGCTTTTTATGGAATAACACATTAAAATAAAGTCAAATGAGTATAAAGGCAAGAAACTTCTTTAAAAATCTATAATCAATGTCATGAGTTGTTATTTGGGCTGAAGCAGACTAGGAAGCTGGTGGGTGACTGGTGGAAAAGTTGTTACTAGAAGCCACTTTTTCCTCCCCACGCCTGCACAACACACTCAAGGTTCAAAAGCTGTGTAGTTAATAACAATGGGAGTTGACACAATGTATTGTGCTTCTATTTTTTTAATACATTCTGTGTAATCTGTGGCAGATCCTAAAAATTGCCTTGCATGGTATAGCTCTATAAAACCCCTTGCATGGACTACAGCATTGACCAGTAGAGCTCTTCACAAAAAGGCTCATTATTATTTTCAGCAACAGTTTGAATTTTTAATAAAATATCTAACACTTCCTTATTTTCAAGTTTACTGTAGAAAGTGTTGGATTTTATTTTTGTTTTCAGAAAAATCAGTCAGTTCCATGAACAACCTTTTTAGTATAAAAAAGTAAATTCCTTTGACAAGGATATTGTGGAAAGATACTCCATTTCACTTGGTGCTTCTCATCCAGTCTTTTTATTGTTGATGTATAATTTGTGTTCCCAACTGTAGACAAAGATCTGCTGCACTTGCAAGCTACCCATTTGAATGTATAGCCACAAAATTATCCATCTTTTGTATTTAAAAGTAGATTTGATATCTATAAATCTTATCTAACTGTTTAAATAAATACTATATAAAATGCATGTCATATACAATATATGATTTATGATATGAATATAAATATAAGTAACACAACTACAATTTATTTATACTTAAAATAATGTATTTTTTATATACTATATATTCAATATAGATACTATATATATATTAAAATATATGTTCCGTTATTGCTTCGGTGGCAGTTGAGGACCTGATCTAAGACTGTCTAAAATTATGCTTTAAAACATTTCATCTATACAAAGGCTGTCTGCATAGTCATTTTGGTACCGGCAAGTAACTCATTGTTTTTTTAAGCACTTTGGAACGTCTTCAGTCTGACAGGCTCAATATAAAACCAAATTCAATTCAATATAATTTTTAATATGTCTGTATAAATCCCTGTGAGGTCCTATTATAATTCTTCCCTCCAGCATAAATTCTTCCTCCTCCTTAATAAAGTTTGCAGCTGTGTTACAAAGTCAGAGATTCTAAATGCTGTCTCATGGCACAGTTTTAAACTCTCTTGCGTGACTGATTGTCCCTCTCTCCCAGCTGCAACACTGACATTATAAACGCTGACATTTCAGTGATAGATGAATCTGCACAGATCAAAACATGAATATTGGGCATTTCCAGTTAGCCTGCTAAATACCAATAAAAGAGATTTTCTGTATCTGGAGGCATAGTTATGGATTAGTAGGCTTTTAGCTCATGGAGCAATGTTAAAGAGGGAATTTCACACAAGGGGAAACTTACAGTTTGCTGAAAACTTAGGTCTATTCCCCTTTCCCATGCCTTGAAAAATTTTCCTGGCTCCAATCTGTTTACTAATTATCAAATAAATTTGTTGTTTAAACGCAAGTTTTCTTCAACGGGGTTTTTATGCTAGATAAGTAGCATTTATCTGCTCAGAAGCCCTCACTCTACTGCAGTGAGAACTCAAACTAAATGGGAGTTGGCATCTTCATTCTGGGAATGCTGTTAATCTAGCTTCGTACATAAATACAAACATTCACTTAAAAAGCTTAGTGCTTTAAGGTCTTTCCAATGAAAAGTGTCAATTATTATGACTTATTATTAGAAGTATCTCTCTTTTATTTACAGCACACTTTGAAACAAATCATTCACAGATGTAAATCTGTCAGTGAAGCCAATGGAGCTATACTGATTTACAGTCCCTGATGATTTTACCCTGTGATTTGAAATCACTACTAGGAAAGAATAACTAGAGTGTTTGGGTTAAAAAGTAAGTGGATAGAAGTAGTCAACACGGATTCACCAAGGGGAAATCATGTCTGACTAACCTGATAGCCTTCTATGATGGCATGACTGGATGGATAGATGAGGGGAGGGACGTAGATGTTGTCTACCTTGACTTCAGCTAGGTGTTCGACACGGTCTCCCACAGCATCCTCATAGAGAAGCTTAGGAAGAGTGGGTTGGATGAATGGACAGTGGGGTGGATAGAAAACTGATTGAAAGACAGAGCTCAGAGGGTGGTGTTTAGGCGCAGAGAGTCTAGTTGGAGGTCAGTGACGAGTGGTGTTCCCCAGGGGTCAGTACTGGGTCCGGTCCTCTTCAATATAGTCATCAATGACTTGGATGAGGGGATAGAGTGCACCCTCAGCAACTTTGCTGATGACACAAAGCTGGGAGGGGTGGTCGACACACCAGGTGGCTGTGCTGCCATACAGAGAGACCTGGACAGGCTGGAGAGTTGGGCGGAGAGAAACCTTATGAAATTCAATAAGGGCAAGTGTAGGGTGCTGCACCTGGGGAGGAATAACCCCATGCAGCAGTACAGGCTGGGGGTTGACCTGCTGGAGAGCAGCTCTGTGGAAAGAGACCTGGGAGTCCTGGTGGACAACAGGATGACCACGAGCCAGCAATGTGCCCTCGTGGCCAAGAAGGTCAATGGCATCCTGGGGTGCATCAAGAAGAGCATGGCAAGCAGGTCGAGGGAGGTCATCCTCCCCCTCTAGTCTGCCTTGGTGACGCCGCACCTGGAGTAGTGTGTCCAGTTGTGGGCTCCCCAGTTCAAGAAGGACAGGGAACTGCTGGAGAGGGTACAGCAAAGGGCTACGAAGATGATTAGGGGACTGGAACATGTCTCTTATGAAGAAAGGCTGAAGGACTTGCAGTCCCTTCAGTCTGGAAAAAAGACGACTGAGGGGGATCTTATCAACGCTTATAAATACTTAAAAAGTGGGTGTCAGAAGGATGGAGCCAGTCTTTTTTCAGTGGTGCCCAGTGACGGGACAAGAGGTGTCCTTGAACGTAGGAAGTTCCACCTAAACACGAGAAGGAACTTCTTTACTTTGAGGGTGGCAGAGCACTGGGACAGGCTGCCCAGAGAGGTGGTGGAGTCTCTGTCTCTGGAGACATTCAAAACCCGCCTGGAAGCATTCCTGTGCAACCTGGTCTAGGTGACTCTGCTCTGGCAAGGGGGTTGGAGTAGATGATTTCCAGAGGTCCCTTCCAACCTGTACCATTCTGTGATTCTGTGATTCTGTGATACTGACAGCTGGTTGGTACTTGGTCAAGCTCAGTTGGACTCTACAAAAGGCTAAGAAGATATATACATAATAAATGACTGTGTTGAAATAAACGGGAAAGACCACTTGACTTTACACAGGATGTAAGATGGTAGGATCTTATTCTGGTTGGTTTGGGTTTTTTTTCATTTTGTTTGTGGGATTTGGACAATATCAGAAAAGGGGCTATCAAAAGACTAAAGCAGAGATCTTACTATATTCTACTTTATACTGTGGAAGGCCTGAGTATCTCAGGAGGTTTCACAGCAGTTTTATGAGAAGTCAGATTATTCTGATAAGAAATACACTACCAAATTATTTTCCAAGCCTCTTTTCAATATTGAGTCTTTTCAGAACCAATTCATGCTTATCTTACTCTCTCTCTCATCACTGATTAGAACCTCTCTTTCAAGTTATGTCATAAACAAAGGAATAATCTCATGATTTTATCTACAGCATACAAATTCATAAGGTGTATTGCCATAGTAGAAGACTAACAAAAGGTAATTTTCATGAAGCTCAATAAGTTCTTATCAGACTCTGAACTTGAGAAGGTTGCTGTTTTATTTGAAAATTTTAAGTATCTTTTAAGACAGTTTCCACTACTGTAGTGTCTCACACTTCAGCTTCAAAAAGATTAAGCAACAGAGTTGTTATTCAGTCTTTCATGAGCTACAACAGCATTATAAGTGTCAAAAGAAATGCTTTTATGTATGCAAATTATTATCTATCAAGCACATCAGAGCCTATCCCATTCATGCACAACTAAGCCGGAGAAAAACAGCTGCAGCCAGGTGGTTGTATTACTTATTCCAGTGAGTCAGCTACCTCACTTATTCCAGCAGAGAACTTATCCTTCAATTTTAAGGGATAAAATTGCCAGAGGAATTGTTTCAGTAAACACACTAAACATTCAAAGCAGAGATGACAAAGCTAATATCATTTGTCAAAGCAGGACTACAGTATTATTTGAGAGAAGATCGCTGATAATCAGTGTTATGTATTGTAGTACATAATTGATATTTATGTCTTGTGCTAAAAATGAAAAGGACGTTGTGATGAGATAAGGGATGGGGACACAGGAGCAAGATGGGATATATTTAATGTGAAATTGCCAGAGGAAATCAAACGTTTAACAAGGCAATTTTCTGGGGGGATATCCATGAGGGTAACTCCTAGTTAATTTGTTATTATTTCAACTTTTTCTTTCTATTATTAATAGGATAACGGCACTAAAATTTTTTATCAGAGCATCTATGTTATGCTACAAATCTCATTCTTCCATTTTTACTTGGTTTTTTTTTTTTTTTTTTTTTTTTTTTTTTTTTTCCTTGTATCATAGACAGAATAACAAACAATCCTGTTTGGCTAAGAACAACGGGAAATCATTAAATCATCGACATCAATTTATTTTGAAAGAAGGTGTAAATGTTCTTTCCTAGAGAACATTATCTTATCTTCTTCAGTCAAGTAACAAAAGCTTATAGGTGCCATCCACAAAGGGTAGACCTTCACAAGTGCTTGTGTGTTGCAGTGCCAAACACCCAGCTGAAGCCTTAGCCCTGACAAGCATCCAAACCCCACTCAGTGCAGAGGCAGCTTTAGGCACTTGCAAAGGGATATTCAGAAACTGGCTGCAGTGGGAAGCTATCTAAGATGGCAAACGAGGTGCTAAGAAAAGCAAAGGTGCTTAAGCAGCCGGTGTGATCGTAGCTCTGCACCTACTTCTACAGAAAACTCCTGGCTGTGAACTCATCCTAGAAACAGGCAGCTAAGTCCCACTGGTGAAAATTAAGAAATGAACGCATTTCTCTACAATACCATGCAGCTGACCATTGGAGGACTTCCACGGTAGGAGAAGACCTGGATTTAAACCTGTATCTTGCTGACTAGGAACAGGGATTATTTACATTTTCTCCAAGGGGCAATATACTTTCCCAGGATACTCGCTGCTGTAAGTCATGTCTCCCTCACTCCTTTCCTTTTGAACTTGCATTTCAAAGACACTTTTCGTAATTATTTATTGTAACAGAAACTTGAACCTTGGCTTCCATCATCCTATTTGAATGTTCTTAACTTGTGAACTAGTGTTAATCTTCCTTCTTGGTGACCTTATCGCTGAGGGGAGACCTTATCGCTCTCTACAACTACCTCTAAGGAGGTTGTAGTGAGGTGGGGTTTCGTCTCTTCATCCAAGTATACAAGTAATAGAACGTGAGGAAATGGCCCCAAGTTGCAGCAGGGGAGCTTTAGATTGGATATTGGGAAGAATTTCTTCACCAGAAGGGTTAACAAACATTGGAACACACTACCCAGGGAACTGGTTGAGCCACCGTTCCTGAAGGTATTTAAAAGACGTGTAGATGTGGTGCACAGGGATATGGTTTAGTGATGATTTTGGCAGTGATAGGTTGATGGTTGGACTCGACCATTTTAAAGGTCTTTTCCAATGAAAATGATTCTATGATCTGATGATTTTAACTTCATATCTAAGGATAGGAAAATGTATGAGTTTTGGATAAACTAATGGCAAATGAAACCTCCACACATCCTCTAAATTTATACTTGGCATTTTGTCTGCAAGGAAGTTATGGGACTTATAAATCTCAGTATTACATGCTTCAGAGGGGGTTGTCTTCCTGACTGAGAATCTAATGGCTTGTTTCAGTGAACATCAGTTTATTTTTCCTCATCATAAATATTGACTTTGTCTTTCCTTTGTTCCACGTTAATGTATTCCATCAATAAATAATGATATGCATCTCAACTGAAGTCAACATCTACTTAATACAATAGTTTTCCTAGTACCACAGTAATCAGAAAGTCTTTTTAATCAGGATGGAAAACAAGGTGATTATGGTTGTTCATAGGGCAATAAAATGTTCTTTTTATTTCCTGGTCTACTTTACAATGACTGCTGGATGGAGTTTTTCTGGTATAAGGCATGCACTAAAAAGGGACAAATCCTTTTCACAGTTCTTTGTTCAAAACTTCTCAGAGCTGCTCTGGGCCACCACACAAGTATTGGCTGTACAAAGATGAAGCCAGTGGAAAAGGTGAAGAAAAAATTTACCTCTGTTCCTTCCAACATATAATAGCTCAAAATGAATTAATTGATTTATTAATTTATAGGGCACAGTATCTAGTTTTCATCACTTCATCATGCTGTAATACATATATGGAGGTTGAAGGAAAGCCACTCTGAAATAAATAAAATTCAGTTGTGTAATTCACTGATTGTGTGTACCCTGTGGACCACGAGGAAGCAACAGACAGAGGAAAGCACAGACTGATATTTCAGGTTTCTATAAATTAACAATAGATGCAGTCTGGATACACCTATTTTAAATTGTAATCCGAGCTTTGAGCTATATGCATTACCTGGCACTGGAAAATAAACTGGAATGAGAAACATCATCTCACTGAAGGGAAGTGGAATGGGGTTGAAAGGATACAGGCAGTTAGTTGGTATGCTTAAATTGTTTTATTTTCAGCAGCACATAATTTAGGAGAATGGATGTTCTGCAAAATACACAGCCTAATGTTATTGATGTGGAAAAACAAATACTGGCCCATATCATGACAGATGTACCTACTGAAACTGATGTCATTATAAATAAGTTTAAGAACACCTTTTTCCGTTGAATCAGAAAGAGATGAAAGGAAAGATAAACTTGAAACAGTGATTCTTTTGTTGTAAATGCTATTCAGGAAAAGTACTTAAATTCTTTTACTTCTTCAGTTTTCAGAAATGGATCCATTGTCTGTGTGTGGTATCCTACCACATCCAGCTGACTGTTTTCTGAAACTCTTAGGATACTTTTCTCCTGGCCAGCCAGATCAGACCCTCTTTCAAGGACAGAATCTCAGATCAGATTTTTTGAACATAATCCTTTCTATCTCCAGTGAGACACTGCTGTTTCGATTCAAATCTAAGCAGAGAGTCTGGACTTACACACAGCCTAATTGCAAAAGGGTTTTAGTCCTTGTGGATGTTTTGACCAAATAATGGTTTCCAATTGCAACAGGCAGCAGTCCAGGCTCTGTGGAGAACTTTATGCTGTATTCCAGTGGCTGAGAAGTTTACATGTGTCACTGTCATCTCTCTATCTAAAAAAAAAAATAAAAATAAAAGAGGGAAAAACCCCCTCACTAACAATAATTTTTACTTAACCAGAGAAAAAAGGGACACAAAGAGAATAACAGTTATTCATACAAATGGTTGAACACACACTGAACAAATTGATGCATAAATTGGCTATGATAAATGCTTGTGCTAAATGCGGTTATTTATTATGTGTTCCATTACATAAATTGGTTGCAGAATTATAACAAATGCTCTTTATTAATCTTAGCTTCCCTGTGGCTGGAGAATGACTTGAGGCAATTATCTTCAGTGTAGAACTCAATTCTATTATTGTTGACAGGCAGAAGAGGCCAGGCAGCCTCCTAATCCTGCACAGACAGCTCAAATCCTTCTGCCTCTGCTTTTTATCATCCTGCATCTCATCTGGCCTTTCTGTGCTGACATGGTGTGCCACAGCAACTCTTTCAATACTATTACCTCTAAGTTCAGGAGTTCTTGAGAATGCAGATTCAAGATGTAAGAAATAAGAAGTTAAAAGAATTTGATAGCTACTCTTTTCACTATATATAAATTGTAAGACAAAGGAAATTTTACTTGATCTCAGCAGTTTCACCACACATTGAGTGTGGCTGCATTTTCAGTTGTCTTTTTTGTCACTAGTTCACTCTAAATCCCCTGTGAAAGTCCTGCACTGGAAGAAATACAGACTGGAGGAGTCGGGTTCTGTGTGCTTAAAAAATAAACCTCACAAAACTTCTATTCCCACTTGCACCATTTAGATAAGAACTAAGATAAGACAAAAATGCTATTCTAGATTACTAGAACAGGCAAATGATGTGGTTGAAGATTTAATGGCCCTGCTTCTGACCTGTGCCATGTTGACAGGGTGCAATTCCACTGGCAGGAATGGAAGAATTTCTGATTTATACTTTGTGAGAAGTGCAACTTTAACTTCCCTAGAAGGCTAAGACTATCACAAAGGCTCACACCTAATCTTCATTTCACAAGCATAATCAAGATGAGAGTCCTTCTGGGGAGCTGCTGGCATAAGCTCCCCTACAGCCTTCTCCCCATTTTCTCTGAAGAGGTCATTAGAACAAGTTCCTTGAGCACTCCTGTCAGCTCACGAAAGGGACCACTTGTCTGTTTTTCTCCTCCAGCTACATCTTTTGCTATTTTCCTGAGGTGAACAGGGTGGAATGACTATGAAGGTAGATTAGGGAAGTGATTGTCCCCCTGCACTCAGTACTGGCAAGGCTGCATCTCAGATACTGTGTTCAGTTTTGGGCCTCTCACTACAAGAAAGACATTACGATTCTGGCATGTGTCCGAAGAAGGGCAACAAAGCTGGTGAGGAGTCTAGAGAATTAGCCCCATAAGGATCATCTGAGGGAACTGGGGTTGTTTAGTCTGGAGAAAAGGAAGGAAGCTGAGGGGAGACCTTACTGCTCTCTACAACTGCCTGAAAGGAGGTTGTAGCGAGGTGGGGGTCGGTCTCTGCTCCCAAGTAACAAGTGATAAGATAAGAGGAAATGGCCTCAAGTTGCACCAGAGGTCGCTTAGATTGGATATTGGGAAAAATTTCTTCACCGAAAGGGTTGTCAAGCACTGGAACAGGCTGCCCAGGGAAGTGGTGGAGTCACCATCCTGGGTGGTATTTAAAAGATGTGTAGACGTGGTGCTTAGGGATAGTTTAGTGGTAACTTGGCAGTGATAGATTGATGGTTGGACTTGATGATTTTAAAGGTCTTTTCCAACGAAAATGATTCTATGATTATCTGTGCAATTGCTAGAGGGGAGAAGTGGAAATGATGTAGGAAGATCTACAAGAAGAAGTGAAGAAATATGTAACTGACAACTGATGCACCTGCAATATATTTTTTAAAATGCTATTTCTAATATTGTTATTATCCCTTTGAGCTGTGTAGCTTTCCAGTGCAAGCATCATAAAACCTTTGTGCTGCCCAGTGCAATGGGCTCCTGCTACTACCTGCTTCCACATGCCAGCCTAAACAAGATAACAAAAGGACACTCCAAGGTATTGTCCACACCAGTGCTGAAAACACAGCTAAGGCCCCATGTCAAAACCCCCAGCATCTGGAGACCTAGGCTCCGTGCAGGTGGAATACCACTTGGGACAAACAGCCATGTTGTGGCCTCAGGGGAAGTAACAGGTTATGTTTCCATGCAGACAGGATGCAAGATCAGCAGTTCTTGGTACTTCTACCAAGCTGGCAAAGGCTTGTTTGACTGTGAATTTAAAAATCAAATGTCCTTTGACCCAGAAATAATGTGAGAAAAACAGTTAAACTCACACATTGGCTTAGAGCTGAGTAAAATTTCACTTTCAGGGGATACAAAATCCCAATAAATGACTAGAAAACTGAACAAACATCTCATACTTGCTTTTGCTTAAATGTATTTCCGCTTTATATTATGGAAAGCTATGAAAAAAATAATAAAGAGGAAACTTTAGAGACCTGAATGCTAAGGAGTTTAACATTTGAGTAGACAGCCTGGTGTACTCCTCTCTGACTCATTTTCTAACCTTTTCCTCATAAGTGTCATTGAAAATTAACAATTAAACATGCCCAGCAGTGCATTGTTTCGGAATTAATTGAGTTTTTTTCGGAATAGTAATGCTACATGGCTCTTGGCCTCTTGGCTTAAAGAAGGGCCAGGGACATGTGATAGCAGCCCTCAAATATACTGGTTAGCACTTGATAGTGTCGCCACATTCTCACACTTTTATTGCAAGGAGGCAACACATGAACTTTAGTGTCAAAATAACCATGAATATCTCCAAAGACTGTACTATAATAGCGTATCTGCATGTCCCAGATGTTTGCAATTAATATCCTAAAATACTGAGTAAATTACCAGAGTTACCTTATGGTTTCTTCTCCAGACATACAGAATGGCATTTGTATTTTATGTAGTTATAAAACCTCAGCACGTGGTAAAAGATCAATAAGTGCATAAATGTCAGCAGACGGAAGGAACTGAAGAGGAACCACAAGTTTTTACAGATTCAAATTAATGAGACATTTATATGAATCTTTTACCTAAAAGGTACAAGAGGTTGAATTGTAAGTGGTGCAAATACACGGGGAGTACCTGTGGAAAGAGACAGGCTGTTACAGGAGCCATCAATTGTATGTCCTTTCTATGCATTCTCCTCCTCCTGCCTCTCCCACAGCCTCATTTCAGGTACATTTCCTTTGGACTACAAAAGTTTCTGCAAGAATCTTCCTTTGGACCATCTCCATTCCACGGGACAGTTACCACTGCCTTTTCATCTTGCATGGGAGCAAAGAAAAAATGAATACTAGGAATGCTGAAGAGGTGAAATGACAGGTACAAAATACATAATTTAATGTAACCAACCTCCATGATTAATACCTCAAAATTCACTACTTGAGAAACTGATTATCAGCAACAAACCAATCCTGAACTACATGGGAGTCAGCTTTACAGGAGAATGGCCTAAAGAACGAAAGATCTTCACACTAGGTAAGGTAGGTCTGGGAAGCCTGTTAGTTTAATCAGATGTAGAGACTGTAAAAAGGCGGGTTTACTAGAGAATTAGCTTTCAGTTTGTCTGTTTTTCATTGTGTTATTGTAACTAACAACACTGCAGAACTATTCATTACAGAATGTTTAATTTATTTACACTGAAAAGCATATATAATAAATTGCCCCACCTCAATACATTTCAGAAGACAAAACAAAAGGTAACAAGAATTCTGTAAAAACAAATTTAAAAGTCCTGTTTAAAGGTGTTACCTTAAGGTAAGCTGGAGTTTGAATTTAGAGTGTATCACCCACTCCACAAAGACTATCTGGACACAAGATCACCCTGTGATATGCAGAAGGCAGCCTATACCACTCAGGGAAACAAGGTCTACCCAGCTGAGCTTACTGTGAGCTTCAGGCCAATGGTAGCGCCTGGCTGAATGCTTTGATTAGAATGGATGCTGCATCTATCTTAAAATTATTGGGGTTTAGTATTCATGACACATTCAGGAGAGAAAATAAAAGTTTTAACAGCTGTTAGATGTCCAACACACATAGGTGTATCCAATTTGGTACTGAAGAAAGGTACATAGCCACATGTACAGACTCTAAACCCGACTGTGGAGTTTGTTCAACACCAGTTTCCATGAAGCTTTGAAAGGAAATATCAGTTCCAGTGCATATATATCATTAAAAACAACAATACTGAAAAGTGGCAGATGACCACATGAATTTAGAGGTAATCAGTGAGTAATAAAAACCTGCCATGTGTTCCTCTAAAAGACTGTCCCCAAGCAGTAGACTATCACAAGACTGCTTCCGTCTATGAGAGATACATATCAGAAATTTGTATTATCAGAAATACAAAGCAAGAAATCAGAGTCGTGCTTTGCTATTGTGAGATCTGGGGAATGATACAATGTACATCTTTGTTTAAACAGATAAATTCATCATGCATTTTTAATGAACTTGTCACTCCTGGTTCATCTTTCATCAAATATCTCTGTTGTGTTATCAGTTAAATTTCAGAAAAAAGGGCCCTTTTTTTGTGCGGTCAGATATCTGTATCCAACAGATATACACACTCTGATCTTTATTCCCATGTGTGCTTAATTCAACCAATGGTCAATGGGTTTTCATGGAGAGAAGGCTGGGTGCATGCATGAGGAAGCTAAGTTACTCTCAAGATAAGTTAAAAAGAATTGAGAGGACCCCTCTACTGATTTACCATAAGACTGTAAATTTTAAATCCAACATGTTTTTCAAAATATTACAGCTGATTCTCCCTTTCTAGTGAAGAATACTCTGGCGTTCATTCAGCCATTGTGCACCCTTGTTCTGCAATTTCTTACCTCAAATACAGAGCACTTCAGCTGCTGTCTATTCTGGAAAGAGGAAAGTAACCACATCTGAGGGCACTCAGGCCACAGATGTCCCCCCCATCTTCATGCAGGTAGTCCTCCTAAGCTGGAGGCTGAGGGCTGATGCAGATTACTCAAGCTCTCAGTCAGTTGGAGAGCCCTGTCAGAGAAAGAGTGAAGAATTATGCCCATTTTATGCTCTCCATGGTGCAACAAAAGCCATCCAGGAAACCAGTTTGTTTCTCAGTTCTGTGCTGTTATTCCCAGTATTTTATGGTTTTCTTTTTATAAAATGCATTTACAGACCTTGTTATGTAAAAATAATGAATTCTCTCTGATACGCACTGTTTCTGCCATGAGGGGAAAAGGGTACTGTTCTTAGGATTACTGGCATATCTTTCCAGTCCTCTAGAGAGAGGTATTAGTTCATAATTTAACTCCACTTTGTCAATATTACCCTAGAGCCTGCACTTGCACTTTAAATGGAACATTTTATCCTGCAGTGAAATGATATTTTACTCATACTCAGGCAATTTCAGGGATATTTGGTGAGCCGTATTCCATGCTTTTAGTGGGATCACATAAAAGGATAAGTCTGCTGAATAAACTTCTGCTGTGTGCTCCCCAGTACAGTTCTATATATTATATTCCTGAAGTGCTCCTAGAAAAGAGAAAGTACACTCACAGGCTTTAGAGAAAGTACACTAAACACATAATTTTCTTTTATAAACATTCAAGTTTGTAGCAAGTTTTGAGAGAAATTCAGGTTTAGCATCAGAGTGAAAAATTAATATTAACTTTACAGAGAATTGTACTGGTCCTTTTTTGTCAGGATGCATTTGATCTATTAATGGCCATTAATTTAAAATCAATAAACACCTTTGTGACTTGATTTTTGACTTGTGCTGCGAAAGAGTGTTATGGTACATCAACAGGATTACAGTGAAAAAGCATCCATAAGCGTTTTTTATAAGTTATTGAAGAATTTATAGAAATTTTAATTTAATGGAATGATTTTTCTATGATTTCAAAGTACAGTGGAAGCACTGAGAAGTTACAGAAGACAAAAATTTATGAAAAACAAAACCTGAGGAAGATGTAGACAAATTTTATGTTGTAGACAGCAAAATGTAAGGGAGAAAAAAGGAAATAAAAACAGGAAATTTCAAAATTCAGGAATAAAAAAACTTTCACATTAGCATTTCTGCAAAAAATGTTACATTTTATTAGGGAGACTTTCTGGTTGACAATTTTTGATCAGCTCTTTTTAAATACAGAAATACTACAGTAAAGCAGCCATATATTTTTTAGCCTCAGTCTAGTGTATGCCTATAATTTACTCAAGTATCAGTCAAAATCAAAAGCACATTAAGTCTGAAGTTACATTTTTCATCCCCTGTTATAAGCATTAGGTCATCATAATTTATTTGAGGTATTTCCAAGGTACCTACTGCTGTGGTGCTTAAGTGCCAATATCTGATGTTTCCTTTTGCTGTAAATTGATTCTTTATACCTTGTCAGATGTGTGAACTTTCCTACTGTGCATCGAAATACACCAAGAATGTGTGTGAGGGCTCATGGCTATCACAAGTAGCAGAAAACGTCCTTATTAACCCTCCATCACTCTCAAAATTTAAGGGGCTAGAAAGCAAATTGGTGACACACTTTTGGCTCTTTAGTATCTACGTGAAAATTAGATGGGGGACCTCTGCTCAGCCGTGAAAAAGCCAACACTGCATAGATCAAATAAGAAAATGCACTCTTTGCTTAGCTTTAACCTTGTGCTCATTTTTTTCATTTTTGTTTTCCTTCTGGCTTCATTTTACACAGGCATTTTTTATTGCATCTTGAAAAATGTGGGGTTTTGGAAAAACTTTGCTTACCTGTGTCCACATTTGAAGGAGGGCATTCCTTACTTTCAATTACTCTATTTAGAACTGATTTTGAAATGCCACCAATATTGTGATAGTTTTCCTACATAACACTAAGACAATACTCTGCAATCTTCAGACATGGGCAATCATTTCTTCTTCTCAGTGAGGGCAACATTCTAGATTAACATGAAATTATAATCTTTGAGTATTAAACTTAAGCTAAATTAATTCTGCTATCACTGTTACTGTCTGAAGCATTGTGGCAATTTTAATTTTCAGGACTGACAGACAAATTTTTTTTATGTTTGCTACTGAATATAGGGTTATGTGGCAAATATGGCTGGTTTATTTTGATGGGTGGCCTTTGAGCACCCGGTTATAATAAAACAGCCTTGTAGTTCTACTCAGCAATGATCAAACATGAGGAATTGTTAAAATAGTTTGTTGCTAACAAAACTCTGGCAGGGTTAAGACGATATAAGCAAGAATATTCTGTGTACAATGCAAACAGTCGTATGGTCACAATGGATATGCTTGACATGATAAGCATTGTGGGGTTTTCCCTATATAAATTACATATATATATACATATATATATAGAGCTTGTGCTAAGGCTTCTTCTGGATAAACTATTTTTCTATAATGAAAAGACAGCTTGTTTTTCCTGCACTAAAACTTTGGGAACCTGAAGACTAGACCAGACTATTTCTTGTGCTTCACTCCTAGTAAAAGAGCATTTGGACCTCCATGATGCAAACTCGTATCTCTTAAGATTCGTTAGCAACAATTATTTCAGCTCATCCTTCACTTCTTGTGTTAGTTAGCAAGGGAGAGACTAGGCAACAGTATTTAGTACTAAAACACTGTTTAGTACAAATGAGTCATTCTTCTTAGGAGAAGCAATAAGTGGCTGAAAGGGTACAAACCCACTCATTTTTATAGGCTACTTGACAAGACCAAAATCTTATGATGAAATTGTAACAGTGGTCAAATGAAAGAATCTTTGTTCAAAAAGAAACTCTTAAGTTTTGAAAATGATAAAACCAAGAAAAAAAGCTGAGACATGTAAAGATCCACGTCCTTTCATGAAAATGACTCTTGTGTTGATAAACAAACAGAAAAGAATGGATAGGACATCACCTTTGACTTTGACCTTGATTACCCATAATATTTTTCCTTTTTTTCCAGGCTCTGTACTAAGCTGAACTTGAATTCTTTTCTAAATATTCATAACTATTACATGCTGGAAAAAATAATTCGGTAGATTTCAGAAGGTTTCAACTATTCAGGGTATTTCATTTCCAGAAAGTGAACTAGAACATAACATGAAGGTTAAAAGAAGCACTGAAAGAAAGTGTTAGCAATGTCTTTTGGAACTCAGTTCTACCAGGGGACAGTGGTGGTCCTCAGCCAGCTGAACAGGTAAGCTCAGGTTTCTTCTCTTCTGTTGCCATAGCAAGAAGTTGAGTACGGGTTAGGATCCACTGATACATGAACAGAACAAAAAGACACTCTGACTCTCAGAAATGTACAACTTTAGTGCTACATATAACCTGGTGTGAGCCTGTATATTAGAAAACTTTCTTTGACTTTGACTAGTATTACTGGTGACTCCAGTAAAAAGAGTGTGTGTGTTTCTGCATCTTTCTTCATTCTTATTGCATTGTAAACTGGATAAAGAGGTTTGCATTCATTTTTTGATCTCAGGTGTGCTTCTGGATATGTAAATGTCTGCATATGAATGCAAATCTCTGGAAGAGTCCATGTATATATATCCATGACCTGTTCTGGGTTTGCATATTGACACATCTGTGATTAAAAACTTTTTCCTCAGAGAAACTTAAAAAAACTCCTACACTTAACTATTATAATTTATCCTAATGAATATCTATCCTCTCTGAAGCAAACCATTTGACCAATTTTTCCTTCTCTAATTTCTGTAAAGAAATAAATTGTTATCCTCAGTAAATTAGAAAACATCAAAACCATTTGGAATCAGAAGATACTTAAAACTCAATAGAATACATACCTGGAAAAGCAGAAAGACAGATTCCTGACTTATCTGTTGCATGGAGGGTGTTAGTCATGCAGCCAGCTTTAAGTAGATACTCATTCAAATTTTCAACCCTGAAGGAATATCGCCAGCCAGATGCCACATATCTCTGAGCAAGAGAATTGCTCATTTACATGGTAACATCAAAATTTAAAGAAAAAAAGTAGTCATTTTCATATGCAATACTCAATATCAACTTCGATTAAAATTGATCTCCATTTAAATTATTTAAATAAGGTAACTCTTCTTTGATCATGAGTGCTCATTTCCAGAGTGAAGACTGTTCATTCCAGCCTTGATGCCCTAATTAAAGATGATAGCCTGAATTATCTTTCAGCCACTTACTATGTTTGTCACATCTTAAGCAAAAAATGTATCACTCCTCAAACCACCCTGACCTCTCACCCCTAGAGCTGGGAATTCTCACAGAAGTACAGAAAAACAGCTAAACGGATCAACTAGAAATTATTTCTGCTTAAAGACTGCGACGTTTCTATGAAAAGTATCAGCAATGCCAGAACAGGGATCACAATGTTTACTTTTAAAACCTTAAGTACAAGAGCACAAGGACTTCCACAGTAGAACCAACTGAGTTTAAGGACAATCTGTTCAGTATGCAATGCTGGCAGTCAGTTTTCCTGGAAAGCCGCTTCAGGGTTCAGCTGGAACTTGGTTGTTACATCCTGCTGAAGCTTATGTCACCTAATACTGAGTGGTTAACAAACATTGGAAAAGATGCCCCTCTGTTGTACTGATGGGCACTTAGTGCTTTCTGAGTAACACATGACCCCAGAAGTAAAACGAAAATTTGCAACAGTGGTAATGGTGCAGATAAAAGCCTCACTCAAGGAACTCAGCAAACATGCAAAAGATTATGGGAGAAGACCCACGTGCAAGTACCAACTGCCACAAAACATGACTTATTTCTGAAAATATCTGATTTTGAAATACTGGAAATCAATTACAAAATACATTTAATACAGTAGATTATCAACCTGTAATAAAAAAATTTGAAGGCAACCTCACTGTCCACTGAAACACAACTTATAAATATGCTAAACAAATATTTAAGACTTTATAGTGATTGATTTCTGACAAAGATGTCATCTCCCACTGATTAGTGAGTCCTTATGAACTTCTTGGCAGAACAAGATGTGGAGTTTACACTGTTAGTGCTTGTGCTATAACTGTTGTGCACTGGACTGACTTCGCCAATAGCATCACTTTAGCAAGTTATGAAAATGCAAACTTCACAAAAGGGAATATAAAACTCAAATAGCTCTTGAGTCCCAAATCTGCAAACAGAGGAATTTTCTCCTGCTGATATCTCATGAAAAGGAAAGATGGAGGAATGTACTTATGCCTGACCTTGAACCACTTCCTCGGATAATGGGTATTCTTTGATTCCATGAGCTAAAGAAAAGAACTCTGTTTTCAGAAGGAAAGCCTGAAGGGTATTAAGCACTTTTTGCCAGCAGTAAGTGTGGAGGAATGATTGTCATGCTGTGAAAAACTTGCTTTTTGTTTTCGTTGAAAATAAACAGAGAAACAAAATGCCCTGTAGCTAATATCTAATCAATTAATTAAAACAAAAATTAAAGGCATGTATTTGTGTTTGCTATACAAAGCCTCATCATAAATAATGAATCAGCAGCTTTTTATTTTAATAACCACCACAACCACCACAAAATTCCTCTCCTGTTAAAACCTCTCAGGATAAAGGATAGAAACTATTTATGATTTTTAGCTTTATGTGAAGCAACCAGGATTAAAATACTGTAAATACTATCCATCATATACACTCTAGCTTTAATGTATCTGAAAAATAAATACAAAACTGTAACATGATTAACATGATTGTGTACATATTGCCCCAGATTGCACAACAGTCCAAACACTGAGCCATTAGTTCCATAGGCTAAAGATGAGGCACAACCTCCCCAATCACCAGAAGTCTTTGGGGTGTGAGAGTCTAAATTCTGTTTAATCTCTTCTATAGACAGCTGAACTGTAGTCATGATGCCATAGGTAAAAATATGTTAATTCAGATATCCAGGAAAAATACCAAATAAAGGATATGTTTGATTTAGAGTCAAGAAATGTAGATTGCAGGATGTTGTTGTCTGTAAATAAACAGACAAGTTCTGCCCCAGTTCCTGTTCTACTCCACCCCTGAATAAAATTGGATAACGCTGCACACCATGTGAATCTTGTCAGAATTTGTCTTTGCAGGAGTGGGAGCAGATGAGTATGGAAATCTTAGTCCAGCTATCTTTTAGCTGTAACACTGGAAGAGACTAATAGTAGTATGCATTCCTGATAGGAAATCCTTTATACTATATTACCAATATTTCATCACACTATATTAATGCTAATTTTACCAATCAAATTGCCAAGCTGACTTCAATTGGCAGTTGTATTAGCAATTATTCATCATCTCTCATTAGCATTAGATATGAAAGCTACTGATGCAGCAAGACTTTAAAAATGTATTAGCAAAAATGTAATTTTAGTATGTTCTTACGAAAGCTTTCTAATTTAATGCAGTAGGCTCATCCAGAAGAAATTTGGCAGAGGATATCTGAATTTTCCCAGCCCTGATACCATACAGAAATTCATGAAACCTAACAGTGAAAAAAGATATAGTACTTAATTAGAAGTTATTACAGTAGACAGATCGTATATGAATTGTATGTCATCTTCGATGTTTGGGAGCCTGGATATGCTCTACCATGGCTATATTTATAGGTATCATTTACTTCCCTGGCATCCACCCAGTAAGAGCAGTACTGGATTGAAGAGATTTCTTCCAGACAAGAGCAGCTTTATCCTGAAAGTTAGACTCCAGAACCTGACCATAGAAAAGCGCTGTATTCAGCTCTTAATCAACCTATCATTTTCAACCAATGTTACGCTGTTCTGGAGTTTGTACCCTGAGGAAACATAGATCCAAGAAAGGCTATGTCACAACAACTTTACACCACAGTCACTACCCCACTGTTGGTATCGATACCAGATGCTATCATCACCAAGGTGAAATCAAGCAGTGTCTGTATAATAATGATTTTGAGTGCTGCAGTTCATTTTTGTTTTGTAAATTCAAGATGAATTTATGCTTTACATTTAAAGTAAAGCACTAACACTTTCCAATTCCATTCCATTCCATTTTTTACCTTGGTTAAAATTGGACATTAAGGACTGTTTGTTTTTCTGAGCTTTTTACCTTGAAATATAGAGGATGGCTGTTGAAATATAATCCTTTCTTTTGGCTTTCTACAGGACTTCTAAAAATTATATTTTATTATTTTTTGTCTCATTTGCTATAATCTTGCAAGCTGAAATACTGAGTATGTAAATCGATTTGGAGCATCTATAGATCTGAATATTTTGGCCACTGAGATTTGAAGGGAAAAATCGAATTTGAATCACATACTCATTCGTAAAGAGAACTAAAAGGAAGAAATTTGTAAAAAGAATCAGTAGAAGCTAGAAGGTAACCTATGAAAAGGATTGTCAAGAGGATTAAAAGGAAGAAGCTAGTATCTAACTTGTCTGTTTTAGGAACAGCGATAAATATTGTGCAACAATAACTTAGTATCTCCAGGTGGGACCTGTTATTTCTCCACAACACATATTCAAATTTTATATTTACAGTGTGCCTCTCTGAGAAGAAAGTCAAGATCAGTAACAGTGGAGCCTATTACATAAAACCTTAAGTGTCTTGAAGAAACATCACAACAGTCCCCAAATTATTTCCTGAAAAAAAAACAGTGGAAACATAATATTATGAGTTCCTATGCCATGTGTGGAGAACTGAAGTGACAGACCCAATTCTTAGGCACAGAGGACCCTTCTGTTAGAGTGTTCAAGCTTGCCTGTGAAGGTTTTTCTTAGGCCACTACTGTGCAACAAGCTGCCAGGAAAGCTAAGGATCACCACAAATTAGACCACCCGCTGTTCCCAGACCAAAACCCTTTTACATTTCCTGTGGTAGCATAAAAAAACAGTTCTGTGCAAACAACTTTTTTACAAGCCAACAGCAAAATACCATAATGCTATGAGTGCCCAAAAAGCACAACTATCCAGTCTCCTAACAGAGAAGGAGGAGAAGAGTAAATCACAAATTGCAGTGCTGGGAATTCAGATAGATACGTAGTAATGAGGAGAACTGGGTGGGGCTGGATAGGGTAGGGTCCTATGTGGTAGAGTGAGCTGGGTTTGTTTGGGCTGAGCTAGGCTGGAATAAGAATAGAAGTGAAGTGAAGTGACGTGACGTGACGTGACGTGACGTGAAATGAAGTGATGTGGTGTGAAGTGATGTGACGTGACGTTAAAAATGAAGCAGATCCCCTCAAAAGATAAGTGCAAGAACACTGTTCTGTATGTTTGCTCTACTTAAAATCCTAGAGCAATAAAACATTAATACGTTATTAAAATCCACCAGCTCATCTCCATTTTTAATCCCTACCTACATATATCTGTGGCTGTTAATCCTACATTAACCTTTCATAAGTAGTTAAATGAAGAAGGAGATAGGTACTTTTACTGTAGATTCTCTTTTCCCTTCTATGGCCATGTTTAGCTGTGACTTTTTATAATTCAGTGTCCTAATTTCAACAGCCTACTGGTGAAAGTGACAAGCAATCCTCCTTGAGATTAAGGCATAAAATACCAACTGAGAGTTTACAAGATTTGTCCATAAATTAATTTTTCATTGGCTGTTCAGTTTTTGACCTCTTTTTACACTATCAGAAGGAAAGCCTGTGGACAGCTAAGGTAAAGTCAGCAACTCACAAGTGAACAGAAGTGAAAAGCATTAGCTGACTTCAGCTGAATATCATATTCCTACGATTTCACTGCAGTTCTAATTTCATTTCAAACCTGAACTCTTCATCTGAAAATAGATCCATGGGATGAATTTGGAATTAACCTGTTTAAAGACCTAGACTTCTACTGAACATCATTGTAGATTTATTAGCTTTGTTCAGGGAGAAACCATAACATTTTATATAACAGTATTTCTTTTTCCTGGGACAATGGTCCTTAACTGAATGAGTCAAAGCTACTAAGGGTGATGAAAAATGAAATCATAACATCAAAGGCATATACCAACAGAAATGCATAGCCTTGCCTGGAAAGAGGAAGCGAGCGAATGTGAAAATTGATGGCTGGGTAATGCCTGGTTTTATCACTAGTCAATGTGGTTTCAGTGGGGAGAAAAAGATTCATAAGCTTCATGTAAAAAGGACTGTTAGTACTCCTATCAAAACTCCTTCTAGCACTTGCAGGGTGATAAAACACAGAGGCAGGGTAGGAGTATAAAGGGGGCCATCCCTTCTCCCCGGTAGCTATCAGAGCTCCCTGGGCATTGATAGTGAAGCACACTACACAGCATTACTCTGCATGTTACAGAGTGTTCAGGGCCTTTCAGTACTTAAAGAGGGCTTATAAGAAATATGGAGACAAACCCTTCAGCAGGGCCTGTTGCTGGAGTAATGGTTTTAAACTAAAAGAGGCTAGATTTAGACTAGATATAAGGAAGAAATTTTTTACAGTGAGGGTGGTGAAACACTGGAACAGGTTGCCCAGAAAAGTGGTAGGTGTCCCATCCCTGGAAACATTCAAGGTCAGGTTGGACGGGGCTCTGAGCAACCTGATCTGGTTGAAGGTGTCCCTGATCATTGCAGGGTAGTTGGACTAGGTGACCTTTTAAGATCGCTTCCAACTCAAACTATTCTATGATTCTATGACAATAGGATGCCGGAAAAGATACAGTATCTCACTGAAATGGCTTGGTGCAGTGAGACATCATATTGCTCTTTACTATTTCAGATTATGCAATCTTGCTCTAAACTTGGACATTTGGGAGACAAAAAATTACTGCTTCATTTCATGCTTTCTTAACAGGAAAATATGACCATATTTTAAAATGTGGCTACATTTTGGATACAATAAAATGTGAGCTTTGTTAATGGCAGCATATAACTACGTTAGCGTGAACTTTGTCACCAAAAAGCCAGTAAGTTTCCATGCAGAGATGAGTTTTTTCTTGAGATTCTAAGTTGGACGTGTTTCAGATAATGTCTTTGGGGATGTGCATATGCTAAAACACAGTATCTAGCTTGGAAAGCCTCTTGTCATTGAACTCAGAAGAGAACACAGCATATTTCCATATATAAAATCTTCAAGTTGAGATTCTGCTAATTCAAGGTCAGTATCAATCTGGAAATGCTTTCTTTTCACACTACTCATTTAGGAATGGTAGGAATTTATAACCCTTTAGATTTATGTCTTTTCTCTTTGCTTTCTCATATACCAATAAATGGTTCATTCTGCTTAAGCTAAACATAATTCTCTCAAACATAACTTTGAAAACTGAGTTTACATTTGGCCAATACACATGAAGTCTAATGAAACTTTGAAATTGGAAGAAAGTGGAGCAAGGTGAGGCTAATTGAATGCACTCTCTGCAGAGTCTCTTTAGACTTGGTGTAGAAGAAGGTGGCAGCACAATAAGTACAAGGGAAGTTGGAAAGCTTCTGACACTGTAGCCTGGTGAAAAGAGTGACAGAGACACTGGTTCCTGGTCTAGGGAAAATCTTGCAGTCTTACAACAAAATCTTGAGTAAACAGCAGTGGCACTGCGTGCCACATCTCAGAAATACAATGCCTGGGGACTACCCAGATAAAGGGAAGAGGGTCAGGAATCTTTACTCGTTTTTAACTGAATGCCATGATCCATGTAGTCTTTCTGCTGAGTGCCTCAGCTTAATGGGAGTAGTCCAGCCCAGATGTCGGTGTTCAAAACAATGCAGACATTAAGAGATTTGGAGGCCTAGTCCTTCCTTACCCTCCCACATGAAGATGACAGAAAGACAGGTTTCCTACCTGAGGGCTTTAGCTAGATTATTATAGAAAATCGGAAGAACCCAGCCTCCCCTTCCAGCTGCCCAGAAGCCTGTGTTTAACAGATTGTTCTGAATACACTTAACAGAGACCTTTAGAGATCACTATCCACAGAGAGATGGGGTCCCACCTAATCAGTGGAGCATTTCTTAGCTTGAGCAACTGGCCATCCTAAAGTAAGTAGGGACACTGATTTGAGGTATCTTGAGGCAGTAGATGCTCCAAAACAAGCAGACAAGCATGTGAATGCCATTTCAATTCAGAATTTAGGCAGCTTGAGTCTTACAGGTTTGGAGTTTTTTTTGACAGGGGAAGAAAATGATTGAGTTGATGTGAAGTTCCTGATATTTTGGAAGCTGCTACTCATTGACAGGTATGTGGATGTAGTGAGTTAAAAAATAATAATGGCGCCAGAGAGCATGACATAAAAACAGGCATAAAAAATGGTGTTAAAGTTACCTATTATTTCCCCTAGCACAATATTGAAAGGCTCGGGTTTTGCTTTAGCAAACTCAAAACTTTGACGAAACATATACCAATTATCCCACAAGGCACATATTTTATAATAGCAATATCCTTTAATTTAACTGTCATGAGATGACTATTTAGAACCCATAAAGGATGGGAGCAATTTAGGTGTAGCTCAAATTTTATAATATTGAAGAAGCATGATTATCCCATGCAAATTTACACTCACTTATGCATTATTGCTTCATTTTTGTGTAGCCCCAACAAGCAGTAATTACAAAATATATGAATATCAAAATGAAAATGTATAATCATAAAATAGAAACAAACAGCAAATATACCAAAATTTAGGAGTTATAACCATGTGACAAAAATTTCAACATTACTTGTTGCTACAAGGTGTTTATCTATATATTATCTAACAAGCAAACAAAAGCATCAAGTGTTTCTGGCCTATGCTTAGAAATTTCTCTTTAAAATGTAACTATTCACCACAACCGCAGTGTTTTTTTTAAATGTGAAGTGCTCAGATGTTCCTTCCCCCTGTCAGATAACCCCCTGCAGGTGCGCGATGTTTGGATGCTTTCATGTTTCATCAGAGCAGCACATAAGAAGTCATCAATGGGATAAAATAATTGCCAACAAAGTTCACACTAATCAGGTGTTTTAATTGCTGTAGCCAACAGGCAAGTGTTTTCTAATCAGCTGGAACATGATCCAGTATGTGGTGAACCTGGCTTCAGCCAAAAAATTAGGCCACAGCGGAATCGCCACAACTTACAGCCTGTAACTAATCTTGAACTCTGATAGTTTCCACGAAAGTAGGCTAAGCTTGTTCATCATTTGTAGAAAGGATGTGTATTTTTTTATTGATTAAACCCAGAGGAAGAAACTTTATTGATCAGAGAGTTTACCTTTCAGCACAGTGACCCTCATTACCTTTGACTTCAGCTCTACAACTGAACCAGCTACTCAAGAAATTATTTCCATGTTCACCTTCCAGCCGAATAATGCCACCCAGTTAATGGAAGCCTTCCTGAGTTCCCTAGAGAAAACAGCATCCTTTGGGAATGATCTGCCTGCAAGTTTCATGACAGCAAACATCAAAGTTGGCTAACCCTTGTGCTTAGCCTTGCTCTTTAGGATCGTGCTGCTGTAGCCATATTCATCTAAGTCCAGATACACCAACGGATGTAAGGCTTTATTGTTGCTCCACTCTGATTGATTAATGAAGACAAGTAAGAGTTAGCTGAATAAAAATGGTTGATGTACAAAGGCAGGTGGCTAGCTCTCATTCCATGATAAACATTGAAGAGTGGATTTGGTATACTAAACAGGGTATGATCTTGAAATTTTAAGACAGTTGTCCACAAAAAGCTCCTCTCAGAAAATTCTGATTCCTGGCTATTTATATATGTAGCCACAGATCTTGGTGCACAGGGTCTTTTCCTGAGGTAAAGGGATGCCAGGACAGCGGAGAGACCGGCCAGGAGCTGTCAGCTCTGTTGGGAGATGCTGATGAGCCCTGGGCATTGCCAGAGCAACCATGACTACTCCTCACCTATACAAAGCGGCCCAGGGAGCGCGAGTGACCAGGACTGCTGCCAAAAGAGTAGAAAAACTGGGCTCGGGGCATCGCACAGGGCCTGGCCCAGCCGTACATGTGGAAGGGCACATGAGAAGGGTGCCTCTTCAAAGGAGGAGCACCGTGCACTGTTCTTTGACCATCTGCACTGGTCAAGGGCACTCATCCTACCTGACTCTCAAGGCAGAATGGTGGGCATTACGCAGGATGTGCCTCGACCTTTTTCCTGCGGCAGGGATAGGCAGCAGACGTACATGCAAAAGGTGTGCCCAGGTGAATGACCTCCTGCAGCAGGCAGCTGAGCTTCAGGAGGCGGTAAGAAAGCTGCATAACATCAGGGAGGCTAAGGAGTTAGACAGCTGGTTCCTTGGGCAGTCTGTGGTGGGGCCACAGCCCAATGCCAAATAGAGAAAAATTCACCCATCGTCACACAGAGAACAGAGTGGGGCCAGTAATGCAGAAGAATGGAAGCATGCAATGGCAAGAACCAGCAGGAGGAAGATACTTCCCCTGAAGCCTGAGATGCCCTTGCAGAACTGCTTCACTGCTCTGCAGAGTGAAGAGGAAAGGCCCATTGCATCAGATGAGGTGCTGGAGTTGAGTAAGGTAACCCGATCTGTTCCCCGTATAACAATGAACACAAATAAGAAAAGGTGATGGGTGATAGTAATAGGCGACTCTTCTGAAAGGTACAAAGGCACCCATTTGCTGACCTCATGCACTCTCTAGAGAGGTGTGCTGCTTACCAGGGGCTCATATCACGGATGTCACTGAGAGACTTCCAAGCCTTGTACAGTCCTCTGACCACTATCTGCAGCTGTTGTTTCATGTGGGCACCAGTGAAACAGGCAGGAGCAGCCTGAGGAATATCAAGAAAATAATAGAGCCCTGGGAGCAGTGGTCAAGGACTCTGGGGCACAGGCAGGTTTTTCATCAGTCCTCCCAGCCAAAGGGAAGGGGGTTGATATGGCCAATAGAATCTGTCAAATCAACAAATGGCTACAGGACTGGTGCCACAGCCGTGGGTTTGGCTTCTTAGACCATGGAACTTGCTTTGAGAAACCTGGTCTACTAGATCCTGATGGGATCCACTTGTCAAAGAAGGGGAAGAGTATCTTCAGTCAGAGGCCGGCCAAGTTCATGAAAAGAGCTTTAAACTAGAGTTGCTGGGGAAGGGGAATCTCAATCCATCCCACCAGTGCTATGCCATTGCCAGTAAGAGATACACAGAGCCTGGAGAAGGGTCGCAGGTCAACAGGAGTGCACCTGGAGTGCAGCACAAAGGAATACTAGCCACTAGCCAGTAAGTTAGCTTCATCAGGGGCACAACCTAAACGTCTCTATGCAAAAGGATGTAGCATGGGCAATAAACAGGAGGAGTTAGAGACATGCGCACGCCTGCAGGGCTATGATTTTATCAGCATCATGGAGAGGTGGTGGGATGGCTCCTACGTCTGGAGTGTTGGAATGGAAGGATACAGGCTTTTCAGGAAGTACAGGCAGGGGAGATGAGGAGGAGGTGTCACCCTCTATGTCAATGAACTGCTGGAGTGCATAGAGTTCCACCTGGGGATGGATGAGGAGCAGACCAAGAGCTTATGGGTCAGGATTAAAGGGAAGCCAGGGACAGGCGATGTTACAGTGGAGGTCTGCTACAGGCCACCCAACCAGGAAGACCAAACAGGTGAGACCCTCTACAGACAGATAGTAGCGGCCTCACACTCACAAGCCTGGGTCCTCATGGTGGACTTCAACCACACCGGTATCTGTTGGAAGGACAACGCAGCAGGGCATAAGCTGTGTTCCTGGAAAGTGTCAATGGTAACTTCCTTCTCCAAGTGGTAGCGGAGCCAACAAGGAGAGGTGCCATGCTGGACCTTCTCACCAACAAGGAGGGGCTGTTGGGCAATGTGAAGCTCAAGGGAAGCCTTGGCTTCAGTGGCCATGAGATGGTATAGTTCAAGATCCTTAGGGTGGTGAGGAGGGCGCACAGTAAGAACACTACCCTGGACTTCAGGATTGCAGAGACTTTGGTCTCTTCAGGAATCTGCTTGGTAGAGTACCATGGGATAAAGACCTGGAGGGAAGTGGGGCCCAAGAAAGCTGGTTAATATTCAAGGATTACCTCTTCCAGGCTCAGGAGTGATGCATCCCAATAAAGAGGAAGGCAGGCAAAACCACCAGGAAGCCTGCACGGATGAACAAGATGCTCCTGGAGAAACTTGAACTCAAAAAGGAAGCCTACATAGGATGGAAGCAAGGACAGGTAGCCAGGGAGGGACACAGTGAAATTATCCGAGCAGGCAGTATTCAGGTTAGGAAAGCTAAAGCCCAGATTGAATTAAATCTGGCCAGGGACGTCAAGGGCAACAAGAAAAACTTCAATAGGTATGTTGGTGATAAAAGGAAGACTAGGGAAAATGGGGGCCCTCTCGAGAGGAAATGGGAGACCTAGACTCCTGGTATATGGAGAAGGCTGAGGTACTCAGTGACTGTTTTGCCTTGGTCTTCACTGGCTCTAGCCACACCATCCAAGTCACAGAAGGCAAAAGCAGGGACTGGGAGAGTGAGGAACCTCCCACTGTAGGAGATGACAAGGTTCAAGACCGTTTAAGAAACCTGAAGGTTCACAAGTCCATGCAACCTGAAGAGATTCATCCACCGGTCCTGAGGGAACTGGTGGATGGAGTTGTTAAGCTCCGTCCATCATATTTGAAAAGTCACGTCAGTCCAGTGAAGTTCTGCTGTCTGGAAAAGGGGAAACATAATCCCCATTTATAAAAAAGGAAAAAAGGAAGACCCAGGGAACTACACGCCTGTCAGTCTCAACTCTGTACCTGGCAAGATCATGGAGCAGATCATCCTGGAAACTATGCTAAGGCACATGGAAAAGAGAGAGGGCACTGGTGACAGCCAGCATGGCTTCATTAAAGGCAAATCGTGACCGACTAATTTGGTGGCCTTGTACAATGGGGTTACAGCATTGGTGGGTAAAGGAAGTGCAACTGACATATCTACCCAGAATTCTGCAAAGCATTTGACACTGTCTCACACAACATCCTTGTGTCTAAATTGGAGAGACATGGATTTGATGGATGGACCACTTTGTGGATAAGGAATTGTCTGGATGGCCACACTCAAAGAGTTGCTGTCAATGGCTTGATGTCCAAGTGGTGAGCTGTGACAAGTGGCACTCCTTGGGGGTCAGTACTGGGACTGATGCTGTTTAATATCTTTGTTGACAAAGAGGATTGAGTGCACCTTCTGCAGGTTTGCCACCAACACCAAGCTGTGTGGTGCAGTCAATGTGCTGGAGGGAAGGGGTGCCATCCAGAGGGACCTTGACAGGCTTGAGAAGTGGGCCTGTGCAAACCTCTTGAAGTTCAACCAGACCAGGTGCAAGGCCCTGCACCTGGGTCATGGCAATCCTAGGCACAAATACAGTCTGGGTGGAGAATGGATTGAGAACAGCCCTAATGAGAAGGATTTGGGGGTGTTGGTTGATGAGAAGATCAACATGAGCTGGCAATGCACGCTCGCAGCCCAGAAAGCCAACTGCATCCGGGGCTGCATCAAAAGAAGTGTGGCCAGCAGGCTGAGGGAGGTGATTCTGCCCCTCTACTCCGCTCTCATGAGACCCCACCAGGAGTACTGTGTCTAGCTCTGGGACCCTCAACATAAGAAGGATATGGACCTGTTAGAGTAAGTCCAGAGGAGTGTAAAGAAGAAGATCAGAGAGCTGGAGCACCTCTCCTATGAAGACAGGCTGAGAGAGTTGGGGTTGTTCTTCATCCTGGAGAAGAGAAGGCTCCGAAGAGAGCTTATAGCAGCCTTCCAGTACCTAAAGGGGGCCTTCAGAAAAGATGGGGAGGGACTCTTTGTCAGGGAGTGTAATTATAGGACATGGGGTAACAGTTTTAAACTGAAAAAGGGTAGATTTAGATTAGATATTAGGAAGAAATTCTTCACTGTGAGGGTGGTGAGGCACTGGAACAGGTTGCCCAGGGAAGCTGTGGATGTCCCATCCCTGGAAGGGTTCAAGGCCCGGCTGGAAGGGGCTTTGAGCAGCCTGGTCTAGTGGGAGCTGTCCCTGCCCATGGCATGATGTTTGGAACCAGATGCTCTTTAAAGTCCCTTCCAACACGAACCATTCTATGGCTCTATGATTCTATGACTATATGCTTGAATTACAGTGTGGAGTATTCAGCAAGTTAAAACTGACAGAATTATGCAGGTTTCTTTGAAGAAAGTTATAACAAAGTGGGAATGAAAATCGGAATACTTTCCAGCATGATGCACAAGTTATGGTTTTAAATTAAAACAAAGAATTGATATCTTAATGCAAAGTACCCCCTATTTTGTTGTTGGTGTTGATAACTAGGAGATATCACCCGCTGCCAGGATTGTCTTCAGAAAGATGTTACACACAAAGTGAAAAATGGCAAGGAACATGGACTTTAATTGTCTTAGTGATGACTCTGCCATTAATGCAGTGGTGACTCAGACTTTATGAACAGTAAGTCTACAATCAACTCTTTGTAGAATTAGTTTGTCTGAATGATAACGCCTTTTATCACAGGTAAAGTAGTTTACGCTCATCACTAATACTGTTGCCTGCCCAACCCTCATACAGCAGAAAAACAACTGGAAGAACAGCTCTGTATCCAAGTTGCTAAATATGAAATACTGCTTTGCAGTGGGCAAAACAGTCAGATACACTGTTAGCCAGACATACTCCCTAATTTGAGTCCAAAGAGATCAAAGATGTAGGTTTAGAAGAAACTAGGAGAGAGCATTTGGATCATCACCTGGTACAACGTCAAAATTCTCCCTACAAGTAACCACAAACTAATTTCTATCTTAGATGACTTTCAGCAGTTAAAAACACACACTTAAAGTCATCTGTGAGTAAAATAATCCCCCACTATAGGAAGAACGAGCACAAGAGCTATTCATAGTGTCGGGCTTCATTTGGTGAAAATGTAGACTTTTTGCTATGCTTTGGGATGAACTGCAGCAAGATAGGATAGCTTGCCAATATAAAGATGTACACTATTTTATTAAAAAATAATAATAATCAAAGGACTTTGCTTATAGGGCCCTCAGGCCTGGTTTTTTTCTTAGCAGTTGTTTAAAATATACAGAAGAATGTTATTAGCAAGCAACTGTTGCTTGCTTGGGCATACTGTTAACTGAATGTCTTGAGCCATTTTACGACTAGTAGATAATAAGCATGCTGAAACACATTACTTACTTTAAAACTGTTTGTTAAACGAGTTATATAGGTGAAGAGAAGCTTATGTAATGTTTTTCCCTCTAGAAGGTCCTGGTAGAAAGATCAGAAACTTCAGGATAGCAAGAAGCTGACATAACTTACCTGACACTTGAAAAGTACTCAGTACTAGTTTATGTTCTGCAAAATCATGTTTTTGTTTTGAATAAGTTTCCTGCACTTAGCTATCACATCTCTCCCTACATTCCCTTTTCTTGTCTGTTATGATGCAATTATTGGCTCTACAGTTGTCATTTTATGTTGAATAAAGACTCCCAATTTAGCTTTTCAATAGAAACCGAAAATTTCAAATGGTGATTCAGCCATGACCTGCTACAAGAAGATTCCTTACCCAATGTTCAAGCATTAAAACCATGTGCAAGCAGAGGCAATGCAACATTGAAGCTTTTATTCCCCTGTCCTGGGATGCCATTCTCTAGCTAGTGAACCTGCTTTGCATTCCAGACCTGACATTTACCTCCACTGAAAAACTATTACTCTTCACTTGCCTTCTGTCATATTTACACAAGATAGCAAAATCAAGTATGATTATCATAACTTGCACGTATACTTCAGATTCTATCATTACACTTAATTTTTGTTTTACTGTTATTGGATACATCTTAACTACCTTGGAAACAAATTCATTTTCCTTTTTCCTTTTATAGACTGTTCTTTTATGTCTTACAGTGCCTGGGTATCTTCTTTATACCTTGTACAAAATGTACTTTTCTAAACTGTGGATGTGTTTCTTGTAACACATGGCAATTCTCCTAATGCTGACTGACGTCATGATGTTGTATTTTGAAGGTCCACTGTCAGGTTATTTACACACTCCTTAACCACTTTCTTCTTTTGTTCTACTAACTAAATTTCAACAGATGTACATTACAGCACGCTCCACTTCCAGGTTTTTTTCTTTTCCTATGTACACAGGCCTACGCATGGCATTTGCAATGTTATAATAGAATCATAAATTCATAGAACAGTCCAGGTTGTAAAGCACCTTGAAAGATCATCTGGTACAACCTTTCATGAGAAAGAGAGGCTACATGAGAGTAGCACCCTGTTCAATCACACCTTGAAAACCTCCAACAATGGGGATTCTACCACATCCCCAGGAAGGTTTTTCTAGTGAATAATTGTTCTTAATGTAAAAAATTTCTTTCTTATATTGAGTTGAAACCTCTACCGGTGCAACTTGTACCCGTTTTTCCTTGACTTCTCCATGCGGCTCCTTGTGAAGAGAGAGGCTCTGTCCTCTTTGTAGCCACCTCTTAAGTACTGGAATACTGTGATGAGGCCCCCTCCGAGCCTTCTCTTCTCCAGAGAGAAGAGACCTAACTCCTTCAGTCTCTCCTTGTGGGGCAGGATCTCCAGCCCTTTGATCATCTTTGGTTTGATACATGTAATTTGCTATTATGCAATTTACAGAATTAGTCTGAGCTTTAAACTATCAAATTTTTAGTCCTCAGAGGCTTAGTTTGCTAGCTGTTACAGGATTTGACTGCTGACTGATTCATTTTTCTTGATTATTTCTCTCATCATTGCTGACTCTGATAATTTTGGGACCACAGGCCACATCTTCACATCAAGCATTATGACAAGACACAACACATTAAGACTTTCTGTGGAACCATATCTTAATTTAGGCATGACTGGTTGTACATTTTACTTCCCTTTTGCACTTCCTTCAGTAGCATTAATGATTTTAACAGCCAGCACAGCATTACTGTTAGACTTTTGCTGTCATTCTCATGCAGTGACATAGCTGGATTTTGGTTTTCATATGTATTTGAGTGGAAAAGGTAAGCACATTTCTAATAAGTTTATTACAAAAGTAAAAAATGAAACTGCAGAGCAGCAACAGTATATGGCAAACACATGAAGCAAGCTCACTATGTTCAAGAATACCTCTGCTTTTCTCCTTGCATCGGGATAATATTGTCTGCAGTTTCTACTGTTCAGCACAACACTGGAATACCAAATTCAGTACTCATGTTTCCATGAAAAAAAAATATAATCCACAAATTGACAAAGTAAATTGCATAAATTCATTGCAGGTTTACAGGGTCCCCCTGCCTGAATAGACATGGTTTGCAATATCAAACCTTTTCAAACCTTTCACTGATTTTTATGAGAGCATTTAGACCTGTGTTTATCTCCCATGAAGTGAACAAAAAGTAATCTACAGAAAAGCCTAGGCTAGTAGAGAAACACTTCCTTTTCTATGAACTACAAAAAATGTTGTTTAAAGTGTCTTGTTTGCTGCTTGCATTGCATTGCATTCCCACATGTATTACAGTTGCCTATCAAATTTTAAATCCAGGACTCTGTTTAGTCAACAGACAGTAAATTCTTGTTTTCTGCATGCAGCTTTCTGTTTCAGAGTTTCTCTTTTTTTTTTTTTGTTATAATCTCTTTTATTTGTTATGAATGATCATTCAGCAGCTTTTACACAGGATGCTATCTGGTATTCTCAGCTCATGAACACAGTGTGTGTTCACCGAGAAGTTGTGGGGGGGTGTCCAACTGGTCTACAGCCTTTTTAGTATCTTGTTTGTCACTGTCAATCTACACCCTGAACAGATTGCAACTGGATTCTTCTCAGCCTTGGAGATTAAAAACTAGTGCATAATCTGAGTTGCCTGACATTTAATGTGTTTCTATATTTTTGTATGTTTCTCTCTAACTAAAAGCTCACTTTCCTGTGCAGTTTCCATACAGTTGTATGTAGCACAATTTTGAGGTGGGGAAATCCTCTTTCTACATATACTTTAAAAAAAAAAAAGAAATTAATATAAACCATAACATGCAGTAAGAGCATCTCAGGCTAATGGCAGTAGCTTTTAAAGAGTGCTTGCTATTAGCTTAAGGTCACTTTCTGCTTGAAGAGTAGAAATAGCTGCCTTTAAGGAAAATATTGAACTCTTCAAACTATGAATGTTACAGGAAAACGTTCTTTTTCACCTTGGGTGTATTTTTGCCTCCACTGGTGGTTGTGACAATAAGTGACAGTTCCCACCAGTCCCTTTGCTAGCAGAAAAGTATCCCTTTATTAATCTATATACCCCTTTATTCATATAATACCACTCAAAAAATAGGAGAATATTGGTTAGTACAGCCAATGACTGAAAGATCTCAACATCTAACTACGCTAACCATGCTTGCGCTCTAGCTTTCTAATCTAGAGATTCACACATACTTGAGATAGTTAAGAGACATTGTGAAAAGTTAAGAATCTAACGCTTCTTCTACGCATACATAACCGATCTAGTATCTTCAAGTGCAGCAGCCTGGAGCCTTTAGAGTTCACAGCATAGTCCATAGGAGGTTGGCAAATGCTGCATATATTGTAATACTAATGATGTTCTAATATATATATTGTAATGAATTTAGCTTTAAGTTGACCCTGAATCTATGAGGGAAATATACCATTATTTCTGCCATACTGCCTCCACATCCTTACTCCAAACCGTCATCGGTCAGACATATAACCCGTGTTACTTCTGTTAACGTTTTTTTTAATAATATTATCAAACCGTAAACAAAATTCTTTCTTGCAAAATGGATACTACGTAGCTGTCTTTGTATCCACCCTGATGTCTAAATGCAGTGAAGTAGTGCTTTCCTTACCAAGTAGAAACTGACGGTATCTTTCCTTGAAACCCACATGGACAACAAATAGTTCTTAAACCTCAGGCATTCGACAGTCAGTTGGCTTACGTGCTTTATTAAGACATGCTCCAAGTTTGTCTGTTGGACACCTAAATGGTCACCAAGCTGCTGAATCAATTTCTTTGGTTAGTACATGGGCACTTCAAGAGGAAGAGGCTTGTACTGAAATGACTGAGTTTGTCTACTTCCACATGGAGCATATTTGAAAGATATTCTAGTTCTTAAAACACATTTCAATAATACTTTGCCACAAGAATTGCAAAACATATTGCTAATATTTTTTATTTTGTTGTGCTTATACATAAGCAAGTTTGCAGATGATAAAAAACTGTGAGGAGGGCCTGATATGCCAGAGGGTCGTGCTGCCATCCAGAGGGACCTCGACTGGCTGGAGAAATGAGTTGACAGGAATCTGATGAATTTCAGCAAGGGGAAGTGTGAAGTCCTGCATCTGGGGAGGAACAACTCCAGCCATCTCTACACTCTAGTGACCAACCAGGTGGAAAACAGCTTTTCAGAAAAGGACAACCAACTTGGACACAAGCCAGAAACATGCCCTTGCAGCAAAGAGGGTTAATGGTGTCTTGGCTGCATTAGGGTAAGTGTTGCCAGAAGGTCAAGGGAGGCGATCCTTCCCCTCTACTCAACCCTGGTGAGGCCACACCTGAAGCACTGGTGGCTAAGCACTGGCACAGGGTGCACAAAGATGTTGTGGAGCCTCCATCCCTAGAGGTATTCAAAAGTCATCTGAACATAGTCCTGGGCAACCTGCTGTAGGTGGCCCTGCTTGAGCAGGGGGGTTGGACAAGATGACATCCAGAGGTCCCTTACAACCATTGTGTCATTCTGTGATACCATACAAAGCATTTGCCCTAAGATTAATGCGACTAGGTTCTTGAATCCACTTGGTTTAGCTGAAAGCAGTGGATTTTGTGTTTCCAGTGCTAACCTAAATTTTTCCCACATGTTTTTCCACAACATTTCTGTTTAAAAATTACAGTGTCTGTAACACCATGCCATTATACAGCTTTAAGTAGTATTTGCTTGTATGAAAAGAAATTGAAGTTGCAAAGGCCAGATAAAATATCTGTAGCAAATAACCTTGTACCCTTAGTAGCTATTAGCCATTCAATTTCTTAAATTCTGTCTTTGCCTCTAATTCTCACCTGAATTTTACGAATCATTTACTTTCACATTTCTGCACTACATTTATGCCACAGACATCCAAAATTTTGTCTTCTCAGTTACTGATTTGTTTTTCTTCTTAATTTAGTGTCTTCTTCTCTTTATTTTTCCTGGGATAATTACTGAATACAATGTCATTTATAGGATTTTTGGATTTTTCCAATCACTTTTTTCTTCATAGTGGACACAGGTCTTGATCTACTTTCTATTTCAGGGGACGTTTATATTGGATATTAGGAAAACTTTCTTCACCAAAAGGGTTTTCAAGCATTGGAATCGGCTGCCCAGGGAAGTGGTTGAGTCACTATCCCTGGAAGAATTAAAAAGACGTGTAGATGTCTTTTAAATGGTGCTACTTAGGGTCACGGTTTAGTGGTGGGCTTGGCAATGTTAGGTTAATGGTTGGATTGGATGATCTTAAGGGTCTTTTCCAACCTAAATGATTCTATGATTCTATTTGTCTCTTTTGTCCTATGTTTGCACAGTTGCTTTTCCACAGATTTCTGTATGGTTTTTTTTTACCCTTTGACTTCCATGCTTTTTCTGTTCTATTTGGAGAGCTACTTGTACCAGCTCGGCACTAACAACTAGATTTAAAAGCTCTTTAAGTTTTGGCAAAGCTATTGTGGGATAAGTGTTCACAGTAAGGCTTCTGCACTCAGGTTCCCAGTAATTTACATACCTTATATTAGTTTGCTGCTAAGACTGAAAAACATCAGATCACTCTGAGTAGTGGCAATGTATTGGTAGTTTGGCAATGTATAACCAGTTGGTTATTTCAACAGACTCTTCATTACACTATGGTTTTGAAGCTTTCAAAGTGGTTCACAGATTATAAAAATCTGCATGTCAAAATACTGCTGGAATCTATAGTAACAGTTATCCTTTTCCACTAATAATATCACTACTCTCATTTTTAAGTTGTCCTTTTTGTCCAACCTTCTGCTATTCTTTTAGTTTACCATGAAAAAACAAAAATGTTTAATTTCTAATTTGTGTCTTAAATTCATATATACCTATTCAGAGGAAGTAATCAGGCAGATTGTCCATAGATTATTACTTGGTTTTGAAGTGGAGGTTTATGTTTAAATTTCACAAACTGGCAGAAGACAACTTATGCCTGACTCCTCGTTCAGTGCTAAAGGATAAAAAGAGTGAGTCAAAAAAACTGCAATGCTCCTCTTTGGTCCTTCTGCCATACAAACTAATTTCTGGCCATTAATATGATCTTCTCCCTTCTTCCTAGGAAAGTTGTTCATAGCACAGGTAGTCTCTCAGAGAATGAGTTTGTTTGTTGACATATTTCCTTTCCAGACTCTTCCAATTTTGTCACTTTGTATCTTCTATCCTCCTTTTCTTTTTCTCCCAGGAAACAAGGCTGGGAGTTGAAGCAGCAACATCCAGCAAACACAGGCTTGAGTTACAAGACAGTTGGGTTATGAGGAGCACTGCATGCTCTGGAAGGCTGTTACATGGAGAATCTGGAGCTACATCTGCACAGGCAGGCAGCTGAGGTCACTATCTCTAGCTTATTCACAGTATCCCTGCAAGCACACCAAGTGCACTCTCACGCTTGAGGTGCGAGCATCTGTTAAAACCAATTCACGCTGTTGCAGCCGGGCACCAGTGTCAGAAGGCAGGCAGCAACTAGCTGCAGCTGAGGGCTAGCAGTTTCTTAAACTGCCTCTCAGCTGATTCCAACTGTGAGTGCTGCTCCTTCTGCTCCTCTCCCTTTCAGTGCAAATTCAGACATGTTAACTTCAAATGAGCAGGGGTTTTGGGCTGTAAGTAACACTGGAGCACACAGTTTTGCTACTGTTAATCGCTGCCCCTTAGCAGAGTACAGGACTGAATGCTTCCCTCCATCTCAGTCCAAAACAGTATGACTTTAAGCTGAATTGTTCATCTCTTCACAGATACCAAAGGGAGAAGGAGCACTCACATACTATCAGATCTGAGGGATGCCAAATTCTGTGCCTCTCTCCCCTGGCAGGAGACATACAGAGGAACTGCTCTCACCTAGGATGTGGCAGGTGAGAAGCCGAGGTTGCCAGCTTCAGCCAAGACCAGAGCTTGAATACGAAGATGACCTTAAACCAGTAACTAAAATAATTTTTCCAACGCTACTTTAAAGGGGAATAGAGGACAGCACTTGGGCAGTCAGGTCACTAGTCTTAGGTGGGAGCTGGATGATCTTGCTTCTCGCTTTGAAGATACCAGTGTTATCTGGTTAATATGAAAAGGGGTAGAAATGCCAGAAATGCTCACACAATCTGTTATTAACCCACTGGAGATTTACAACTACAAGACAAGTCTCTGGATCATTTCCTTTACCTTGAAATGGCAGAAATCAGAAGATCAGTCTTGGGACCTACACACAGCCCTGATTCCTACAGCACTCTCTCTAACACACTATCAAATATAGCATTACTCTGCTCTTGAGTGTTCTCCAGTGTTGGAGTGTTGAACTTCAAATGTGGCCTGATGTGGCCAGGCAGACGTGCCATGGATACTTTAAAATGTTTGCATTGGAATATTTTTGAATATTTCAGTCAAAATAATATTTGAATTACAATTTAGCATCAAAACATTTTCTCATCCCACCTTATCTGATATTAAGAAACCACAAAGTTTTCTCCTAAACCCTGCCGTCCTGTAGTCAGATGAAGATCCTAGTAACTGAATAAATCTTTCTCCTCTCTCTCCTTTGCTCAACTTTGATATATGTCTCTTTTATCTTTGTGTGTGATGAGTTCCCAGGGCTGAAGAGTGTGTGATCAGTGGCTGCAAGCTGAATTAGATAAAGGTAGATATTACCCACACAGAACCAGGAGAAACATTACAGTGAAAGGGTAAACATTTAGAAAGAACATTAGTTTCAACTTTCCCTTCCACAACTGTCATGGAGATATTATTTTTAAATTCTTATAATTTCTCCCTCCTAGAACATGAGGGTATTTGAATGCAAGGCTTATCACTGCCAGAAATACTTAAGAACTGTATTTGCAACTGTATGAAACCAAACAACAGCAACTTTTGTAGTCATATTTTTCTAGTGAGGGAAAATTCTGTGGTGGTAAACTCCAGTCACGGCTGGTAGGGCCTGCTGCACTTAGTAATTGATGAAATCGTGATGACTGAGCCAATAAAAGATTAATATATATCTTTGTGCTGCTACTTAAATGTTAGGCTGATGGTGTCTGCTGACAAGAGAATAGACACTATAGGCTGACTTAACCAATTACCGCAGTCCCACATTCTGTGGCTGAACTAGCTGCAAGTTTGACAATCATGGCTTCAGAGAAGGAACACAAATTGGGGTCCCCATGGGCTGCAAGAGGCCACGAGGCACGTTGAGTAAAAGAGAAATGTCTGACAGCATGGCAAAACTATTAGGAGCTATACTAGGTTTTACTCAGCAAGAACTCAGTCTCACACAAGAGGGTTTTCGTACCTGAAGCTTTTAATGAGCCTTTTATCCTGAACTGGCTGTATGATTATTATGGCTTTAGGTTGCAAATAAAAAAAAAAAAAATTGTCAGAAAATACAGGTTCATATGTTTTCTTCCTTTCCGTCCAAACATAAAAACTGCATTTATGCAAAGTGGGGAAAAATAATAGGCCTAATGGAATCACAAAGTCCATCTACTGAACCTTTACCCTCTTTTTCACCTTGAACATGTGAAAAACAAATCTATAAAATGTGTCTAGCAAAAGCTGTAGAGCCCTTAGAATTTTTTTTATGCATTTGCAGAATGCATAGTCAGTTTCTAATACCCTTTCCCTTAATTACATTGTATTATTACACAGTATTATTGTACATTAAGGACATGGACCTGTTGGAGTGAGTCCAGAGAAGGGCCACAAAGATGATCAGAGGGCTGGAGCACCTCTCCTAATGAAGACAGACTAAGAGAGTTGGGGCTGTTCATCCTGGAGAAGAGAAGGCTCCGAGGAGACCTTATAGCAGCCTTCCAGTACCTAAAGGGGGCCTTCAGAAAAGATGGGGAGGGACTCTTTATCAGGGAATGTAATTATAGGACATGGGGTAACAGTTTTAAACTGAAAAAGGGTAGATTTAGATTAGATATTAGGAAGAAATTCTTCACTGTGAGGGTGGTGAGGCACTGGAACAGGTTGCCCAGGGAAGCTGTGGATGTCCCATCCCTGGAAGGGTTCAAGGCCCGGCTGGAAGGGGCTTTGAGCAGCCTGGTCTAGTGGGAGCTGTCCCTGCCCATGGCATGATGTTTGGAACCAGATGCTCTTTAAGGTCCCTTCCAACCTGAACCATTCTATGATACTACAATTCTATATTATGGTGGTCATTTTGAGCAAAAATACCCATACACATAGTTGAGCTGGATTCCAAACCCCTTTTGTAGGCAATTTTAAAACAATCGGCTCTTACAATCGTCTGATCACTTTCAACTATCTGATATGTGCAATTTCTAACTTAAATCATGTGACAAAATACCACAAACTCAATCTAGTGCTTCTTAATTAAGGATGTTAAATTACTGACACGCTTTCCTCATTTGATCTAATCTTTTGAACATATTAGCTTACTGAAGTACCAAAAAAGCAAATAATATAAAATATGAATTCCCCAAAATCTATGGGTAGAGTTTTCATATTTTTCTTTTGTCTGTATTGTCAAAGATTTATTTTGAAGAACAGACTGCACCCCACATTAGCAGATTTTTAGATTTTATTACATAATAAAAACCATCTTCAGTCACACATAAATAACTAATTCCCGAAGGAATTCTATGGATAATAGCTAGTTAGGTGATTTCCCAACAGACCTAAATGAAGTGGTAAAAGCCAAGAGATTATCTCTTCTAGCCATACACAAAACAAAGGGCAAACCCAGCAGCAGGATGTGCACGTGGGCCAAGCAATAAGGGAGCTGCATGATTTAGAAAAGGATTATTTTTAAGAAAGAGGAGATACTGAAATCCAAAGGGTATCCCAATCTGGACAAGGAGATATTAAAAGTGATAGTCAAAGGTATTGTGAAAGAACTTCCGTCTGCCATTGTTCTAATCATTTTCTCATCCAGACATAACTGAGGGTGTCTAAGCTGCTGCAAAAGAGAAAAAAACCAAGTCTTAAGGTTTGCTTTACACATTTCCTCAGATTTTAACCATAACATCAGGTAGCATGGCTGGAGAATGTCTCAGAGATGACAAAGTTTCAGATGACTGCTCAGGTTATTGCCATAGTCACCTGTCTCAGCCCCCATACACAGACTGCTGAGCCACTAATGACTCAGCCGAGGAACTGGAGAGAGTTGCACCACAGCTTTTTAGGATGGCTGGCTTCAATTTATATTAAAACACTATCTTGTTAACTACAGTGCTTCAGGAACATCTGCACAAGCATCTCAGATATCTGTCTACTGCAGGTGGAAAGAACAGGTGAACGCAATAGTTTCTGGGTCGTACCAAGTTATGCTGTTCTTGCTTGAGAGTCAGAGCCAAGAGTGAGATGGTTTTCTCCCTTTCTGATATCACACTGTGGTAGTTCAATGTGCACATGTAAAATATGATGCATATTTATTATTTAAAAAGAATTATTAAATTCTTATGTAGACCATTTATATCTATTTACCCATAGTTCTAATTCTTATTTCATTAAAAATTGAAGATTTTTATTACTGAACTAGTCAGTTACTTACTTACATAAATGATTACAAGGGATATAACTATTTCTTTATGTAATATTAATCATAACTGGCATATCATAGAAATGCAAAATTGATAGGACTTCATAGTATACGTTAGGTGGGAGATGACATCCCTCTTTACTGTAAGATACCAGTTTTGCAAAAAAAATTATGAAACATTCTGAAGGGTTCACTGATGTTACAACTTTCAGAATCAAGTACAGAAAATGCAGTGATTAGGCATCCTTAGTGCCAGTCAATTGTTAATCAAAACTACCTATCTCTGGCCCAAAAGAAAAAGCAGGAATATTTGTACTTCCACAAAGCTGAAAGAGTCACAAAGCTATAAAAGCTTCTCCACATTTAATGTAGGGGAATTAGCAAGTGCTGCTTCTGGCCTTTTCAAATCCCCCACTTCATTTGATTATCTCCCCTTCATACCTTGAGGACGTTCTCTGCTGTTAAAATTAGAAACTGAAGTGTTCCGAGAAGAGGAGCCAATGCCTTGCATTTGCATCTTGAAGGGATTGTGTGTTTGCTTTTTCTGTGAAATACAATTTAGTTATAAGCAATGCTTCATGCACTTTAGTTAATGGTTTTTATGAGTCCTAAATAACCTTTCTAAGTCTTCCCTTGCTTGTCCTTGTAGCCTCTAGGGGACACTGCTACACATCAGGGAAAAACCGATTCAGAAAATTATCCTGTTTCAGCTGATCTGTATTAAGTTTCTGATCACATATGAGAAAAGCAGGGCTTTTTTTCCCTCAGATCCCATTGACCTTTGTGTTGTCTAGGTAGACTAACACAGGTCCTGAAAAGGAGAACGTGGCTTACGTAAGCCGCATGAACAGACCAGGCTGAGTGGCTGCAATGACAAAGCGATGAACTGCATATATCATAGTCTCTGATGCCCATTTCTTTTATTTCCATGAAGCTGCTCAATGAGATTTTTCATGCATAAAATTAATTTTTTTGCCCTATTCTATCAGCTTCCAGCACTAAAGGATTTACTTACAATTTTGTCAGATTTTATTTATATTTGTAATAAAAGGGATCAGAATCATAATGAATGCTTTCATTGATAATGATGGGAAACAAAAAAGAACTAAGACAACTGCTGAGCCCACATTCAGTTATGTTTAGAAAGCACGCATGAGATACCACTCAAATAAACACATGAAAGTCCAGCCAGCCAAAGAAGTCATATTTCCAACATACGGATTTTGAATGCCATCTAGTCAGCCACAGCAACATGAAAACAAAACTGTTAACAACCAGCTTCATTTCTCGTGCTCAAATATCACCTTTCTCATTCTCTTTGAAATTTGCACTATTGTCCTCAACATGGCAATGGCAGGTGCCTCCTTTGGGTGGTTAAAACAGTTACTCATATATGTTGTCCCCTTTTAGTCTGAAAGAGACCTAGAGGGAACCACTGTTGCTGCAAGCAACTTGCTGTAAGTGGTATCACCCCTCACGCTGCAGCTGTCCACCTCTTTCCTGTTTCCAGCCCAAAGGAATCTACAATTGCAGATTGTGACTTTTTGAGACAAACAATAAATACTGAAAGATTGGAGGGGCAGGACAGTGCGTGCTTGTCAATATTAGGAAAAAATCATACTGAGGGTTTTTGAGTCCTGTTAATTGGCGTATAGTTTGAAAAATAATTTTTTCCCTCTCAATCCAAAAAAGCTATGAAACATTAGCACGGACCTATAAGACATCCTAAAAACCAAGAAAAAAACCGAACCTACAAGTTTCATGATACAGGGTGGCCTACAGTTCAATTACCTCCTTGAAGTTACAAAACCCAATGGTACTGGAGAGACTGCGCATCAGAATGGCCTTATCAGAGTGCACAGCAGAAAAAGGTTGCTATGCCTGCTAACATATTATGGCAAACATATCCATGCTACCTTTGTCAAAGTAACACAATTAGGAGTGCGAGTGAGCGGGAGGCAGCACAGGCTTCAGGCTGTTTTGTGAAACGAAACAACCACAGGGCATGAAATTCAGCTGCATCCTGAGACCTTTCCCAGGTTTCACCACCTTTGGCTGGGGAAGACCTGTCTGATCATCTTCTGTGGTAACCATATCAATTGTTACTTTGCCTCCTTGCCCTCAAAAATCTCCCATCTTGTGGAAGTTTTTGGCAGGGAAAAAAAAAACAAACACATTTAGTATTCTTCCAGACAAGGGTGCCAAAGGACTTTGATCAAATAAATTAATCTTTGTTTATTTCAGGCAAAGGAAGAACACCCACTTTGGTTGAAAGCCAGATGTCATAACTAGAAAGATTATTTTAGGATCAGTGGATACAATCTCAGGTGCTTAAGATTAAGTACAGGCACATGATAGGTTTGCTTTTTTTCCTCCTCCCTCCTTGTTGCCATTTTAGTATAATTACTGGAGGCGATATGTGAAAAACTGAAAGCATAAAATGATCTAAATGCTTTGAATTGGATACAGTGAGCGGAGGAGGGGCAAGATCAAATTCCACCTACCTCCTCACAAGTACAGACACTGCAATGGCACCTGCACAGCGTTGGTGCTTCTTCTGCCCTCTCCTTTTTGTGGTGGTGATGGAAGTTCATCTGTTATGTCAAAGAACAGGGTACACTGAGTACCACTGCTCTTCCTCTTCCTCTCACCCAGGACCCATTGCATGCCTGCAGCTTTATTCCTGCTGCTGTCACTATAAGTAGGTGAATACATTTATGAATAAATTTCCCCAGAACCGAGAGACACTAGTACCCAAGAGCATGCACAACACCTGCTTTAAAAGGCTCATTTAGAGAAAATTACAGCAAATTGTTTCAAAAAGTAACAGATGATTTAAATAGATGGGATTTTCTGTTCATATCTTTCTAGTTAGAATAGAAACAATAAAAATGAACATTCTCCCAAGAATCCTATTTCTGTGCAAATATGTTTAACAACCAATCCCCATGAAACTGAATTACTTGATAAACATATCTCGAGATTCACATGGAATGGTAATGATTATAAAATAAATCATGAGGCTCTGGAAAAATCCTAAAGGGCTACCCTCCCATCTTTATGGTTATACTGTCCCATGGTGCAAGCCAATTCAAATTACGCTGAATCAGGACAATGATGATGGAAGGAACAAATGGCTGTATGAATAAAGTGATGCTTTTAAATATAAAATAAAAGAGTTAGCACTTTCCTGACAGCCAAAATTCAGAAAGAAAAAAAATAGTCCCAACATCTACTGGACACAATTGTGTGGTTCCCATGAAGATGACTTTCCTAAGGAAAAAATTGGGGTTGGAATAGGTAGCGTTTCTCATGGGAAAAAAACCCCTACACTGAATCAATACTTTAGCTGCATGTAACCTTCCATGTTAACAGCCAGGTAACAAGCATTAACCTGCTGTGCATTCAGACTGAAAGAAGCTCATCTGAAGACCACACTTGTCTGTCCCAGTGTGTAAGTAGCAGCACACCCACACCACAGTATGACATAAAGTTTAGTCTTTGACATTTTCCAGCTACTCCTCCTGAAAGAGCAAGACAGATTTTGGTCAACAGGGTTTTGATCTGTATAAAACCACTAGTCACAGTTGCCTAACCAAACCCTTCTCTCAATGACAGATACACCATCAAATATGTTGCCTTCTATGATATGATTTCAGTGCCACAAGGAGGCTGATGTGATTTGCAGAGAGCATAAAGGAGAACTATGAAAACAGATAACATCACAATAAAAATGTTTCCAGCTTTGCACTGAGCATTTCTTTTGTGATTGTAAAACTGTTTGATACAATTTCATTAAATGAGATCATCAAAACAGAAATGTGAGGTTTCTGAATGTTATTGTGAATATCTTACAAAGACAGTGATATCCATTCAGCATGAAAAGCATGAGACATAGGTCAGTCACAGATTATAAATACACTAAAGAAAAGCAGTTTAGAGGTACGACACAATTATATCCTCTTCTAACAGTGAAATGGATAAGCTGGGTTGACATCACCTCCTGGACAACCATCCTGTTCTGAAAGACGCATGAAGATTTTCCTTGACTGCTGCATTACAATTGTTCCGCCATTGTTCTTCCTCAAGAAAGTGTCCTTTGTAAGGCATCTTGGTGGGGAAAGAAAAATTTCCTATGGACTTCATTCTTATTGGAATTCTTATTCCTAACAGAGATGATAAAACCTGGAGTAATCTTACACTATTCCATAACATCCATGTATGGAGACACAGTGACTTACAAGAATAATAGATGTCTTCTCTTTTCTATGTTGACAACATTTATGGCAGCAGCTTCCATATATCTGTCTCTTACTGATGTCTTACACTCCAAAAGTAAAATGTTTCAGTGCCAAAATCACACCGGCGATCAGTGGTGGCTTCTTCAAAAAGATGTAATTATTCATTGTGACGGTAGTATAACTACATTGAAGCTTATGATCTGGAGGGACAGATCCACTAGGGCTAAGGACTTTTGACATAAAGCAATGAAACTGGATGGGATCTCATTTTGTTTGAACTAGGCCCAAGCCAAACACAGTACCCCTTGTTTGAGGGATTGAGACACCTGGAAATATATTCTACATATAAAATTGTTGATATAAGACAGCAAACATCTTGGTAAACATTTGGGAATACTTTCAGGCGCAAGACCAGCTATATAACCTTTGTCCCTCTTGTCCATGAAGAAAGCACTATGTTCTAAATATTAGATCCCCAGAGGAAGCAGGAAATTTCTTTTTGAAAAGGTCAATAAATATGTTAATAGTCTCCTCCACACCACTGAAGAGTTTATGCTGATCAGCGTCAAAGTCAGCTGAAATGTAGAAAGAGATCAAGAACTAGGAATTTAGGGCATTTTTACGTGTTTGTGTATGTGAGTATGTACGGAAGATATGTATCAGATATCCTGGAATCAGATTGAAAGCCTATCAGGTGTATAACACCCATTGACATGAATAATTAATACAAGTTTTGCTAGTTACACATACAGAGCAGTGTCCTTCAAAGTCACAGAAACACACACATTTAATAAGCTTTTCTAGCTAAACAGGATTCATGCTAAAAAGGTATTTCAAAATTGATGTGTTTAAATTATTATATGTACCTCCAAGCTAAATACTGATATTACTTCTCACACGTAGACAGAAACTTCAGTTCATCAATAGGTATTTCTATCTGCATCATGCTCATCATATATATTCATCAATGACATGGATGAGGGAATAGAGTGCACCCTCAGCAACTTTGCTGATGACACAAAGCTGGGAGGGGTGGCTGACACACCGTAAGACTGTGCCACCATCCAGAGAGACCTAGACAGGCTGGAGAGTTGGGCGGAGAGAAACCTTATGAAATTCAATAAGGGCAAGTGTAGGGTGCTGCACCTGGGGAGGAATAACCCCATGCAGCAGTACAGGCTGGGGGTTGACCTGCTGGAGAGCAGCTCTGTGGAAAGAGACCTGGGAGTCCTGGTGGACAACAGGATGACCATGAGCCAGCAATGTGCCCTCGTGGCCAAGAAGGTCAATGGCATCCTGGGGTGCGTCAAGAAGAGCATGGCAAGCAGGTCGAGGGAGGTCATCCTCCCCCTCTAGTCTGCCTCGGTGAGGCCGCACCTGGAGTAGTGTGTCCAGTTGTGGGCTCCCCGGTTCAAGAAGGACAGGGAACTGCTGGAGAGGGTACAGCAAAGGGCTACAAAGATGATAGATGCCAGAGCACTGGACGCGTTCCTGTACAACCTGCTCTAAGGTGTACCTGCTCTCGTAGGGGGTGGACTAGATGATCTCCAGAGGTGCCTTCCAACCCTATGATTCTATGATTCATCTAAAGCAGAGGTAACACAGTATAATGATGATATCATGCATCTGGAAAGCAGGACTCTGAAGTCAATGATGTAGGTGGGAAAACAGCTTTGTCTGATACCTTCAGTCAATGATTAAATTTCTTGGGCCACCTCCATCAAACAGGTTTTCAAATTCTCTCAATGGTATCAAAACAGTATTACAGCTTGTCTTTGGCAAAGATTGACTGACTCATATTATCCAGCCTCCTACAAAACATTAAGCAAAAGAGATGCCTGTGCACACTTTCTTCAGCCTCTAATACTGCAGGCAGCAAAGAAGAAATTCACATAGAAACAGCAAAGACCACTGCAGGGTGAGCCAGAAAGGCAGGCTGGTGCACCGGACTCAGTGAAGCTAAAGTCTGGAGGAACCAAAGTTTAATTAAGGGCTTTACCAGCTGCAAAGATCTTGCTGGAATAACAGAATTAAACTTTCCAAAGCTGAAGCCAGGTTATACGGCGAAGACAATGGAGAGACTTATCCCCAGAAATATTAGTGACTGCATTTTACCCTAAAAAACCAGTCAGTTGCATACCATAGTTGTTATAAAAGAGGAGATGCGGACATTAAGGTCACTTTATACCACCGGGATAAATGATGTTGGGATGAAATTCGAGCATACAAAGCCCTGGCTCTTACCACCCACCTCCTTTTGGTGGACTAGAAGCATGTGTCTGAAATATATTCTCTGGATATTACATAATTATTTTTCCCATGATGTTGCATTAACCTATTAATGTGTATGTGTGTATAAACTTGTAGAGTAACATTTAAGTATTATGATTATATATAGAATCAACACACTACATTTTGAGCTCTTACTGCATGTATTTTGAGCTTTTACTGCATGCATACGAATGTGATACTTCAGTCATGTTCTTTGCCCTTGTGTAATCAAAATCTCAGTGTTTCCCTAGCCAGGAACAGAGCAGATTCTTTCAACTTGTGCATAATATAATGCTGCTTTCACATCTTTAGGAAGCCTACCAATAATGATGCTATATTTTCAGGGTCAAAAGCTGTACTTTTTTGGGAATTTAAGATGTCAGAATGAATGAATGAACAATGAAGAACCTGTTTTAATACCTCAGGCTTCATTATCCAGCCAAAGTACGTATGACAGAATTATTGTGATAGAGAGAGAGAGAAGATTTTAATAGTTAACCTTTAAAGTAAAACTAAAACATTCCTTTCCTGAGGACAGTGACTAAAGATGAAGATGGATATAAGCTTTTTTTTAGCCAGCCAACTTCATTATGTACTACACCAAAAAGTGTAACTTCTGATACATGAAAATTCAATGCCCTTGTTATTACGCTGGTCCTTTAATTTACTGACTGCATCTTATAAAGAAATCAAGAGGCAAGGTTTCAGTTTGTTATTGGCAAATGTGTGACTTAAATCAGATCTCGCTGTATCACCTCAAGCAAGAAAGTTGACAGGCTCAGACAATGTTGGTAACGAATATAGCGTGAGCATAGTCAATATTCCTGGAAGTAGGGAATGATAAGAGAGGACTGCAAAGGTCATAAGCCTAAAACAAATAAAGAAATCTAAGAATGATTACATTGTACTTCTCATGAATTATCTCAACAATTCAGTCAAATAACATCACAGAGATAGAGAATAAATAATAACTACATTCAGTCATTTATAGCATTATAAAATATAAGTAAATTTACTGACTGTACCAGTGGCACTTCAGATTAATACTGAGGAGAGTGAGGGCAAAATCTGGTTTATGTAGATGTCCATCACTACAGCTACAGAGTGAGCGTTATGGCAGATCAAGTAAAATATGTTTCTGATTAAAAAAGACAAAAGCCCAAACCATGTGAATCATATTAGAGTGAGGTGCTGAAGCCTATGAAATAAAACTACAGCATACAGAGTGATAATAATTTGTTGTCATCAGCAGAAGCTCCACTGCAAGCCCAAAGCTTTCTTGTTAACACACTTTTTTACCATTTTCACACCCAACTATGAATTTTCTCAGCCTAACTGTGGAATACTCAAACGAAAACATGTGTCTTTTGAAGTGAATACAGTGAAGCCTCAATGGGATTGAGATGTTTTCATGACCCGCTCTTTTTCTGTTTTTTCAATTATCTCTATATTTCCCTTCCCTTTTCTATGTTTTTAAATTCATTACCAATTCTCCCCTCCTCCCAGTTTCCAATATTTTTCTGTTCCATGCCATGTTCTCTACCATGAAATATTTTTTTTTGGTATTAAGGGTTAGTATCTTAAAAAGGCAGTTCCAAACACACACTGTAAAAGGGAATATATTTTCCTAAAAAACCAGCTCAAAGTCATGGCACTCAATACACTGAATAATGTTTCCTTTCAATTTTGAAAGTTGGAGTGATACAGCTAAAGCTTTTAGACATACTGGAGCAGAAGAGAAAGGGTAAGAATCATCATCTTAATGAATCACACCTGGCACACCTTGCTGCCTCCCTAGGCAGAAACTATTTTCAACAAACTGTAAGGCAAGATTTAAATAAAAATGAGGAGGTGTTAAAAATTTTTCTTTCATTTACTTTTAGCCAGGTAGTGTGTACTTTACCAAAAAAAACCAACAAGGCACAAGAGTAAGGCAATCTGAAATAAATTATCAAAAGATACATATTTAAAAACAGTCTTTTATTTTAGGGATGTTCTACTATGAAAAGAAGGCAAGACATTTGGTTTTAACTGGAGTCAAAGCATGGAGTTTCATTCCCCCCCTGACAGCAAAACTCAAGTGACAAAGTGCAAGAAAATTTTCTCGGAAGGGGAGTGCTGCCTTCACGCACCTTGTCTAAATGCTGCAGTGGCAGCAGGTAATGTGTACAGCGGGGGAGAAGTGGAGGGTTTCTGAGAATATCAGGTCCTGTAGAAGAAAACAGATACCTGGTTACAACAACCTTGAACTACAGTCCAAGGAACTGGGGGTCCAGGTCATAGTAGCTATCAGGATATTACAGTATGTGTTGATATCATATAACACTGCTGGAAGACAGAGGTTACGGATCCTCTCGTTATGAATTTGTAAACTATATGCATGCTGCCCCTCCACAGGGACTGCTAAATACCATGGGCTTTCTGGCCTTTTTTCTCCACACCAGCCTAGTAAGTTTGAAAAGCTTATCTTGCTCAAATTCTCACATTTTAGTTTTGAGAAACTTTTTTTTTTCAATGGGAGCACAGCCTTTGCAAAATGACACCATACAAATTCTCTCACCCCAAGCACTGTCTTGCTCTCTCTGATGAATATACTGTAAGTATACAATTTGTTTTCTACAGCTTGCTTTCTCATGACGCAAAATTCTGACAAAAAACTTGTGGCTCATCATGATTGTGCGTTCACTATGGTTATATGTTTAATGATCATTAGTCTTGAATACAAGAGCTAAACAGGAAGAAAACTATCTACCCCAAACTAATTTTAGCCTTTTTTCAAATATCATAAAAACAATAAACTCTGCCCTGTCACCAATGACACAAGCACTGCTTATTCTCAGGGCAACACTTTTGTTCTGTAACTCCAGCCCTTAGTACTCAGATCAATAACTCAAAACAATAGCAGTATCTTTGCTAGAGTTGAACAGAATACCTTCCAGTCTTTGTGTCTGTGTCTTATGACAGCAATCCTCTCTCTTTCTCCAATACAGGCAATTTCCTTATATGGATATTTATAGATAATATTGCATTACATCGTCAAATACCTGCACTAGATAAAACAACTGAATAACCCGCCCAATGGAGTCATATTAAATAGTAAGACTCAGTTCAGTTTTATGTTAGTTTCCTGTTTCCATTAGTATAAACCATGTTTGCAGCCCAGAAACGACAAACTGCCTAAAGAGAGGATGTGGAAACTTAAAGGCACAAACAGCAAATGGCCTCTGCTCACCAGTGAAACAAGACGATGCACTTGTTCGATATATTTCTAGAGAATTACAGGCTTAAAAAGCTGACTGGTGAGTGTTGTCCAGGTAAGGGTAGCTGGCAATACATTTTTCTGGGGTTGGTTCCTCCAAATGAAAAGCATTATCTGAGGCACTAAATTAAAGCTCACCTATTTTCACACCAACTAGGGATGAATTTGGATACAGGGTTGCAGTTTTTGTCTCAGTATCAAAGAATATCATTTCAGTTCTTCCTCGGGGAAATACAGAACAAGGTATCAGCACTGAATTTCTCCCTCCTTACACAAATCAATCCACTAGACTGCTTAAAGAAAAAAAAATAGAGATAATGGAACGTGCTGCTGGGGTCATCATTCTGGATCTAGTTCAAATTTCTCCTGCTTAGATTTTCTTATATAAGTAACAACACACCAGCCATAGCCAACATTCTTCTCTCAGATTATACACTGTTAATTTCTTCTCCACAGAAGAAGAACTCCTCATTTCCTAAATAGCCACCACGATTCATTGATTTCCAGGCCAGAGCTACGAGCAATAGACAAGATCCTTCTGAAGAATTCCAGGGACCTGTAGGCCAGAGGACAAGCAGAGAAAACTTGGTATCCACTTACTGGCCCTTTCTGAAAGACTATAACAGAAAACAACATTACATGAAATTTAAAAGTCAACAAGATATCAGTGGTTAAAGGATGGACATCCCATGGAAAACTGAATAGTAATACACCAGTAAAAGATATAACTTTTCAAATATTTTTTTAATATAGTGTTTTTTCCTAAACCTACTTAATAAGTTCTATTTTTGCCAAAGAACACCTCATTTTGTTAATGTTGCCCTTACTGTCAAAATTGTATGAAGGCTTACCAGTTGATATCAGAAACTGTATTTCTGTATCCAAGGTTATTTTTCTACTGCCACATTTATATTTGTCCTGGGCTAAAATAGATGGCTTGCACAGGCACAACAGCTTTCTCATGCACTCATGGCTATGTTTCAGGGTATAACTGACCCTGTGGGCAGCTACTTGACTTTCATTGCAGTGTCTGTCTTAGCTTTGAATCTCGGTTGCAGACAGAGCCATGAATCCCATCTTGAAGTAGCAGCACAATTACAGAGAGCAACAGAGCTTTCCACGTCTCATGCTTCTCTACTTCAACCACAGAGAAATATTTGTGAGCAAGGCATCAACAAAAATTCAAATACTTGGCTCTACAGTTGAAATATATCTTTACAACCCTTACTTGCAACAGAGGCTCTACCTTGGGAAAAAACATCTCTATAGTAGTTAGGCAGGCAAAAGAGCCTGAAAAAAATAGAGAAATGCAGGGGATGGCCAGATAGGTTTTTAGAGATGGGACTGATGCGGTCAGTGAGAAATAGCTGATGGAACAGAGTGTTAATTAGCTATTAGTGTGTTCGTCATCATTGGCATCATAGTCCTGTAAAGGTTCACACCCTTCAAAACAACATCAGCATTAGTTCCTCCTCTCACATAGATCTCTGCTTACAACCCATCATAGCAAATCAGTCTAAATGGTTCAATTACACCCAGCATCTCCATATCTCAAAATGCTTTCTTATTTTTAATCCACTAGAGGATTTTGGGAAGGTTATAACAGTATCTGAAATTCTAACAATATATTTTCAAACATGGTACTTACCATTGTGGGTAGCAAAAGATAAGAAATAAGTGTTAGACATACCAAAATATTTTTCAGGTTTTTGCCTGATCTTGGTTTGGCTGCTCAAGTGCTGTGTGAGCTTTATAACAACCAAGGACTCTGATAAAAACCACGGTTAAACTCTGGTGAGTTCAGACTACTGGAAAGCTCATAATACCTTCTCTTCAACATGCAAGACATTTACACTGGAGGTAACAGTAGTGGTAAGGTGCTTGTAGCTGGCTCTTTTGTGCTTGTCTTTTTTATGGCTTTGATCACACAAATAAAATTTAGAAATCCACTACAGACTTTGGACAGCAATAGTTTAAAACAACAATTAAATGAGCTGGCATATTTATGAGATACTCAGTGCTATCTTGTTGAATATAATTTAACATTAGCATTCATACATAAACAAAACCTAGAGAGGATACCATTAGCCTTCCAAATGATGCAGTGATTTTTATATGTAATGTCAAGCTTGAATGGGTATTTCTTTTAACTCTCTCAATTGCATTAATAATGTAAGCTGTAATCTAACTGTATTTTTGGTTAGAACAGGAATATCTCGTTTGTATAAAAGTAAGTTATTTGACACCTCCATATCCAAATCTCAATGACCATCCACATATACTTAGTATGGTATAAATGTTCTTAGTTTACAAAAAATATTTGGTTGCTTATTTATATGATGTTCCTATAACAAAAGGGAATCAGTTATAGTGTATTTAAACTACCCTTATAGCACCAAAACCTGTTATTTAAAGCCCAGGTTCATTTCGCAGCAATTCTCCCTCCACAGAAATGAAAAACCTATGGAAGACTGACATTTGCTTGCTTAGCTTAAAAATTGAATGCTGATTAAATTAATCCAAATGGAAAACAGAAAATCCAGACTGTAATATAGAAGTCAGTTTTATGTAACCAAAATTGAGTTAATCTCAGCTGCATCTTCAGATGTTCTCTTGCAATCTTCTGTCCCTACTTACTTAATATTTTGGGTGTTCCTAACAACACGGCTGCAAACATTGCAAGATTTTTGATATTTTACTTCAGACTTCAACAAATGAGCTTGCCTCACACGTTCACTCTCTGCAAGATTCTTCCTGAGGTTAATCAGAATAGTAACGTCATGTTCACACTGAGTGTGAGTGCTAAAGGCATATTCTTAGAGTGCAATGGAGCCTAACACAGAGAAGCCTGAATCATTCATCAGGAAAAACAGGGTTATCGGTGCTAAAGCAAGCCTGTTTAGGCCAGCCTGGGGATCCTAGCAGTGCATGTCATTGCTCAGGGCTAGCACATCATAAGACCAACAACTTATTTCCTCCAACTGTTGGACATCAGGTGATGGCAGTGATTCTGAGTCACCTGCTCATTAAATTTAAATTAAAAACTTTGCCAAGGGTGGTTTTTGCAATTGAAACTGTTGTTGTAGCATGTTTTACCTATTTATCGTGTACTTCTAAAAGGGTCAGACGTGGAGTTATCAGTGGGTTTGAGCATGATCAGGAGCAGACTGGAAAACCAATCAACAGAACAAAGTCTTTACTATCATGACATGTATTTTCCACATTGAAAATATGGCCCAAAAAAACACAGAGCAGAAATATGTGAATGCAATTACTTATTAGAGAAAAGAACATACAGTATCATAAACTGAGGGCTTACTGCTCTTCTCTTTGCAGTCATCATGCAGTAACTATAAGAGTTCTGAAACTTTGCCAAGAGTTATCTCTAATGTATTACAATCTGCCAATGGAGTCAAATTAAATTTTAAGGAAAGATCGGGAGCAACATGTAACTAAATCTTTTCTCTCTTGAGGACCACACTTCACACCACAAGCTCTCATGTCAGGTCTCCTAGGGTAAAAGTGAGCTGTCTATAGGGATCTTCATTTAAATTTTTTTCATTTATTCTTTGCTGAAGCCTCTAAAACCAAAATCAACATAAGGCAGAGCACTAAGTAGCATCAGATAAAAATAGACATCTTTCATTAGCAAATGAAACATACAATGAATGTAATAGTATTCATTTGACTAGATGTTCCATGGAAAATTCCTGTCACAAGCTGCACAGCCATTAGTTGCAGACTCATGTACCACACTCAGATATGCCTGTATACTTTTAAAATATTTGTGTGCATCAAACCCAGAAACTGTGAACGACAACAGCAACAAAAAAGGACTTCTGGCTAAGGAAATGGATGGGGATTACATTGAAATGGCATCAATTCCTTTCCTTCAGATATGTCTAAACTCACGTAATGTGCATGGATCTCACTTAATTGTTTCCCTCTCACATTTCCTTGCAGCAGTATGTATGCTCCCTGTACTCTTCACACAGCAGGGCAGCCTCTGTCTCTGCTAGGATCCAACAGCGCAGAGCAAGTGAGCCAAAGGCCACAGATCCATCAGCCAGCTAAGTCTGGCACACAGGGACCCAGGACAGGAGGGAAGCTGTGGTACTATGCTGCTTCCAGCTGTGTACGTTTTCCCCTAGGGATGGTGCTCAGAGAAACTCTGATGGACCAGCATCCACCATCACATATGCAGTGAATATGAGGCCACATCTTCCATGACAAAGCTCACACATGCTTGCCTACTAAACACACCACAAATTCATTCTCATTACAGAATGCAGCACGTGGGACAAACTTTAAGATACTGACCAATTTACAGATTTCATCTTTGCCTAGATAGGCAGCTCTCTCTGGTTAAAAAATGATGCTTATAAGGCTTCTTTGCAACTCTCTTTTATCAGTATCCTCTACCTATATTTACATCTTTTGGTGAAAAGGTAATAACCTTTGGAATCTGTACAGTGCTTGGTCTGTATTAAAAAAAAATAGTAATGGACTTTGTTATAATATAACTAAAAAAACCCTGAGATTAGCTCATATGATGCTTTCTCCCCAGGCAATGCCATTTCTTTGTATAGATACTGTTATTTTAAAATGTAGTAATAGAATTTTACTTTTTAAAATAATCCTTCTCACTTAGTATTGCAACAGCATAGCAATTATAACAAAGCAGCATAGCATCACATTACTGATAATAAAATTTTATTCATTACCTTTATTGTCATATGTAGGAGGAATAACAAAATGCGTGACATATAAAAAAGATTTTAAAAATGCAAATCTAGGCAATCCAAAGTTGCTACTAATGGCAACTCTAATTTTATCCACTTATATAAATACATTAACATAATAAGATATCACATGGTGCAAGACAGGGTGACACTGTGGCATTGTGCTAACACAGCCTAGCACAATCATGTCGATCCACACCTGCTTAAAACTGATATTTACCAGAGAGATGCAATTCTTCTCTCAACCACATTGCTTCAACACCATCCCCTCTCCTGTCTCCATCACTACTTGATACATGGCCAGCAAGCTATATGACCCAGGAAAATGAAATGTGCTGTTCAGATACCTGCTCAAATAACATTGCCAATCAGCAGAAAAGCATGTCAGAAAATACGCTGTAAGAAAAACGGTAATGCACTTCAAGTGCAAGAGAGAGACCTTACCATGCCCTAGCACTGTAAGGTATAAATTACACAGGCAGTTCAAAGAGCTACCAGGTGAAATTTAGAGGGCCTGCCCACACTTCTTCAGGACAGCAACACGAGAGGACTAACCCCTTTGACTCCCAACACCAGTGACAGCAGTAGGAAGGGTGTGCATTTGACCTGCCTGCATAACAGGGGAGGTTTAGAATGGATATTAGGAAAACTATCTTTACCAAGAGGATTGCCAAGCACTGGATTAGGCTGCCCGGGGAAGTGACTGAGTCACCATCCCTGGACGTATTTAAAAGACGTGTAGACATGGTGCTGAGGGACATGGTTTAGTCGTGGACTTGGCAGTGTTAGGTTTATGGTTGGACTCCATGATCTTAAGGGTCTTTTCCAACCAAAATGATTCTATGATTCTGTGATGACTGTATGCATCACCTTTTCCCAGCATGACTTAACCTGTTACCACTTCCAAGTCCTTTGATGAGGAAGGAAGATGAGTTTGTGTGATGCAGCATCTGAGACTGAATTTTTGATCAGTTGGAAAAAGGTATTGAGGAAGTCAGATAATACTTACATGAGGCTTGAAACACATTACTCAGATCATCGGAACTCCTCTAAGAGTAAAGATTCAAACCCAAGTAAACAGTGGTAGCACATGTTAGCCAACAGGTTATTTCAGTCATTGTGTAATAATACTAATATTAATACCAATACTAAGGAGGAGGAAGGGGATACTAAAAACTAAATTTTGGTAATTAAATACTTTGTACTTTCTGTTTATAAAGAAGAAAAATCACAGACACCCTAATATAGAAAACACTGCCTCAGTACTCATTTGTCAGTTAAAGCAAGGGTGACAGCCTCAAGCTATTCTTCACACCATGTGGAGTTTTCCATTTTTAGTTAATTATTAAAAAATCAAGTTACTGTATGAGTGGTTAGAGTCTCAAAGACACAGATATACTGAAATTGGACTTAAATCCCCTGTCAGTACAGCTACTGATAGTTACAATGACTCTACTTATTGAGATGTCAATCTAATGCTGTCCAGGTGACTGCTGTGCATTTTAGTGTGCTTTGTTTTACACATGCAGCACAGGATGGTATTAAATCACCTGCAACATAAATAATGAGGAAATCACCTTAAAGAGAATGGAGGGCATGACTACTGGTGAAAGCTGATAAAGCATGTCCTCCTGATGGAAGAAGGAAAAAGGTGTTACCAGGCATATTGTGGAGAGAGAGAGATATCATACTCTGAAGCACAATATTATTAAAGTTATAATACACACTGATATTCCAGTGGTATAAGGTCTGCTGCATGCATCGGTGTTAAATGTTGTAGCAAGACCATATTAATAAAATTTTCACAACGGCCAGGGAACTGAGAAGCACACTGGTGTTGAACAACTTCCAAAATAAGCAGTAATTGAAAGACTGGGTATTAGAATTAAATTAAATATTATTTAAATAGACTGAAACTAAATGTTGTTCAAATAAAACTGATAACATATATTAAAAGCATGAAATGGAATTATCAAATATTGGAATAAAAATACCGCCAACAATGTATAAAACAAAAGCTTTGTTAACTCTGCTAACTGCGAACAATGTTTGTATGCTACTAGTGAAATCCTAACACACCACTAACCTAACGGAGAGAAAGTTCAAAAGTTCACATTTTACATCTTCAGATTCAAGTGATTTTTTAAAGACTTTCTCCTCTAAAGTGTTCAGTGAGTAGTCTCTATAGTTTTAAAAAAAGGAAACTCCTTTGATAACAGAAAAAATACGATGATTTTGAGGTTACACTTCTTACATGAAAGAGGAGAACCAGGGCAAGACTGTCCCCCACATTACTTGTTATTTCACCTCTCTCTCTGTTCTATACACTCCAATCCAATTCTAATGTCATTTTCAGATGACTTAGAGATTACAAATACACTATTTGATGCTTTTATTCAAGTGTCTGTTATCTACAACACTCTGGAAACTCCTGAAAAGCCCCCGAAACACCATGCTAAGCATTTGTTTAGGAGGAGCCTTTTTTATTAAGAACTGACACATGACTTTCTATTCAAGGAAGTGCATAGTGCTGTGAATGAGTCTCTGAGAAATCAGAAGTCGTGGTCTGCAGCAGCATGCTTTTAACTACTGCTGTCTTTCTTCATACTGTGCAAATTTCTCTGTCATGGTTCTGTGTCTCCTTCAATAGAGCCTATAGAGCCTATAATAACTGAAGTAACCATAAATGCTACTGACTTTCATTGCCTAATGGCATTGAAAAGCATACCGTTTTGGTACTGGCAACCGTGTCTCCTTCTACTGAATAATGAAAATGCACCTGAAGCCACTAAAAGCAAGAAACTCACCCTAGCGGGAAAGTAAGTAAATAGAAAATAAATAATATTTTTCTTTGAACTAGAAAAGACTCTGCAGGTTTTATTCCTTTCATATTTTCTATATTTGACGTTTTTACTCTTTCCCTTTCTTCTTCTCTCCACCTAAGAAATGCAAACAACTGTTCTGTTGCACAAGCAAAGAGAACAAACAAGATTCTCAAGTCTTGTGACAAAGCCTTGCAAATGATCTTTTATCCTTCAAAATTTCATTTATGGCTTATAGAGGGACCTCAGAACTTGAGCAGGATGAGACATTTTATTATGACAGGGAATAAGTATATCCTCAGAGCTTACTGACATATTAAAACAAGCACTAGTTGTTTAAAATAATTTAGGAAATGTATCTGATTTTGTTCTCTGCCTACTGCAAAATTAAGGAAATTACCAGCATACCCTTAAACTATTATTTGCAAGGAGATTTAAGCTCTATTTTCAAGATTGAAAGCAATTGAGAAGTGATAATCAGTCCTTGGCATCCTTTGCCTCCCATCTTTGTTCTCCAATAGAGAAAAGATGCTCTTTGTAATGAGTTTTTTCCCTCCTACCAGCCCTCAGTGGTATCCAGGGAAAACAGTAAATTAAAAGTTGTTCCTGTGAATTACTGAGCACTTCCAACCTGGCTGAGGCAAAAAAAGATTTATGCTATGAAACCATGGCTCTTTGCAGCTTGTCTTTACTGTATACATTGTCTGGCACAATAAGATATGTCTCTCAAGCTTTCTCTCTCTGTTAGATAGCCTATAAAGGTCAGAAAAGCTAAATCCAAACATAATGGCATGGAGAAATGTCTCTATTGCTGAGTGACTACTAGCTGACTATAACAGCATCAGTTTAATAATACAAAATAAAATCACTCAGACCAAAAAGTCAACCTGCTATGTTCCAACATGAAGCAAAGAAATAAGCTTCAAGTTAGATTGTATTTACGAGATAAACTAGTTTAATTTTGGATTGAGGTAAAGCAGTCAACCTTTGCCTAAATCCTGCATTTTAAAGCTAGAAGGAAAAAGTCTGGCTGCAATGTAATTCCAATAACAAAAATCTGCTGTATCAAATCAACTATTTCATTCTGATGTGGATTGTATCATTGTGCTGTATCACATGGTATAAGCAGAAACATTAAACTATGGTATTACTCAAGCCTTAGTTTATAGTAATTACACACTCCCTTGATATCTGTTTTTATAAGGACTTTTGTCTTTCCATGAAGACTGAGGGACTGTTCATGCTTTTTAATAGTACAAAGTCAGAATAGTATCGCTGAAGTCAAAAGAGATCAAGTAAGTTGATGTGTGCCAGGACAGGGCCTTGGGACTGGTTCCCCTGCTGGTGTGCGTCTTATACAGCTAGCCTCATACCTGGTGCAATTGTACATCATTGTGTTCAAATGGCAATACGCACTTTCCTCAGATGTGAATGATGACACAAAGTCTGAGGACATCAGAATTAGACCACTGCTTTGTCACAGAATGCACTGAAATATACAAGATATATGCACAAACGATGTGCTAAAGCTGTTGGAGGTCTCTTTCCCAGTTTTCAACATGCTAATTGAAATAGAAGAGGCAGATAAGGGATATCAAAAGGACATGGTACCTTGGGCACAGCACAGTGGTAATAGGGTCGTAATGCTTCTAGCATCCAAGCTAGTATTTTAGGATTTAAGTAGATCATGTTTGTAGACAAACTAGCTCATTCACAAGCAGTACGGGTGTCTCTGTGTAATCAAAACTTTGACGTTCAAGTGTGTTGGGGTTGCATGGAGGGAAACTCTACCAAAACTTTTCTATTTCTTCTTCTCCTAGAAATAATTTTCATCATCAACACTAAAATTGAGGGTGGTGTGTTAAACTCACAAGGATGTTTTGATAGTCCTTTTCTTCTTTTGTTGCTTGTTACTGCTCACAGCAGACATGCACACATGATTTAATGATACTGTAAAGGTTGAATAGTTACATGCTTCACAAATAACACATTAAACTATGGTTTAGGGGTACAAATAACCTGACACAAACTTTTCAGCAAAAGCAAGAAAATAATCCCTCTTAGAATAAACCCTTGAAGCCTATAGCAAAAGAAGTATAAAATGGAGACAGAGATAGATTTTTTGTTCTAAAAATCTATGTATCATGNAGACGAACAGACAGGGTCCTCCTCAGACGTCGGCCATTGAAGAAAAAGAGCGAGCCAGAGCCACCTTGCCCCTTTGATCCCTTAGCTTTTATACTGAGCGTGATGCAGACGGGATGGAATACCCTGTTGGTCAGTTTTGGGTCACCTGTCCCGTCCGCTCCTCCCTGCAGGTGGGACTCCTCTACGCTTCTCCGCTTCCGACCCTCTAACGGGCAAAAAGCGAAGTTAGCTGACCTTGGTTGTTATAGCAATAAGTATAAGCAAGAGCCTCTGTGCATACCATTCCTTGGTCTACTCAGGTCTTATCACTCTGAGAGCGAACAGTTTCTGAACAATATGCTGTTAATTTCAGAGTTTAGTCAGTTAGAAGAGGCCCAGCTAAAAAGTAAAATTACAAATCAGAAAATGGGTTCTGTTTTACCCCAAAACAGGACACATGTTAAATACTTAGATTAAGGATTGTATCACAAAGTCAACCCAAATTATGGCACCTACACTGTTTTTGCTGGCTGTCCTTAACTCTGCTGTACTCAAGTTCCCAAAGAAGAAATAACAATATCACACTGTGCTGAGGATATCACAAGTGGAAACAGAAATACAAAGCCCATCAGGCACAAATGAGATAGTATTACACAACTTTAAATTTGCTTCACAAATTGAGTAGTAGAGTGGTTTTGTTTGTGCTGGTTTTTTTGGTTTGGTTTTGTTTTTTTTTTTTATGATGCCCACATAACAAGGAAAATGTCACTTGATGTCTCTTTTATTAGCAATTTGTGAAAATATCACAGGTGGTTGGGTTTTTTTTATTATTTTTGTATTGTACAGTGATCTAGCTACTTGCCCAGCATGGCTGCCTACAGAACAAGTGCAAATGATGAGCACCATTATAGAAGCATCCTTACATGGGAGGGAAAAGAAAAACACTGGGAAAGCAATTTCCTGAAAATGGTGTACTCTCAGACACAAACACACAGAACTGCAGACATCTGACAAGATTTACCTTGCTACTTTATTGCATGTACAGATACTTGTGGCACTACCAAAGGGTTTTCAGGAACCAGGATGAGCTATGCAGTCTCTTGTTTACTGTAGAAGATCACAAGCCTGATTTTGAATGAGCAGACAAAGAAGCAGCCACAAAAAAACAGCCAACAGTTATTATCCATACCTTAACTAACCACTGCTTGCAGTGTCAATTCTGGTTTAATTTGGTTTGACTCATTCCGGGGGGGAGTCTAGTGACTTTACATGGAGTCACATCTAATTAACACTAGCAACAGTGAGAACAATGACTGGACCAAAGTTTTCCTACACCATTTATAATTATATGGTAACTTTGACCAAACAATTTTTTGAGAATACCGCACAGATACCACAGGGTCTCTCTGCTTCTAGATACATGTTTGGGTTTATTTCAGCAGAAAAAAGATTCACAGAAATCAAGGCCAGAAAGGAGACTGGATTGTACTTCTAGACTGGCTTCTCATATACTACATATGTAGCTGCAGCATGTCCAAAAACCTTATCTATGTTTTATTCTCCAGTAAAAATAAATCCAAGGTGTATTCCAAGATGAGAACAAGAGAAACCAAGATGCCATTTAGCCCCCAGACCTCTGCAAAGGTAGGGACATGTTTACGTGACACAGGCTGAGAGGACCTCAGGAGGAAAACCAAATCTTTTTGATTGTGAAGGCAAAAGGAAACATTCAAGTCCCTACAACTCACCAGGCAGCAAATTCAGACTACTATTTACACTCTGTCAGCAGCCTCCCCAGTTCAGTATCTATCCTGTTTCCACCTGCAACAATTTTCAATGCTTCATAATATTCAAATTTCCTAAAGATCTAGCATTAGAGCAGGCAGATTCTTGCCACTTGAAAAGCACATCAAAGAGCTGCAATACAGAAGAGGCAATAAACAGAAGTATTTTCAAAGTGTTTGTTTGCATTGTTCCAGACTGGTTGCCTGACTGGAATGAGATTTTTCATTTGCTCACTTTTAGATAGGTACTACTGGTAAAGTCCGTTGGGTTCTCAGACAGTTACAGAGGCTGAAAAGACCAATGGCAGTCCTTTCATGCCATTTTCTGCTGAATGAAAGTCTGCCCTAGAGTCATCCCAGGACATAAATATCACCTGTGCCATAGCCAAGTTAAATTTCTGTACTGTACTGTGGTTGACATTATCTGAAAAATCAACCCAGTAGCTGCCTGCCAGATCCCAACAGATCATGCTGCTCCCCGCAGCAGGAAGTATACCCAGTCAGTGCTCGCATTAGGGGATTGCCTGCTCAGTTCTGCACCCAGATTGTGGTCCAAACTCCATTTATATGCCTACGTAGTTATATGAATTTCTAAAATTTATGTTTACCAAATCCTGAACAGTTGGAGGACTAGACATCTTACTGATAACTTGCAATTTCCTAGCTGTGTCCGGAAAGGCAAGTGTGCTCACATGGCTCACTCTGAAGGACACAAACATAAGGACAAAATATACATAAATATTTTTATGGGTTTTTTTATATGTATGTATGTATGTATGTAATGGAAAGTCTGTAGATCTGGCTTTCTTCTGAAGCTAAAAGCCTTAATCTTTCCTATATAACATCTATATATTTTGCTATTTTCAAGGTAAGGTATAACATATATATCCCAGGAAAACATTTTCTTAGCAAGGGTTGAGGTCTCTGGACTCCACTTAACATCTGACATTTTTATTAAGAGACTTTGTTGTATAGAAGAGGTTATAGAGCTCCACTATCATTTTGAGAGAAATCCTATATTGGATGGATTTGTGTATGAAGACATTAGTGATGGTTACTTCATAAATGTGTGATAATAAAATAATAAAACAAAGCAATTCTGGCAGTGCCTTTTGGGGAAAATTTAATATCAAAGCTTGTGTGATGTTATAAGGCACAAAGTTGAAAGGCTACTGATCATAATCACCTGAGAAAATTAAAAAAACTTAACTATCTCACAGAAAAGCTCTACTGCTTAGAGTGCTATTGCTAATACAAAATTGAATTTTTAAGGAAAAACACTGTTGACATGGGTATGAAATTGCTGACAGCCATTCAGAAAGCTCAAACAGTGTACAGCTTTCTAAAATTATTTAATTGGAAAGGAACAGAGAAAATGATCTAATGAAGTCTTTTTCACCTCTAACGTCTATTATCTTATATAAAAATATATTTGCCTATCTAAGAAAAACAATTGTTTTCCACACGTAGAAGTCATTTTACAGCATAAACATATGTTAAATGCTTCCCTGAATACAGTCCACATTTTTCTCAAGTTATTTTCAACTGAAAACCTTCAGAATTTCCCTGATTCCTCTACCTCTGACAAGGTTCTAAGTAACCTCATCAAAGGCAACTTTAGTCCCAGGTGCTAAAACATTTTGTGGGGTCGTTTTTTACCTTTGACTTCAGAAATGCTCGAATTGAGACAGGTCTTCAAAATCTTTCCACAGGGGAGTTTTCCCCTAGATCGCATCATGAGTCTTCCATTCTCTTTCAATCTCTAAGCAATGAATATTGCTCTGTATTATTTCTTCAAGTGACATAAATCATAAAAGCAAGGCACTAACATACCCTGGATGAGCACAGATTAGTCTGTTGTATGGTATAGCCTATTCTGTTTATGCTTTTAAAAACAAAAAAAGTTTTTGTTTAAATAAAATACGTGAATTCCCCAAATCTTTACCTATTTATGGAAGCAGAGACAAAATTTTGCACTTTATCTGTTTAAGCCCCAGAGGTATCCCCTACTAACGGCCTGGAATAATGAGCATATTTAATATGCTCATTATTAATTTCTACTGCAATTATTACTTTTAGTACTTCTTAGTACTTTTTATTACTATTATTATATGCAATAATTTTTTACTGCAGGCGTTGTCACGCATGGTGAGTAGACCATGCATCAACTACAAAATAAAGATATTCCCATTCATTGGCAGATGTGAGACAAAAAAGGAAAGGACCATGCAAGTGGAGACACTGCTATATATATTTTTTGATCTGCAGCTGGATTGTTTATTTAGGGTTAATATTAAAAGAAATCTGCAGGTAAAAGCAGCAAAATTGAAAATACAACGAATGTAAGGCCCTGGCTGTAACACTCATATTGTCACACTGCAATTTTGATAAACCGTGCTTTTGTTCCCAGCAGACAGCCTTTCTCAGAGTTCAGAACTTTTGAGCAACTGAGGCCTTAAGGTACATTTCTCTGGTATTGATTCGACTGTACTAATTGTGCTTATGGCAATGTTACCTACATCAGTCTGGGGTCTCCCTTTTCTTTCATTTGGGATCCTTGAAAATGCCTCCTGGCATCGCTGTTTGACATACCTTTACTGAAGCTGAGTTCTCCTTTTCTCTTCTCAAATGGACTACTGCTGAGCAAACAGACAGCTCTTTCTCTCTCACTCGCTTTCATGCAGTGATAGGAAGGCAGTCATACAAGATGACAGATTTAGTTTTATCTTCTGCTATTTAGTTTTATCTTCTGCTGTGTGACAATATCAGATTCATAATTAACTCCGTTTTTTCCACAGGGACAGAAATAATCTGAAGTGTTCTTTTCCTTAAAGGGCAAAACCAATTAGCTTTAATCTAAAATTACAATAGGAAAAGAAAGTGTTTTTCCCTTCAATAATCATGTGCTCAAAACAAGCATGAACTGGGTACTGCAGCTCAAGTAGCTGTGCTTTTTGTTGAATATTCTAAGAACATCTTCCCCTGCCTTCAGTGTAGCAGGGGAAACTGAATGAAAGGGTAACTTTCCACACTAACAAGCTCCTTTGAAGGGGAAACAGACAGAGATACGCACATATTTGTAAAGACATCCACACATTCTCTCTGCAAGGTAGACTCCTCTAAACTTGGTTTCTTTTGTGTCTGTCTCTCTGTTTCAAGTTCTTTCTATTTCTGCTCTTCATTCATTTTAATCTTTCTACCCATTACTTAAGTAATAAGAATTTGAAGGACTGTGCATTGCTGGATAACTGAATAGCTATTGAAACATTTCAAAGCACAGCACTCAACAGAGGGACATAGATTTCTCAAAACAATTTATGATCAAAGTACCTTACTATCAAGAAAAGATAAAAATACCTGTAAATTAAAACAGAAAGCAAAGGATATGCAAGGACTGCAACAGATAAGATACAGGGTAGGAGACTTAAGCTTTGGCTTTCCGTAGTAATACTAGACTCTTGTAGGAGGATGTGGTAAGGTGCAATAATGGTGAGGCAGTTGGCTCCTAAGTGTCAACCTCAGCTCAGGTCCATTTTAAGAAGTTGTACAACCAAGTACAATCACTGCATTCATATTGTTACCATGCACCATGCTAGTACTTAGATGGTCAAGCACAGAATGAGATGTATTTGTCACAGTTCCCACAGGAATTCTATGGGATACTGACCACTGCATAAGTGGAAAAATGCTGTATGCTCTCAAACAATACTCTGGAAACCAAGGAGCCTCTGGTGAAGTTAAGAGTCATATTGTGATTACCTTGATTTATTATGTCAATCAGATTAACTGTGGAGTAGGACATTCCATATAAAAATATCACGATCTTGCCCTCATAGGCTGGAAGTATTTGAATATGTTTGAAGAGGCTTCAGACAAGTATTTAAGTGTTTCACCAAATTCACAGGAAGTTATGAACCACTTGCAATTTACATATCATTGGTAACTAGTTCTTATTTTATAACCCACACATCCATCCCTTGTTTCAGAGCTGCAGATGCTCCTCATTTAGCTCAAAACATTTTGTACAACATTTTCTAGATGATATGCCAAACAGAGAATCAAGGCCTACAAAAGGTACTCATAAAAGCATATTTCCCTCTGAGATTGAATGCAGCAATTTGCATTCAGCATAAAGCAAAAATATCTCCAAGGTCAAAAGGGACTTCTTACGCTTATACACTTCAAGTAGCCTGAAGTAAAGAGTGTTGGAGGGTGTGCAGAAGAGGTAATGACACAATGTCAATTACAGACACCAAGGTAGAAATTAGAAAGTACTTAAGAATTTGGTTTTCCCCAACAATAGCAAAGTACCTGGGAATGTTTGAAGACAAGACCAATAAACTTTGGCATTAGTTATAAACTAGCACTGTTTCATTACAGAACAATCTATCTAATTATAAATTAAAGTAAAGAGTGCTTGCCCTTCTGTAAAGGATTATCATGAAAAAGCATTATTTGTACTGTTGATAATACATAGCACCTGTGCAGTACAATTGTCAAAGTACCTTTCAAAGGAGTCAAGATCCATTATTCTTGCTTTACACCTGGAACAAGAAACAAAGTGCAGACAAATCTTGGCTTACATTTTCAGAATTTAATGCTAATCTTGGGTTCCTCCAGAGTCTTGTTCAGCCAGAGGTCCTGCACCTCCTGCTCATTACTCTTTTACTTGCTCTGCCTTTACTTGTGAATTTGCTAACTGCAGGCTGACAATTAACACACAGTTTTAGCAATTTTTCTAACTCTTCTGTTTACATTTGGTGTCAATGCAGAAAGATAGTCCAACTGCTTCCATAGTCCTCAGCAGACGAGGACATTGTTCCTGATTCCACTGATCTCATTCCTCAGGATTCCACCAAAGACTTTTAGGAGGAAATAGCAGTGAGGTTGTGCTACAGAATTATGCCCTAGATCTGATTTGAGGTCAAATTTCAACATTAGCCCCCCAAATGCTGTGTTCATTCAAAGTAGGTATCTGACCCGGTGGATTTTAAAAATAATTTTAAAAAAAAGTTCTCACAGGCAAAAATCACTGTAATACAGTCAGCTCAGTTGTGGATCTGATATTTTTCTTCCAGCCCTGTAAGAAAGAAATGCCCTTCAGCAGGTAAGGAAATACTGATGAAACTGCCAGTGGCCACTATGGTGGCACTCCCAGCTTTTAAAAGTTACCTTCATTCCAACAGATTCTGTCATGTATAAGGGGAATAGCCAGTGACAAAATTGACCACGATTCACAATTTTCTCTCCCCACTTTTTGTTCCAAGTCCAAGTGCATTTTCTCTAGATTTCATAGCAGGAGTAGGTATACTCATCACCACATGCTCCTATATCATACATATGGGCAAGTTCTCCCTTGCTTAGAAAGGGAGGCATAATTTTTTTAACCAGAAAAAATTTAAAGTTACACAAGGCTGTATGAAACCAGTATACCCTGACTATTTCAGGCAGCTTCTTGAAAACTCTTGGCCTTAAGGACATTAAAAAAACCCCAAAATACAAACTAATAAAAATCCTTCAAAGTCAGGTACTACCTTCCCTGTTATTACACTTGACCTGTGTAACAGAGATGACATAAATCCAGTGGTCATTTTTGAGCCTCCTAAAGATGACACAATCACAAAGCCATAAAATTCATGGAACTGCTTTGTAGTAGAAAAAATAAGCATTGGCACATGAAGATGCTGAGCATTACCTTTGCTCCTATTAAACTCTAGGACATATTTGAGCATTTTAAATTATGACATTGTATTCGGTTTGCATGATGAGGTTTTGGTAGTGGGACACACACACATGACTACAGAATTGGCTTCTGGAAGCTGCTAGAAGCTTCCCCTATGTCTGATAAAGCCCATGCCAGATGTCTCCAAGACAGACCCAATGCTGGCCAAGGCCGAGCCCATCAGCAATGGTGGTAGCACCTCTGTGATAATATATCTAAGAAGTTGGGGGGGGCGGGGGGAAATACCTGTGCCAACAGCCAAAGAGAGGAGTGAGAATATGTGAGAGAAACAACCCTGCAGACATCAAGGTCAGTGAAGAAGGAGGGGGAGGAGGTGCTCCAGGCACCAGAGCAGATATTCCCCTGCAGCCCGTGGTGAAGACCATGGTGAGGCAGGCTGTCCCCCTGCAGCTCATGGAGGTTAATGGTGGAGCGGATATCCACCTGCAGCCTGTGGGGGACCCAATGCCAAAGCAGGTGGATGCCCAAAAGAGGCTGTGACCCCATGGGAAGCCCGTGCTGGAGCAGGTTCCTGGCAGGACTTGTGACCCTCACGGGGGACCCGCGCTGGAACTGTCTGTTCCTGAAGGACCGCACCCCATGGAAGGGACCCAAGCTGGAGCATTTTGTGAAGAACTGCAGCCTGTGGGAAGGACTCACATGGGAGAAGTTCATGGAGAACGGTCTCTCATGGGAGGGACCCCACACTGGAGCAGGGGATGGGTGTGAGGAGTCCTCTCGCTGAGGAGGAAGGAGTGGCAGAGACAATATGTCATGAACTGACCGCAATGCCCACTCCCTGTTTGGGAGTGAAGTGTAGCCCAGGAAGAAGGGACTGGTAGGGAGGTGGTGTTTAAAGATTTAGCTTTTATTTCTCATTATTCTCCTCTGATTTGATTGGTAATAAGTTAAGTTGGTTTTCCCCAAGTCGAGTCTGTTTTTTGCATGATGGTAATTGCTGAATGATCTCTCCCTGTCCTTATCTCGACCCACGAGCTTTTTTTTCTCTCGAGTTATATTTTCTCTCCCCTGTCCAGCTAAGGAGGGGGAGTAACAGAGCGGCTTTTGTGGACATCCAGAGTGCAGCCAGTGTCAACCCACCACAGTCATCATAAAAAATACTCTAATGACCAATGTCCTCTAGTTTGCACTGGTGTAAACACAGCTCCATGGAAGACTGAGGCCTGAGCCTTCTTTGGTGGTTTAAACTATCATGAGTGCACTGGAGGCCAGCAGACTAACAGAATGATACCCGTTGAAAATCTGGTGTGATATATAATTTAACTTTGAAAGGAGAATTGGACATAAAGCTTACTGAGCTCTTAGAACAGAAACCTTCTCAAGACAGATTTAAGGAATTTTGCTTTTCCTGAAAATAGGCAATGACACTTTTTTTTGTCATGCCTCTCCTCTCCTCCCCTCCTTTTTTGTTTCTTAACCTGCAGATGAATATCAGTAACCAGCAATTTAATTCGGTATGAAGTATGGTGATTTTTTTTTCCCTCTAGAATAGCTAAAGCAAGGGATAGGAATACATATATCTATGGATTATTTAACTAAGTATTGGAAGAGGGATTTGGGGCGATAAGAAGGCCAGAAAAATCTGGATTGCTTGTTAGATCAAATAATTCAAAACATACTTATTTCTACTTACATGGCCAAAAAAAGACAAATTGTATCAAAATTAGCACTTTTTTAATGACTTGTTTGATCAAGAGAACATGCTCACTGTCTTTTATTTTCTCCCAAGCTGCTGTTTTCCTGATATATACTGCAGGGAAAATATAATACTGGCCCTCACAGGCAAAAGTGAGCTACGTTTGCAGATTTTCTGTTCCACATTGTTTGTAAAACTCCACAGATTTATCTTGGACTGGCGGGTTCCAGATTTCTCATCGTCCCCATGTGGACTGGGAGAAGCAATCTAAGAGTTGCTGAAGAAGGCATTCCCAAGTTTGTTTAAAGCCCCTGAAGTCAACAAGCTGGAAACAAGTATATGGTTTTCAAAACTTCTAGGCTGTAAAAGGGGATGTTATCATGACTAGCCCAGGTGAAAATGAGGACTACTTGTTTCTAGGTTGTTATTTTTTGCCATACAGTCACTATTTTTGAACTTCCAAGGTTTCTTCTTGGAGGTATCAAACATGAGATCAAAACAGAAAATAATCCAAACCAATAACGTGAAGGACTTTACATTATTAACTTACATACAGATTTTCTTTCGAGACTGTGTTTCTTCAAATGTGGCTGTTAAAACAGAGCTCAAGTGGTCAATGCCAATCTTTGAGCTCTGCAAAACTGATTTAACCGGCCTGACAGGTTAGGCAGGTTCATTCATACAAACAAGCTCTGGCAGAATTCACCTTTTTCTTGCTCTGCCTGTTCCAAAGCAACTCTCAGCTCCTGCATCTGACAGTTTCTTTCTGCTTCCCGTCTTCTAGCCCACCACTGGTCAACTTCCTTTTTATTGCTTCTCTTTGTTATCACTCATTTCATCACGTACTCATCCCAAATTTACTTCCCTTGTAAAAACATGATTTCCAGTGACACTTTCAAATACTTTGCTTTAAAATCTGGGGGTTTCTGAGCTTGGAAAAGCATTTGATAGATGATACTTATGAAACGGTTCTGTAACTGACCTTTCATGAAGGTAGTTCCGGTTGTCATGGGAAATTATCCAAAAAGCGAACATGCGTTACATTGGAAGAAAAGAAAAAATCTGTGAAAAAAGGCATTCAACAATGTTTTCCTTTTGGAAATATCTAGAAGTTTTGACTCAGAATTTTCAAACTGAAAGAACTTTTCAAGTACCCTGTATCCTTTTCTTCTGTCATTGCTGAACCAGACACAGACATTATTAATCTGTCACAAATTGAGCTGACTTTTTTTCTTCCCCCGATTCTTAATCTCAACAGATTTAGATACTTGTTGAAATAACAGTATCTGGTTTAGTGGGAGAAATTGAGAAATCTTAGAAGTTTTCTACCAGTTTGTTCCAGTGGCTCTGAAACTTATTTCTTTTCTGCAATATTATTTACAGCAAAGTAAGTGATCAATGCAGCTTCTCAGTTAAAATGCAAAACTTCCCTGTTCAAATAACTATGAGAGACTTTCAAGACAGGTCTATCTATCACATCAGCTGGTGAATATAGGTGGACCAGTATCTTTTTTAATAAGAGTGAAAAACTTTAGCTGTTTATTTTATATTTAGGTAACTAAGTGCCTAGGTTTTCAAAATTTCTGAGTATCCTACCTTCATGAGGAAGAATATGGTGAGAACAGGACATTTTATACCCCTCTTCTAAAAATTACGTATTTCTGATTTTTAACATTACAAAGTTCACTTTTAATAATTTCACAGTTAAGTATGGCCCAGAGAAGAGTAAGCAAACTGTTCAATTACAGTCAGGGAAGGAGACCTAAGGAAAGGAGAATCAAAAGAAGTCTCATTTTACAAGCAGGTCATCAGCTTAAAAATGCTGGGAAGCTGTATCCAAGCTGTACATCAATCACTGCTAGATTATAGTTAGTCCGGCTGAGCACATGGCACAGTGTAGAGATAACAAGGTTAGCTCAGAACAAGCTGCTCCGCGTACCGGAGGCGTTAAGGTCACACTAGTTCAGCACTTCATTGTGACTTCAGTAAAGTTAATAAGATGCAGCGGAACATTCCACTAAGGGGACTATTCATCTTCCAATATCACTTTATTTGGAGCAAAGCTGGGTGTCTCTACAGGGAACCAAATATAGCTGTGTGGGTATATTTCTGTGTGAACTCCTACAACTACCAGAGACCTTCAGCCTCTGGCCTCTACACAGAACTTAAGGCATGGGTGAAGCAAACGACAATGAACTGTCAATTAGACATGAATTCTTGCGTCTCTGGGCTAGTCTTGCATGAACAAGAGAAAACGGTGTGTAACTACAGTGGCTTTTCAGAAATTCAGTAGAAACTAAGAGAGAAAAGCAAGCATTATATCACGGGAAAAAATCAAGGAGAAATAGGAAACACATGCACAGACATACATGCACACACACTCCCTGTAAAGTATTTAAGTTCTATGTTTCTCTTTAACAGTGTTACTGTGTATTTGAAACACAAGAAAATGGTATATGAACTGCAGCACTAGGTGGGCTTGTGTCATAGTTTTGCTTTCAATATTAATATTCTCAAAAAGTTTTGAACAGTCCACTTGGTAGGAAGCAGCACAATTTCCCCAGTCACTGCTGTGAAGGACAGGTGATGCTTCTGAGGCACTTTCACTTGTGCAGCCCCAGCACCATGATTTATTTCTGAATAAAGGTTTAAAGCAAATCCCAGTTCCCGTGAAAGACACCAGACTGGCAGCTCTGCAGAAGAGAGTGCCTGAGCTATACTTGGGTTGCAGGCAGACGGGTAGTGCCAATTACACCACACTGCCTCTTCTCGAGGTGACTCAAACGTTGGGACCACATCTGCACAAACAGGCAGCATCATTCTCAAAGTTGTAGCAAAATCTAGTGGCTGCGAGTGAAGATCAGACAAATATGTTTTAAAAAAGGCTTGGTTTTAAAAAACAGTTTGTCATTTATATCTAGGACTAATCACCTCTTGTATTTAAATATTTACTTCCAGATAGAATGGTTTCATGGAGGAGATGCCTATCACACATTAGCTGCTGACAAAATTATTACAATTGGCTGTACACTAACTCTTATATGCATGCAGATAGCACACTACTTTATGTGGAAAGAGAAACATAGCCTCCATTATTTTCACTATTCACTGCTGTTACCTTTGTTACTATATAGTGACAAAGAGGATGACTTTATCCTATATGTAATATTTTCGTGGCATTATTAGGCAACTAATAATACTGTCATATTTTTTTTTCTTTGGTCTACATTTGAGTCTACATTTTTAAAAGTATGTTTTTCAAAAATCAATCAGTCTAGAGAAACAGTTACATAGTTATGAACTTCCAGAGAAAACCATCACTGCACAAAAGACACTGCCATCTACAAATAAGCCCTTTATAATGGTGCAGAATGCAGTACAATGCAGTACAGTAAACACTTCCAGTATCTGGGGAAAATCCTGACACACAAAAAGCAGTGTGTTTTGGTTTTTTGTTTTTCTTGTTGTTTAAGGTCATCCCCCTAAAGGACGGTCTAGTGAAGAAATGGCACTGCTGCTGTCTTCCTTTCTTGAAGGCTCTGCTGGGAAAAGAGCAGCTACAAAGTAAATTGAGCTCTTACAGGAGCCCTGCCACCAGAGGCTGCTGAAGGCAGCACTGGTCAGCCTGGGTTGTATTTCACTACCAAGGTAAACTCTGGTTTTAGCATGCTGGACTTCGTAGCCACCACTTTTCTGTACCATCCACTTTTCTGGCTGTAGGTTGAATTCTATGCATATAATGCAGATGGATTATGCTGTGCATAAGAGCTGAGCTCAGGCTGCATACTGGCCAAGTGGGCTTTTGCCTTCCCAATCTCACCTACATTAGAGCTATCGAAGACCAACTCTGCACGATGGCTCAGTGCCAGCTGCCGTTCAGGCTCTGCCAAGTGCGCTGGAGGCTAGGGTAAAGCCCACCCTTGCCTGCATACAAAGGTTGTGGAAGTGCTCAGAGCTGTGTATCGCTGAGAAGCAAGGCAAACTCCTCACCTCTCCTGCCGAGGCTGCTCTGTTGATATCCAGGTGTGCCTGGTCCCACTGCAGATTCAGTATTGCTATGAGTTTCTGCCACAGTAGCCGTGCCACTGCTTCATGGTCTAGCAATAGAACTGGGGCTGGTCATACTGTCGGCCATAATGCCTGTAACGGTCAGCTTATTTCCTTTCAGCCCTGAAATGTGTTAAAATATGTAGGTCAAATGACACCTAGAGATGTAGTCATACAGTCTTTTTTTTTCTTTCCCCGAACTCAGGCAGCACGTTACATACATACTATTGGTTGGAACACTTAACCCTGTTTAAAAACAGTGTAGTCTCTGTGTTGCAGTGTATTTTATAAACACAGCTAATGTGAAAGATATCAAGGGGAAAAAAAATCCAAAACTCTCCTTACAGAAGCAGCTGATCTATATTTCCTGTTGCATAGGTGACATATATATACTGCACAGGTGACATAAGCCAGATGAATCCCTGCATGCGTTAACATGCATTCAACCCTTTTGTTTCACAACTCAGCTATTGCTGTATATCATACAGACTATTTTATAGCCTTCGAGGCATGAAGCACACAAATTACTGAGTGACTGCAGTGCTACTTGCTGAGACACTAGACTGTTGGCTGACTGTAACTGTGTCAGACAGACAGCACCATTTCCTCTGAATTCCTTTAGGGGGTTCTCCCAATAAAGGAAAATGGATTTGAAGCTTTGCTTTTACCTGTTTGCTGCCAAGGAACCTTATAATAAAATCCATGCTGTTAACCCATGTTGGAGCTGGAGCCTGCAAGCTGTGAGCCAACAGTGCTTAAAAGCTGGATGAACTCTGCAGAGTAAACTAAATATGCTCAAGTATATGCACACCTGCAATAGATTAACCATTTAAAGGTAATTACTCTATCAACTGCTCCAAATCTTTTCCAAGCAAGACAGCTTAAAGTTATTTCTCCCTCAAAATCATTTTAATTAGCGTGTATGTATTCAAAGCGTGAGCTTTTAAGAAGACAACTTAACTAACATTGCTAATTTTCAAACAGAGGTTTCTATCTAGGCACCCAGATTCCTCTTTTTATCCTAAGCACCTGTGACTGCCACCACAGTGTTACTGAAAGCATACAGGCCAGCTGATACCAAAACATGCAGGCCCATGTTTTCAAAGGAAATTCTGCCACAAACCCCCACAGGAGTTATGTGGCCAGTTCTCCGAATAACCTCCTAAAAATGTTTTCCATGATGTATTTCATACTCATGCTTCTACATTTATATACAATCACCTGATTGCAATTTGGTAGTATTTTGGAAATAAGATTTTCTTTAATGCAGTTTTTTTGAAATATAAATTGTCAATAGTATTCTGTAAATATATAGTATCCAACCCAAACTCTTGCCTGACTGAAAAAAAAAACAGTGAGCTGTGATCTCTAATATAGCTTATGTTGTCTGCTTTGCAGCGCTGATCTGTGATTTAGAGCTTCATGCCTGAAAATACAGAAGAGAACATAAACTACAACATTGAAAAAACAAAACACAGAAAACATTATCTGAATTCCATGTTACAGCTGTTCTCCCAACAGCATTTTTCCTTTTCTTCTTTCACCCCTATGATCTGTCATCATTTTTCGCAGTACACATCTAATTCACTCAAATTACAGCCTCCAGGAAAAGCTGGTCAAGAATTTTCCAAGTGAACAGTTTTTCACTGAAAAATGTAGAAACACTGAACCCAGAAGGTTTCACAGAAGCATTTCATTTTTGATAAACTTCCACAAGGTGCCTGCCTGCTTTCTGCCAGCTCAGCTGTTGGGCTGCAGGGATATCTGGGTGCTTATGGCTGCAAAGAAACCTGACCATGCAGATGAGCTCCCAGCTGGGATCTCCAAGGAATCCAGGCTCCCAAACTCAAGAGCCCCAAGAGCCTCCATCTCTATCTGAAGTGTTTAATTCAGATGACTGGTTTTGCAGAAGGCAGAAAGCAGTCTGCAGTCCTGAGAGTTACCATTTGAGATGATCTCTCAGGCCTTTCCACCACCCCACCACACACGCTGATGGCAATTTTGTAGTTCTAGAGTCCCTGGGAGCCACATTCAGCCAAGAGTCTGCCAGGTCCTGAGACTGCTTTTCAGTGCAGGGGATTCCCTGGGCATTTTTTTATGTGTTGTTTGGTCTTGTTTTCTAAAAGATTGAGCCAGAATCGTTCCTTTCTATGGAAAATTTGTCTTTTTTTTCTTTTTTCCCCCCTGAGTCAATATTAAAGCTTTCTTAAGGCACTAGAATTTCCCTGAAGAAGGAAATCCCAAGCTTTGAAATGTCATCCTCCAGAGATATTGGGAAGAGCTCTTCCAGAAGTCTGGCACTCAGGGAATAAGATGCTGAACCATGACAGGCACAGGCAGACATGCATCTGAGTTGCAGCAGCAGTATTCCAAGTCACAACAATTCCCATACCTTTAAAAAGGTATGAACATATCTCTCCAAACAGTCTTTCTCTGCTAGTATTGTCCCTAGGCAGACACACCACAGAGTCAATAGCGTGACCCCCTTAATCATTCAATAGGCATATCAGAGTAGGTGTAATCGTAAGGCAAATGTCTTTCTCCTGCACAGCAAAGCTGCATGCAAATGCATTAAATCCACTGATCTGGCAGAGGAGATATTTGTGCCTACAGCCAAATGTCTGTACATTCAGATTAGGAACCTGGATGTACAAAGAGATCAGATGACACATAATTCCTCAATTTGTTCATACAAATACCATTTCTATAAAACAAATATGGGGAGCTTAATCATGTTGCAGGATCCACTATATCCCAGTAAAATGGTCCTGTAATATCTGTAAGCTATAAATCTTGCTCTTAAAGTTGTTCAGAATTTGGGAAACATAAGTTTCCCTGTAATTTTCTTGAAAACACATGCATACACAGACACACACATAAATATATGTGTGTATATATATATTTGATAAGTATGCTGATTTTAGGAAAACTAGGACATGTCCTTCCCATCTGGTTCACGTTTTTCTGCACTGTGAATTCTTATTCCGTTGTTACAGAAGAGTTGGCACTGTCTGAATCAATGTTTGTTCACAGGAAATAAGCAGTAAGCAGAGATGTTCGAAAACCCAGCACTGAAACTTTTTACAGCCAAAAAGTGTCACTCAGCCCAGTTTCATTTGAAAATTTCTAGCATTTTAATTAAGATTATCCCCAAAAGTCTTTTCTCATGTTTTGAGGGAAATCCCAAAATACTTGTGCCAATAAATAGTAAATAGCAGAAAGTTTTTCTTTCAAAAAAGTGAATAGGAATTATACACTGTTTTCCAGTCAGCTCTAACTATAAACTCACATGTGGTAGGTGAGTGATCCAAATCTTAATGCCCATTGAAAAGTTATTCTGGCATGTGACCAAACAGCAAGTGATTTTAAGTGTAAAACCATATTTAAAATATTTTTAACATGTAATTATATGATAATGATTCTATTCAGATCAATTTCATATACAAGGCATAATATGCTAGTATTTATGAGAGGTAAACAGTGCTCTGGGTAAGATATGAATAATGGAGGCACAGTCAGATGGTAATTTCATGAGATCCTTCTGGCAGGTAATCTGATCATGTATGACAGCTATTGTTTGCAGGGGTGACTACGATAACGGGGCCAGACTCCTTTCCCAGAAGCACCAGTGGATGTCTGATGTGCTCCATTTACTTTTTTTAGGTAGATAAACTGCAGAGTACATACCACTATGCCTTTAGAAAAATGAAAGGACAGCATGGAAGCAAGTTGCACTGCTGCTGCTGCCCTTTCCTGGTTTTCTGGCAGCTGCGAAGCTTCTGGTCCTCTAGCGGAAGCTCCCATGAATGTTGTGTTTTTTCTCTTGACATGACATACTCTACGTTAAGGCCTTTTAAAGACTTGACCAAGACTTGTGCTACTTTTTTTCCCAAGTTTCGAAGGGTATTTCATCTTAAGGTCTCATGTTTCACTGAGAGATAATTTTAACAAAAAGACATTAACTTATCACAGTAGAACTTCATGTACCGCCTTCTCTATTTTTAAATGGTAGGACAAGCAAAAAGGGAAAAAATCCTTCAGTATGATTTCCTTGAATATATTCAATATCCTGACAAAAAATATTTCCACAATAGGGTAATTCAATTCCCCTTCCTATTGTATATGAGGATGTATTGGTCAGTTACCTTCCAGAATCAAGGAATCTAACAAATTAGGGAACAACCTATACTAATCTAGTTCAGGCTGTTTCTCCAACAGTAGCCAACATGTCTAGAAAAGAGAACAATCATGAATCAGCTCTCCTAACACCTAGAAAATCGCAGTTAAGTCCTTTGTGAATTAGAAGTGTGTCTTTCTATTAATAATGAATGACTAATTTCTCTTTGACAAACTTGTCCAGTTTCCCCTTGAGCCCACATACACTTTCAGTATCTAGAACATCTTGTGAAAACGCTTTCCATAGATTAACTATGCAGTCTGTGGACAACTACCTCTTTCTACCTATTCTCAATCTGGTGCATGATAAACTCGACCTGATTTTGGCATGTTCTTATACTAGAGAGTACAAAAAATAAACAAAGAAATTCCCCACATCATAATGCAACTCTGTTTACCTCTGTTCCACCTATGATTCTATGGGTGTCTTTTAAAACATCCTTAGTTACCCTTTTCCACAGGGCAAGGAAAGATCCTTACTCAATTTTTATCGCTTCTCATACAGAAGCAATTCCATACCTTTGGGTATCCTGTAGCCTACCTCTGTATCTTTTCTCATTTATTTTACCACTTCTTAGAAAAGGGAACAAATACTGAGGAGAGTTTTCAAGGCACGGATGTGCTATGGCTTTATAAACCGATGTGACAATGATCTGCCTATTTTTTTCCTAATAATTCCCTACACGCTGTTTGCCCTCCTCTGTTTATCACTTGGAAATGTAATCTGCCATTTTATTACCCACTCCCTGCACAGATCTTCACAGTCAGCCTTTGTATTTATTCCACTGAATCGTTTACTGTCATCAATAAACTTTGTCCCACTTCCTGTTCATCCCTTTTCCCTGACCATTTATGGACAAAGTAGCCCCAACACATAAACCATGGGACTTGGATGACAGCCTTCCCGCCTTGAGGATACTCACCATTTATTCCTACACTCTGCTTTCCGTCTTCTAAGTCAGTTATTTAAAAATGTGATGACCTTCCCCTTTATACCAAGACAGATTAATTGCTCTAAGATCCTTTGAGAAGGGACCTTATCAAATACCTTTTACAAATCCAAGTAGAGCATATCAACTGCATGTCCCCCGTGTATGTGCTTACAATCTTCTTCAAAGAACTACAACAGTTTTTCAAGGCAAATTCTACTTGACTCTTCCTTGCTGTCTTTTATATAAATTCAATTTGAAACCGTTTGATCCCACAGTACATCGTCAAAAAAAAAAAAGGGTTCTGGTGCAGGAACCAAGCTCTTTCAAGGTGAAACAGGGGTGTATAACATTCATTTCACTTTTTTCCTCTGTCTTGGTCTTTTCCTCTTATATTTTTTCTGCCTTTGGCCATAGAGAGTGTCTGGCTTGTTTCCTCTTCCCAATGTGTTAAAAAAAAATATTTATTATTAGTTTTTGTGCTTTTTCATCCCATTTGTCCCCCAAACCCATATTTCTTTTTTCAGGGGGGAGGCAGAAATTATCATGTCTTCTTCACTGTCTGAGTACAGCTTCCTGATAAAATCCCCTTGAGCCCAAGTATTTTCAAAGCTGTACTGCTAACAAAAGCTTTTTGCCACTGGAAACACATAGAACCACAAAAACAATTCGCATGAACTTAACTTGATCAAAGTGTCATTCTGGATTACATTTTGAAAGGTTTTTCAAATCAGTCCCACCTTGTCAACCCTATGATTCCACATGCACATGCACTTTCTTGGCAGTATCATTTGCATGTGATAGGTTTTGTGAGGGCAAAGTCAAACTGCATTGGTCTGCCAGTAACACTGCCCAAGAAATGTGAATGCAAGGTTTCTAAACACCAAGGAGCTACTTATCAAAATTTTGGCCTACAATGTTCTTTAGTATTATTTGTCAGATGAAAGACATAAGCAGGGGTTTAGTGTTCTATGTTTCTATGATTCTATTTCATTCCTTCCCAGTCTGAAATGTCCTAAACAATGTTTTGAATAAAACCTAGAGAATTCGCTAGTCATATGGCTTCCTCTGTGGCGACAAGGAACACATTTTCAACATGAAAAGACATGTAACTGCAACAGGACATATTTGTTTTATCATATAGTGGTCTATAGCTAGTATGTTTGCAACCAGACAGAAACAACATCAGACACTTTAACCATTCAGCCTTCTCTCAATGGTATGGCTAACTGCATGCACTTTCGAAAACTCCTAACAGTCTTTTGTAGTGGGCAGAACATAGACGGTCTGCTTCACCAACTTTCCTCATGTAACTTCACACTTCAACTGCTTGACAACACACGGGTTGTATCCCAAAGGTATGACAGCAACTTTCAAATGACAATGAAAGAACAAGGAAACCTCTGCAATACTAAAGGTTTGTCGAGCTGTTGAAACAAAACATAAAAGGCATCTTAGGGGCCAGATGCACCAGCTGCAACCAGTACAGGGGACTCACCAAATCTATCAAAATCTTTTGTTTCCCCTTCTGGCAGCCCTTTATACCTGTGAACACATAAAACTACCTGTCTGTCAAATTCCTCAGTTCACTGGCTTCTACAAAGATGGCAGTTATTTGCAGTCCTTACATGCTGAATGTTGATCACTACTTGGTATTCAAGTAAGCCTCAGAAACATGGTTTGTCTCTCCCAACTCCTGTTACTGTGCAGGTTTTCAATACTCGCAATATTAATCTACATGACCCAGTCATAGCCTGTGAGTCTGCTGAAAATAATAACACTTCACTCTTATCAGTTATGTCACCAAGTTGCAGATGTGGTGAAAAAATTCTTAAATCATTCATTTCTAATTGTTTTCCATCAGTACTTCTGTAGTCCCAATGCTGCAGCTGAGAGCAGAATTCAGATGTTCTCATTCCTGCCACACACAGTCTTACTCTCCAAATCCTTCCAGCTTCAGTTGGTCAGTGTAGAGAGTAAAGGTGGAGCTAAAGATTTTAGCTCTTTAGTTCATTAATTCACTGAGAGACAGGAAAAGAAAGGACAGGAAATAATTTCTAAGCAGAGATCCGTTACAGCAGATTTTTCTCAAGTTTCCATTTGATCTGCCCACCAGCAGAAATAAAAGTCATTCAGCTTCTCCCTTCGATAACACTTACTGCAAGAGATTTAATTGCTCAGTATTATGCCATTCACTCATTAACTATCTACTGACTGTTTAAAGCAACACAAGGGACTACCAGGCACAATACATAACAGGTAAATTAAGCAGTTGTTCTTCTCATTCAAAATCATATGCCAAAACAAAAGATGCCAAAGCAATCCTTATTAGCACTGTGGCTCTGATATTGCAAACCTTCCATGCACAGAAGTTGTCCTAGATATTGCAAATTCTTGTAGGCAACTTGCAGAACTCATCAGGTAAAAAGCATCAGGGCAATGGTATAGCTTCATCTCACTGTCCTAGTAGGGTGGCTACACGGTAGAACTCTCCAGTTGGTGCTGAGCTGGAAAAATTCTCATGTCCCAGCTCAGAATTACAAAAAAAATAATTTTTCACCTCTACACCCACCACTTCCTTATAGCACCTTCATTTCTTCCAGTTGGAGGAAATTTAAGATAAGTCTAGATAATTCAGAATTCATTGGATCTACACCCAAACAACTATTAAAATACCACTTCTTTCTAGGTTGCAGACTGTCCTCATCTAACTCCACCTGTGATGTGTAGGTCCACTGTTAAGTTTCTCAGTAAACTGTCATACGCGTTAGTTCCTCTGAGTCAGCAGGGTGACAAGAAACAGTATTGAGAAGGAGGCTTTTTTTATGCTGTCACTGAAAAAAACACCTTGAATCTGTTATGTACAATGCACATTTGTAATGAGGGTGTTTTTAAGATTATGAGGTACTAAACTACACAACAGTCCCCCTAATAAAACATTTACGAAATTATTGTATATGAACAACGACGTGAAATCATCAATAGGTAGGCTTACACAAAATAGGTTCTCCAAAACAACCAAAGAAACATCTAAACTTAATATCATGTAAGCAAGAAAAAAAAATCAAATGATCTTTCTCAAAACTGAGAAATTTGCTAGGGCCACAGAACACAAACTGAAGGAAAGAGGTAGTCATGTAATATAAAAACATCATGGCTTTTCAGGAAGATGGATGTCCATAACTTGCAAAGCTTTTACACTTGCAGGTAGCACATGTCTGTTTGAATAGTTCTGTTACAGTCAGCAGGCTGTTCATGGCAATATTTGGAGGAGCAGGCCCTAAATTAATTTTAAAATGAGAGTATTTAGCACACAGCAAGCTGCACAGAAAATTGCTTTTAAAATGCCTCAAAATCCTCAGTTATTTTTATTGACTTTCTAGTTCACTGTGGTCATCACAGTAGTCCCAATATTTCTACTCAACTCATGAATGCTCCATCAATAATTAATTGATATTTGACATTAAATATCCATTTAATTGTATTTAAATTACATGCACGTATAAGATATTCAAGTATTTAACATTAATAGGATTGCAAATAATTGATTTTTTCAAATTGTTAACTATCAGTGAATGATCTGTAGTGAAGTAAGGGGAATTAACCAACTTCCTGGCACAGCTTCACCCCATTACATGACACCAAGAAGACCATGTTCAGCCGTAAGGCAACTGTGTGGTTGAAAGAAATCCATTTACCTATTCTGCTGTCACTTTCAGAAATGAAAACACTAAGGAATGTTTAACCACAGGGGCCTCTCACTTTTCACGGTGACAGCTCTGTGGCCCTTGCTGAAGCAGACTCTGCAGAGGTACAGAAGAAATTTCTAAAGGTTCAGCTACTGTGCTGGACCATTAAGCCTCTGAGGCACCAAGGAAAACACAAAAGGATTGTCAGTGTCAGGTCTGAGGCAGAAAAAAGCTTTGAAATATAAGAAGGGATAAAAAGAAAAGCCTGTACAGGTATGTCATCCCCGGTCAGATAAAAATACCAGCAGAATGGATGATCAAGCCAGATTTGAAAAGCTGCTGTCTCTGGGAGAAACCCAACTCATTTATTTTAACTGGAAACCTGACACATTAGGTTGTTGCAACTTAAAGTCTTAAGAGCCTACTATGGCTACAAGCTCAGCAGTAAGAATCAGAAAAAATTCAGAGTAGTAGTAGACTAAACAAGCTCTCTGGTTGCTGGTTTTATGCATATTTCACCTACTGTATATCAAAGAGAAGATGGCATGTTTCACCCAAGTTGCTTTTCAAAAGATGGCAGATTTTAATTTGTCCTAAAGGTGCCATAGAGAATATATAACCACAAGTAAAGCCAGTGATGAAGTGGTTTGATGTTTATTAGATGCTTCAAGTTGTTCCTGGGGAATATTTGTAATAGAAACGTATTTTTGAAATGACAAAATGTGACATCTTTATCAAAGAAAAATTGTACCCAGGCAGATCTTGAGTTCGGCTTGGTTCCCCCCACAAAGATTCAACAGTTGCAGCCTTCTTACGAAAGATGTAAAGATTTAATGCTTTTAGTTTTCTGACCTTTTGATTTATCTGGGACAATTGTATATAAATATCCAGAGTTACACATCCTCAATAAGCATCAGTTTTCCCAGTTTATAGTCTGGCATATTTTGGGCTGCCTGTCTCTGTGCAGTTAAGATTTATGCTCGAAGTAAGAAGTGAGAGCAAAACAAAATGAAAATTATGGTGAAATGCTTTTCTTACTTAGCAGAAATCCTAACTCTAACCAAAATAATTTTAGATAATAGTCCTTAGGAGAGGTACCAAACTTTGCACCACTTGAAATACAAGACAAACCCAAGCAAAAGTTATAGATTGAATGTTGGTGTGCTTGCAGCATCGTAAATGGGGTTTGGTGGGAATTTACATGCGGTGAAAGTATTCTGTCTTTCTCAGTCTGCACTGCAGGCAGACTAAGGCCAAAAGACAGTGTTTTTAGAGTACACTGCATTATGATAATTCTTACCCTGCATAAAAGCCATTGCAACAAATGTGATTACAAGTCATTCCAAAGCTTCTGTAAGACTATGGAATGTGAACTTTCTCCAGGGTCAATACATGCGGAAGGAAGAGAAAAGACAGGAAAAGGAAAAATCCTGGACAGAAAATCCCCTTTGATATGGAGCAGTAATAGCTTTTGGCTTAATGGAGATTCATGCGCACAGGGAGAAAGAGGTGGGTCTATGGACTAACTTCTTCCATCCTCCCACCCTTCCTCCTACCTTCTACTTGCTTCCCACCTCCCAAAACATGGTCTTTGAAACCAAGTCCTTATCTATCTCCACTCATCTACTGCATGTCCCACTGCCACAAAGAAAGATCTCAATCTAGGTTCCAGCTTCCTGGACCCTCTTTCTTCCTGTTAGGAGTCCTGATGCCATGCCCTCATTTACCTTTACACATCAAGGCGTTGCCACCTAAGGCATCGCTCATGACTCCCACTCTAGCTGCCATGGCTCTCTTTCTGCAGAGCTGAACTAGCAGCACTGGTTGGGGCACTGGTTTTGTTCCTCCAGATGGTCCAAGACTCAGCAGAGCAACCTGAGGACCTGAGAGCATAGACAGACGCTGAGAAAGGGACCTCTGATCAGCTCATTGGTTTCAATTGCTTCTGTATCTGGTGAGTCAGAGATGTAACTCCTCATAGGCAGGGCTAGAAGCTGCTGCCAGCATCTATCCTGAACAGTTTCATATCTAGTCAGTTTCCCCATCTGTGAATTCAGCCTCTGACTCAACTTGGATTTGATTCTGGTAAAGAACATTTAAATAGTGTTTCATCTGGAATACTAAATAAAGGAGGACAATTTTTCACTTCATGTAACTCTTGAGCATTTAGACATCTGTACTGTCTAAATTAAACAAACCGAGGTATTCTTGCACATACATGTTAAACGAGTCTTATCGGATGTTCACTACTTTTCATTAGTGAATTCATATTTGTACACTACTAATTTAAGAATCACCATGAGAGGATTTAATAAAATACCTGTGAAAATCCAAGGTGTTGATGGCAGAAATATGACAAAAACAACACACAGGATCCACAGACACAATGGATTGCCAACCAAAGCATAAAATGTTATCCACAGAGACTCCTAGCTACAAGAAAAAATAAAGCAGGAGGTTTATAAAGTGGAGACACTCTGGAGTCTTTACAGGCAAAGCATAGACATGATAAATATGCTGGTAAGGTGCATAGAATGGCTGAAGAACACTGTTGGTGAACTATAAAAAAAAAAAAATGCCCCTACTGCTTTATTAGGCTGGATATCTGTAAATGGGCAAAAATAATACCCTCAGTGGAAAAAAACCAACCTCTTTTTTGACAATGAAATGAAATGGAATGGAAGCGAATAGCATAGCATAGCATAGCACAGCGTAGCACAGCATAGCATAGCATAGCATAGAATAGAACAGAATAGAATAGAATAGAATAGAATAGAATAGAATATTTCAATTGAAACGATCATCTAGTCCAACTGCCTGACCACTTCGGGGCTGACCAAATGTTCAAGCATATTATTAAGGACATTGTCCAAATGCCTCTTAAACACTGACAAGCTTGGTGCCTTGACCACCTCTCTAGGAAGCCAGGTCCAAAGTGTGACCACCCTCTCAGTAAAGAAATGTTTCCTAATGTCTGGTCTAAACCTCCCCTAATGCAGCTTTGAACCACCCCCATGTATCCTGTCACTGGATCCCAGGGAGAAGAGATCAGCATCTCCCTCTCCAATTCCCCTCCTCAGGAAGCTGTAGAGAGGAATGAGGTCACCCTTCAGCCTCCTTTTCTGCAAACTAGACAAGCCCAAAGTCCTCAGTCACTCCTCACAGGACATGCCTTCCAGCCTTTTCCCCAGCTTTGATGCTCTCCTCTGGACGCACTCAAGGACCTTCATCCTTCTTAAATTGTGAAGCCCAGAACTGCACACAGTGTTCAAAGTGAGGTTGCACCAATGCTGAATACAGCAGGACAATCCTCTCTTTTGACCAGCTGGCCACGCTGTGTTTGATGCACCCCAGGATGAGGTTTTCCCTCTTGGCTGCCAGGACACACTGATGACTCCTATTGAGTCTGCTGCCGACAAGCAGCCCCAGATCCCTTTCTGCAGGGCTGCTCCACAGCCATTCCTCTCCCAATTTATTCTTGTGTCTGGTGTTACTCTGTCCTACGTGCAGAGTCTGGCACTGGGACTTGTTAAATTTCATGCCACTGATGATCGTCCAATGCTCCAGTCTATCTAGATCCCTCTGCAAGGCCTCTTGTCCCTCAAGAGAGTCAACAGCACCTCCCAGTTTAGTATCATCAGATCATTGCATCCAGATCATTGGTAAAAATATTGAACAGAGCTGCCCTGAGGAACATCGCTGGTGACCAGTCTCCAGACAGATGTAGCCCCATTCACTACAACCCTTTGAGCTCTGCCCTTCAGCCAGTTCTTCACCGTGAACCCACTAATCCCACAGCTGGACAACTTGTCCAGAAGAGTGCTGTGAGGGACCGTATCAAAAGCCTTACTAAAACAAAAAAAAAAAGTACATCCACCACCTTCCATTCATCCACTAGGTGGATGACCTTATTATAGAAGGATATCAAAATAGTTAAACAGGACTTTCTCTTTGTGAACCCATGCTGACTGTGCCTGATGGTTGCATTGTTCTTTAAATCTCCATAATTTTTGCAGGAACTGAGGTTAGACTAACAAGTCTGTAGTTTCCTTGGTCTTCCCTCTTGCCCTTCTTGTAAACGGGAATAACACTGGCTAACTTCCAGTCAGCAGTAGGCCAAGGACTTTAGCCTGGCTTTCTAATAGTAATTGTAAGGGTGTAACAACCCCTTCCTTCTCCTTGTTTTCCTTATTTATTCTATATTGAAAATATTTGACGCTTAGCTCTTTTTTTCAGCCGGGATCTGGTAAAGTAGTGAGAAGATGCACTGAAATAACAATCTAATACAATATTTTGCTGAGGATCGAAAAAATACAAAATAAAAGCACTTAGCATGTGCAGTGCATTGTGTCTTGGAAATGCTTTTACAAACTTCAATGAGTAATCTTCCAAAAACTCCCTGACATATCTAAATTTTACTATTCCCACCACATCCCACATCAACGGAAGGGTTAGGTAATCTGTCCAGCAAGCACTCTGATTACTATTTATGAGCATTTGACTCTCATTTCCTTACAGAAAAGAAATCTTTCTCTGCAGTATGTCTACTGTAAGTATATCGCTGAATATGTGCATGTAGTTGAAGTTTGTTCACTTAAAAGCTGTTGCTAATCTGGTATAGTTCTCTCTCTCTCTCTCGCTCTTTCTCTCTTTGTTTCTTTTAATGCTATTGCTCTCAGATGACCACTTTATCTCCTAGCTCCTACCAGAGAACAACAAAAGAAAAAAATGTTTTTATAAAAGCTTATGTGGACTTACCAACAATGGCCATCATGTAATAAAGGTTAGTGTCTCTCACAGCACTCTGCTGCTGAAATTTTCTGTTTAGAGCTAGTTTATTGAAGCTTGTTGAGTAAAAGTTTCTAGGATACCCTTTCCTAGAAAAGGATAGTAATGGATAGTTTGGCAACCTCCTAACACAGCTGCAGGTATTAAAATAGGTAACACAGGTGCCTGAGGACTGGAGGAAAGCTAATCTCATGCCAGTCTTCAAAAAGGGCAAGAAGGAGGACCAGGGAAACTACAGGCCGGTCAGCCTCACCTCCATCCCTGGAAAGGTGATGGAACAGCTCATTCTGGATGTCATCTCTAAGCATGTAGAGGAAAAGGAAGTTATTGGGAGTGGTCAACATGAATTCACCAATGGAAAATCATGCTTGACCAATCTGATAGCCTTCTATGATAGAATGACTGTATGGGTTGGTGAGGGCACAGCAGTAGACGTTGTCTACCTTGACTTT
>VWZL01004162.1:1824831-1841105 GCA_013396915.1 Stercorarius parasiticus | reverse complement strand
TTTTTTTTTTTAAATGAAGACACTTCTGGGAAGTACTCAATGGCTTAAAGATTCTCTGAAGCTATGGTTTAGAAGAGTTACACAATACTGGAATATTTCAGTAGCAGACAAAGAGGTAAAAGGTCATTCTAGATTTCAAGGAAGCCAGCAGAATTCTTTTCCTGTGATTTTAGTGGAGGTTGAATCTAGTTGTTAAAGTGAAAAATAGAAAAATATCATTACAATCTTCAAAGGACTGAAGCTGTCACAGAAAACAGCTCCCAGGCCATTGAATTTCTTCATACTTAAAATATCCTACCAGTGTATTTCCAGTAAACTGAAGAACCTACGACCCCTCTTCATGTATTCTGCACAAATTACTAAATTTTCTAAGCTGAAGGCTGAAGACTTTTGACTGGAAAGTAGCAGAACTCATCTATGGAAAACATATCTGTTTTATACCTTCCGTATATGACATTTCAGTTGTTTAAAATTCCAGCTTGCACAGTAGAAGATGACAAGGGTGAAATATGTTAGTGAAAGATGACCTCTAAGTATTATTTAGTCTGCATGTGAAAATATGGTTCCCTAACGTCTCTGGGTTGTTTGTTAGGATAAGATTAAACCTGAGATCAATATACAAATCCCATCTTTTCCTCCCTTTTAGAAAATGGCTGATTAGTAAAAGCAAAACTAAAAAGCTACAGTTTGACACTAATCTAAATATCTGCAATTTAGTATGCTTTCCTGAATAAAATGTTTATTTCTTTTTCACATAAAATGAGGCACTGTCTGTAACAACTAGGTACCCAATGTATCTTTTAAAGTGCTGCATATAACGAAGTAGATGAAATAATAAAACAGAAATGTGTTGAGGAAGACAATTTTAAAGAGGTGTCTCAAACATACTAATATTACTGGATTGCCATTTGAAATTAAATAAAACAACGAAAAGCTTCCATGTAGAACAGGTAGAACATGGGACCAATTTTGAAGTCAGCAGTAAGTGGGAAGAAAGATGAAGCAGCAAGAAGAGAGAGGAGTGTAGTCTTCTTTCACTTCCTTTCATGATCTAAAAACTAATCCTAGCAAAGTCCAAAGAGTATCAAGCTGTACTTACACTTAAAAAACCTCACATAAACTTTTCAGATCTGGCCCCAGCCTTAGGAAGTTTAACTTGCAGGAACTGTTCCACTGACATCAATGCAATGTTTATATGAAAATTGGTGATTTCTTCATTATGTACCATATCAAAAATTTAAAGAACAGTTCTTTAAAAAATAACTGAAATGTCTGAAAATAAATAATGGTTAAGAGTAGCTCATTTTCTAATTTAACATAAACTGACACTTATTACATGCAAACTCTTTAATTCCATCTAATGATCTTTGTTCTCTGACATGGTCCTTGTTTTCATTCCTCTATCATGCTATCTAAGGACACAAATGACGTACTGCAGCATGTCACCAAGCTTTCTGAAAATTCACTGATATTGATGGATTAAAACTAAACCAGAAGAAGCTTAAAAAGTAAATAGATTGTGGTAATGACAATCTGTAAACTAATTAAAGTTTAACCATACCACTCAATTACAAAACTGAAATAGTAGGGTGAGTAAAACACATACTTTATTTTTGGATAGATACACTGACTATTTCAGCATTGTAATCAACAATTTTGTGAACATTATTCCTAACTGAGCTTTCAGTATGCATAATTCATAAGAAGTAGGGCGTGTAATTCATAGGAACTAGGGCAAATATATTGGGTGTCGAAACTGCTGTCTTCCCTGGATCCTCTCCACTGGTTTGAAAATCCTATGCTCAGAGAAGAGCTTCCCCTATGGTAGTTTTCTCAGTAGGTGGCTTAATTAAACTTCAACGCAGAGTACTGGCTTGTTGGGTTCAGACTGCATGCTCGGCTTTTCCCAGAAGCTGTGGTAATTCCTGAAATGTCGCAACAGATTGTTTCAAGCAGGTCATAAAAACGTAACTTGTCAGTTTCTCTAAAGCTCCAGCTGCTCCGCACAACTTTCTGCCCACCCCGAAGACAGACGATTGTGTTTCGGCTATTGTGATAGCAGTGACATATTCCTTGCCCAGCCTTGAGAACCCCTGGATACAATGCTGGTTATTTACATGTGGTGGAAGAATATTTCCCATAATAGCTTTAAGTAATGGCATAAAAAGTTTAGTTCAATGTGAACTTCAGGTTTTTTAAGACTGTCTTGCACGCTATCATGCTGAAATGCCCACCTGACTGAACTGGTGGACATCTTGTTATTTGTTCCAATGGCTTCAAACTGATGTTTGTGTAAAAACAGTTAATTAAATTTTCCCTCTAAGGTCTAATGTCAGCATTAAATTTTGATATCATAAAGTATTCAGAAAACATCGAAACTCTGCTTTGGAGGCAAGATGCAAACATTGTTGAGAAATGAATCCCAAAGCAACAGCAAAAATAAAAAAAAATAGGTGCTATGTTGTACGTACGTCACTCTCACAGGTTGCTTCTGATAACAGATTTTTTCTTGATCAAATGAGCAGTTTTAAACTGTTTGAGTTCAAGACAACTTGAAAGTTAGATTCCCAACGCATGTATTGCCGATTACAGCAAGAATCCCATATACTTTCTAATGTGTATACAAAAGAACTTTGTAGTCTTTTAAGGTCAGATATACTGTGTCCTGGAGGCGCAGGAAAAAAGGAGAGCAGAACCTCTGAAAACTTCATATTGAAACTCAAAAATAAGTATGTAAGTATTTTATTCCCACAATTTGAGCAGAAAGATATATTTGAAACACAGAACTATCAGAAGTAACTACCTGTTAGTGTATAATTTCTCTCACATTGTATAACTGCCTTTAGTTGCATTTGACATGTAAGTAGTTTGAATCAAAGGAGTTCAGAATATTAGGTCAATATTGTATACAGAGACCAAAGTAAGGGACAAAATGCCTGTACTAAAATCAACGAAGGCTTGATTTAAAATTGCTGGAAACCATGTTTTGGAAAAGCTGTGAATAAGGTTTTCTAACAATCAATTAATTAATACCTCAGGATGTGACTTTCCTCCATCTCTGCAGTAAGATTATGGCACAAGATTTGCACACCTTTCTTTCAGCCATGCAAGGCATCTTTCCTGTGTCCTTTGTCCATAAGAAGCTCAAGAGCCCTTCCATGGTTACTTCTGAGAAGGCATTCAAGCAACAAGAAATTATCACACATCCCTGTTTTTAATTGCTTTATAGTAGCGGTTTTTCATAATTTCACTTTAAAGTTCTGGCTATTGACTTGGGCTGCCTGTAAGCACTGTTTTCTGTTCTACACAAACGCACAAAAGTACGTAGTTATCCTAAAAGTCCTTGTAATTACCTGTTATCAGACACTTTGCATAGCACAAAATTTGCTTATTGGACTTTACCAAGTAAGAAAGAAAAGAAACTATACAAAATTAGGTTTCATTTTTCTGATTGCCCATGCCACAGTGACAATGAAGCCATAAATGATAAATTAATTTGATCGAAAAAAATATCTATTTCAAAGAGAAAGATAAAAGTTGTGAGCTCCTCCAATTTCATTTCCATTCTTTTAAAGTAAGCAGAAAAGTAAATATGCCCAAAAATCAAGTTAAACCATCCTGCATTTATACTTGTCAAAACCTCAGCTAGCTTTGCAGACAAGATTCTGCAACCACAGTAAGCAGTGAGACCTTCCAGTCTAAAACTGCTTATTTACTTCAGTATCTTCCTTGGTTAGGTTTCTCAGCCAACAGAAACAAGTCTTCTCAATTGGGCAGTTGAGAATGAGTCTATTTTAAGTCACCTGAGTCACTCTCTGGCAGACCCTATGTGTCTACACAGACATCAAAAGAAATAAAGGGAGATTATGGGTACACCTAAACAGCTAAACGGAACAAGGTCAGGAACTGAAAGCTGGTTCAGAGACTAAGCTGTCAGGGCTGCTTACATCCACACTAAATAATGGTTGGCCCTGGGCCTTTGCTGGGCAGAAAATGATCCCTTGGAGGCCAGTTATTACCATCATTGATAGCTATAACTACAATAGTTATAACTGTACAATAACGGTTGTTTTATATTTTTCTCACTTTAGTAAGTCTGCAATACTAAGAAGGCTATGTTGAAGCCTATCAGAGTGGTGCTAATGTGGATTCCTACAGGAAGGGGTTTTACTCTGTCACCTGGCATAGTGGGTCCAAACCACACCAGGTGTGAACTAAGAATTAAACAATGGAGACAATTACAGATCTTTGTGTTGAGTCTTTGCTTTCTCCCTGTTTGGTTTTCTACAGTAGATATAGCCATCTGGCTCGTTGATCTGGCTGAATAAAGTGTCTGAAGTTGAGCATTACAAATGTTCCCCATATCTTTCTGTTATTCTTCTTTTTAATGTTTAATGATTAAATACTCTGCTCTGTCTTTGGTGAGAAATTGCTACCAGTTATCAACATTTCTAAACTGTCCAAAGCATCCAAACAAGATAGATGTGCTATGTATAGTGGATAGATATTTCATCTGTATTAATAATTCATCATAGAAAGGTCCAAAAATACAGTAGCAAAAATGTCACCCTTGCAAAATTATAGTTAGCAACAATCCAGCACAAAATTTCAATGGTATTCAATGTGCTGCAGTTGTGCACAAGAGCCTATACCAAGGTAAACTTACCTTGGCAAAAGTTACACTGTACTGAAAGGTACAAGCAAAACCTCAGTAGCCGAGCAGTTACAAGGTACCTGGTGACATTCTCTGTAAAATTTCCATATTGCTTGCTACGTTTGCCCTTTATTATTTCTGTTCCCTGGAATAAATTTATTCCAGGTGTTCCTCTAAATACCTACCTGTTGCATTCTCACTGATGATCTAATTTTAACAAAATTGAAAAAAAACTTAAACCTGTTCAAGGTTAAAAAAAAATAAATTCATACATTCAACCACTGCTGAGAAGGTGAGTTTCCATTTCTTTAGTAAGAGAGTAAAAGGCAGGAACTAAAGGTCTTCTACAGAATTGTGCCATCCTGTTAGGGAAAAAGACAGTGATAGAAGAGAAGCTGATACTTTTTCATCCAGAGTCTGAGATTTACTGCAGGGTCCAGGAGGATTTACCTCAGCAATATCCCATTTTCCACATGCTTAAAGAAGTGTAGGGAACTGCTACCTTTCCATCGCAACAGAGCACGTCTTCAACTCTGCAGGCCAGTGGCAGAAGTTCTAGAAAGAGTTCTGCAGTCATAAGAAATATGATCTCCCTGCCCACTGGCCAGCAGAGCACACTATCAACAAGTCAAGCAGGCAAGCAGGTATTAACATACAATCCAATAGTAAATTACAATCAGATATGATCATTCAATGCATATCTGTGAATTTGCATTGTAAACTTCTCTTATTATCCTTCTTACTGAATTATCAGAAAATTACAATAATAGGTAGAGAGAACTTGCTTCCCTGGATTCTGGTTTGTATGAAATTTGATGCTGATATTAGGTTTGAAATGAAAAAAAATCATCCTGTGTATGAGGATATTACTACCATTTGTCAAAATGTGGTCAAAGTTGAAAATACATTTGATATGCAATTTTGTTAATAAGAAGAACCTTGCTACCAGTCTCAGATATTGTATCTAGGTACCAAAATACTGACTCATCTTAGCTGCCACAGCAACACTTGTTGGGAAAGAGAAGGTCTCAGATAGCCAAGACACAAACTGTGGCATGCTTTGTTGATGAGAATGAGTAGGCAAGAGGCCAACATACTTCCTAGAAAACGCATACCTTTTATTTCCGCTAATTTTGTTTGACAGAAACTCGGCCACATTTTGTAAAAGCCTCAGAAGGATATTCTGGATATAGAAGAACTAGAACTATTCTAGGAAACCGGAGTTATAAAATGCTGCTCTAATATGAGGAGTCCAGTCTTTAAAAACTGAAGGCACAGCTCAGTGCAAAGAAAGACCATCTCAGACCTAAGTACTGTCCAACGTAGTTGCAAGCCACAGGTGGGGGACAGCACAAGAAGGCTTTTCGCTCCCATAACATGCTCTCTTAAAAGCATTGGGTCACATTGCTGGAGCCAAAAGGGAACTTTCACACTCTCATGAACCCCCACTGGCAAGAACTGCTCACTATTCTCATAATTACACTGGAGAGTTGTGATGATATTGAGCAAAACCAGCAACAAAATGTCTAGGGATACCTGACCTGACTGCAGATGACATTCCCAATAACAAAGTTAAGAAATAATATGAGAGTGGTCAGTAGTTGCTGCCAGATGCTCTGCTCTTTCAATAAGCGTTAGAGATACTGGGCCTGTTACCTCGCTTTTACACTGCCACGGTTTTCTGCTACTTAGCTTGTCTCTGAAGGAAGATGAGAACAAATTTTTTCTGGAAAATATATTGTGTGGTCTGGGCAAACCAGGGAGAAGCTACTGGAGAATCAAAACCTGGACTACATTTTATAGCCTTTCAGTTCAATTTTAATCTCTTTTTTTTTCAGAAACTTAAAGGACTTCGACTTGTGGGGACCTTTGTGCCAGGATTTTGTCTTTCGTGAATAAGACCAAATCTTAGGCAATGGCAAAATCTGGATGTTGTGTGGAAGAAAGGCTGCATAACCACCTGCTAGCACAGAAAATGTGTGTTTCTGTTTTAGCAATCCATCCTCCCCCTCAGTCCCAGGAAGGAAAGGGAAGTGTATCCAGTGATTTTGGTGTTTTAGCAAAGTGCAGCTGTTTCCTTTTAGAAATTTCAAGCTAGGTTTAGTTAACTAAAAGGGAGAGGGCATTAAATAGGCCACTTCCTGGACAGTAGACTAAATTAAAGGCTAGAACAACAGAGGCAGATATTAGTGTCTGAGACTGGTACTTAAAAGCAATAAAACAAAGAAGTCTGGGTTGACATTCCATCATAATAACACGAGGAAAATCGGATGAAGCGCAGGGTGGTTGCCATAGTCAAGACATAAGACAGTCTAGGACCCTGCTATGAAATATGACAATGAAAGATAAAAGCTCACATTTCTAAGGACTTGCACGTGCCATATACATACTTAAGGGCGGTTGAGTTTTTTTGTTGTGTTCATGGTGTTGGAACACAGCTTTACACAAAGTGAGATACAGTCTAAAAAATTTATTAACACACACTTAACAGCGAATACAATAAAATTGTTGAGTTCATTCAAAATGTATTTAGATTGTTAAATCACTGTTTCTCTCAACTTATGCAGAAAGCATGTCTGTTTAGTCCCAATGCAAGAAAGATAACTGCTTTGAAAATTAATCTTGACAGTGACCAGCATAGCAAAATCAATCTGCGTATCTCATTTAGAAATCTTCTCATGATGGTTAATATTTCTTACTAAAAGCATGCATCTTTGTTATTGACATTGTGAACTACTCACAATTTTTACATATATGTATATACATATATAAAGTGAATACATATGTAACTCTGTGTGTATATACATATATATACACACACATATATATACACACATATATACATATATATACACATATATACATATATATACACACACACACATATATATATACACACATATATATACACACACACACACACATATATATATAAAGTGCACGGGGAGAAAAAAGAGGAAACAACATGAATATTCCTCATCAGTCCTGCGAGACACTGCAGTTTGTGCAAGGCTGCCACCTGTTTAAGGACTTCGAGAGACTTTAGCTACCATCATAGTTTTACTGGTCCATGATCTTACTGTACTATTTTCTTTGAAGCGGTGAATTCTTGTGGAAATATTGATTAATATCTCATCATTAAGCTGTTTCTTAAAAATATAAACAAAAGAAACAAACACAACAACTACTGCACTTAATTTCTTGAGTTTTCTGTTTGAAATATAAATGGTATTCTCAGGAAAAGAGAAAACAGAGTGAGTCAGCTGTTGTTCTGGTTCAGGCCTCCAGTTCTCTAGAATTTTTGCTTGCCAAGTACGATGGAAACTAAACTGAGTCCTTTAGTTATTTTCCTTGGAACTATACTTGGACTTGAAAACAGTCCCAGAAGTAAAAAGAGAGAGTAGTCCAAGAGATGTTTGTAAGAAAAGAAAAACTTAAAGAGATCAGTATGAAATAACAATGGTGCAATTTTCATTACTTTTATTTAAATCTTCATCTTATTTTTTTAGTTGTTTTTTTTTCTTTCTGTTATTGTACATGCATCACCAAGAGAACATTCTTCTAGAAAATTTACATGTTAACAGACCAACTGGATAAATAACTCTAATAGATAGGTATCTATTTCCCAAAATAAACATGGAATGAGAAACCATCCAAAGCTTTCTCTGTAACGAATGTGATTGAATTGTTCTTTATAACATCTATTACATTGGATAGGCAAATGAAAGAAAAAAAAATCATGCAACATTAAATGAAAAAATAGCAAAACAAGCAAAAAGCTGAAATAAATCACATTTTTTGTTAAATACCAAAAGACTGCTAAGAAATTAAAATTACAAGCTGTAAGCTTGGTGGTTTTTTTCACCCTGAGAAAATTGACAATGCTTCAAAGTCTTCTACAATTATCTTAGAAAAGAGAATTTACAAGAGCAAATGCAATATATGCTTTTATTTAATGCCAACATGTTTTTTAAAAGACAAGTTCAAAGTACAAGTGATCAACTTGAAATGTTAAGAGAAGAATACAGATTTTAGAACAATGATGTTATAGTGCATATAATGACAGCGAATAAAATAATATTTTTTTATTCTTACGGTGATATGTACATTTCAGCAAAGTACAAATAGAGTAATCTCAACTGGGAACCATTTCACGAGAGCAAACAGTTTTAGGGATCACTATACTTCAAATAGAAGAGGTTGTTTATTCACGGGTAAGCTGCATACTGCAAAACTGTGTCTGTTAAAATGACCATTAGACTTCCCGTACTGGCAAATACGAATCACATTTATATTTTTGTCTGATTTTTTACATTCCAAAAATTAAATAAGCATGACATTTCCTCTAGCTTCATACTTCCTAGCCATTAAGCATTACTGTTTTCTTGTATGCATTGTGTCAGAAGTAGTTCTTGAGAAGGCATTGAAGTTAGGAAAGGATAAAGGCCTCGGGGCTACTCCATGGTCAACATTTTATAAATAGAATTTTCTGGAAGAAAGGTGCAATCAACAGTTAAAAGTGACATTACCAAGGGAGGGAATCAATGTCTTCACTGGTGCCCCATTAGAGGTCAATTTGACAATGGCTGTTTTCCAAGGTAGAGGCAGTTTGGTGCTTGGTTTGGTCTATCCAGATTGGAGAGGCTCTTGGAAAGCACCAGGGCTTCACTGGTGCATGCCTTGTCTTCTTCTGAAGGCAACCTAAACATACAAAACCATGAGGTCTGGCAAAATACATGGACAGGGATGAAGGCAGCATAGGCAGAGGTCATATGACAACAGCTTAGCATTTAGTTATCTGGAATAACAAAAAGTTTTAGGGAGATTTGTTATTTATGATACAATCAATAATATGAAGAACTGGAACAGAGAAGTAAGGCCAAAAGAGTGTTTTACAGGCAATGATTACCTCCAGCAGTGCAGAAACTCCCTTATTTTCTCCCTTATTCTGTGGGGAATGCACACTCAAAAAAATCCACTGGTTGGAAAGATTTTGATCATTTGTTTTCATTTATCTTTTAAAAATGTTTTTTCTAAGACTGTATCATATATAAGACTCGAAAGTGATGGTAATATTAAAAAAAGAAACCCAAACAAGACAATCTCAGATCAGGGAAACACCTCAGCTTTGCAGTGGAGGAATCTATGAACATTTCTCACCCACCCCCACCCCCCTCACAATAATTTTACAGTTCAAAAGACCTAAATCTTCTCAAAATTCAAAGTTTTTGAGCAAATCAGATGGCCCCAATTAGCCTCAGATTTTTTATATATAACGTATTTATGTAACTGTATAAATGCAGATGTTTAAAGAAATAGATTTATTCATTGGAAATTTGAAAAATTAAGAAACAAATCTTAATGCAACATAAAGAAAATAAAAGTCAGAAAGCAAAATAAATCAAGTATCAACAAGTTAAGGTTTGCTCTTCTCTTTCCAGAAAAATTGAGAGACACTAAAAAAAAATCACAACATAAAAAAATGGGGGTTTGGTTTTGAAATGTTCTTACAAAATATGTATGCTATATCACAATTTTTAAGTTTTAAAGGGACAATTTCTAAAAAATGTGTCATGAAGGATGCTTCACATGAAATAGCAAAGCTTGAACCCATCACAGCGTCATTTAGACTCTGTGATGATGATTATACATTTTAAATTATTTTGGGATCCTTGCCCAGAAGGCTGAGAAGAAGCAAGAGATTATTTATTTTTCTTGCACGATTGGTGGGTAGTGGTTTCTGTTTTCACTTTTTTCTTTTGACAGTGGAGGAAAATTTGCAAGTGAGTGACATCCTTTGCAGAGAAGGATATATATTTCTAGAGGGTCTTCCACCTCCTAAGTATGTCTTAGACAGCTATATTTGCTTTTTGAAAGTCACTGTCTCTCTCTCTGTTTCTTTTGACAGTAAGAGGAGTTAGAGGAAAAGCCTAATTTTTAGGGTTCTAATTTGAAAAAAAGATGAATCCTGCCCAAAGTGGAAGATTCTAGCTCAGCTGTTAAGTTGTTCCCTACTGCAATTAACATAGGAGCAGGAGGTCCCAGATGTGCTCAGGCTACACCTGTGGAGTGTCCTAAGAAGGAAAAGTGTTGTAAATACAGATATGTAGAAAATAAAAGGCATTCTACCAGATCTGCTGTTTCTTCATTCTGAGAGTTTATCATGCCCAAAGGGATGATACGGCTTCAGGAGACGTCTAGAGTCCGTGGCATGTTGGAGAGGCTAAAAAAAGCAGACCCACACTAAGAAACAGCCCAGTGTGGGACTAGACACTGTAGGGCCAACTGCACCAGAGCGATGGGCTCCTCTTGCCACAGAGCTGCAATTCTGCCAGTCCAGGTGATCCCTGGTGGAGCTGCCTACGTTTGTGAGCAGATTCTATTGCCAGTTTATCCACCGCTCTTCACCTTGACTTTGAGAATGATTCCTCCTACAATGAGCCAAAATAGCATAAATTTAGACGTGTTGGGGGACTGGCGCAAATACATCAGCAAGTGTAGAACATCAGCTGACGTGGCCCCTCCAACACTGCACTTAATTACATCTCTAAGGACTGGAATTGAGGACAGGGGAGAAGAATGGATTTTCTGTTTTCTATGGAAAAGATGGGACTTTGTGGTATCTGATGTACTTTTTTCCCTAGTATTGTTAGTGCAAGTGTTATGTATTCTTAATTCTTAAAACCAGAGAATAGTAATTTTTTCTAGTTACTTTAGCTATAAGTAAAAAAATACATGAAATGTAAAGTTTCACAACTTTCCCTTTCTTACAAATTGCCAACAAAACCCTGCCCACTACAGGTTGCAGCAGTCATCTATTCACACAAACCTACAAATTCTCATATGAAGGAGTTTTAAAAAGACGTATTGGTTCAGTGATTAAGCTTATAGTAGGGATGACGACTTCATCTAACAACTTTTCATTTCAAGAAAGAAAAATCTACGGTCAATGAAAAAACAAAAGAAAAGTGCAATTCCCACCCCTTTTTTCATGTGGAATAAGGTATTTGTCTATCTCAGTGGCTGTTTGGCTGAAATTATGTAGTCTGATGCTATTCAAAATTAACAATAACATTTATCAAAATAATAATAATAATATGGTTAATAAATAACAGTTATTTTGTAAATCCATTGCAAGAAACTTCAACTAGCTACCTCTGAAAGTGTTGCCATGGGTACCCTGCCTCAGTGTCTCTACTCAGCCTTTGCTAAGTATAATACTAAGATCAGGTGGAGGGTATGAAAAAGAAATAACCTTAAATATTAAGCTAGTCAGTTTGGAATCCTTTTTTCTAAATATACTAGGTTTATTGAGCAAGATATAGCTAGTTTATTTGCTGAAAACGATGACTTCCCCAGACATTGCTAGGTTTTCTATATGCGTGATGTTTTTCCCAGCCATTTCTAGCTGTGCTTGTATTTGTCATAGAATATTTGATGCTGTTGAAATGCAACATTACTGAGGGTAGAACCGAGAATTTAATCAGGAGGATGTGACACTTAGGGCAGAATTTTTGCATGGATATTAAGCAGAGCATGTTTTCATCCTCTGCTTTTCATTCATGCCTTTGCCATGGCAATCATCGAATGCTGCTTTTTTTAATGCTCTCCTAGGTGAAACTCTAGCTGTCCCCCTTTGTAACAGCAAACCTGTCGAATTCACAGTTAATTGTCTCAGAGATCCCCTTTCATCCACCTGTGATCAGTTAGCAGATCAAAAAAGTCAGACACCACTTAAAGACCAGAGGGTCCTAAATCAGTCTTAAGCCGCTGCTTTTAATGGTTTGTTTTGACGGCGGGGTGGGAGCACGTGGTTCCCGTGTTATGTCTGGCTGCCCTGGAAGTAGGTCACGGCAAGCGCCCCACGGGAGGCACGGCCGCCACTTTCATCTCCCGCCCGCGCCGGCCTGGGCTCGCTTGCAATTCCATTAGCAGCCCAGCTCCCTGCAAATTAAAACCACAAGGAAAAAATATGCAAGGCACGAACAGTCCTGAGAGCTCAACATATTTAGGCTGCTGAGAAGGAAAATGAGCATCTGTAAAAGGAAACAGGTCCTAAACGTGAACTGTTAGTAAAAAATTACATTTGTCTTTAATTTTACTATTTTTCGGATTATTTTGGGACTGGGGTTTTCTTCAGATACACGTTTTTTATTTCAGATTTTTTTTACTACATATATATTATTTTCATTGAACAATGGCAAGAAAACTTAAAATAAATATAGTTTCCCTTCTGCAAAACATTATTTTTAGTAAATGAAGTTTGCTGCCAAAAATATATTTTTCATGTGCAAAGTACATGAGGAGAAATGACAGCAAAACCCCCACATTTGTCTCCTTTCAGTGCTGCAAATATTGAATAGTATTAAGATTTTCAACATGTTAAGCATGTCACATAGAATGGTATAAAACTGTACAGTAGGAAGTTCTTTTATTGTAGTCTCTGATCTTGATTCAAAGGCAGTTCAAAGAGCTACTAGACTACAAAGGCAATTGTTTACGTCCTCTAATTAAAAAGGATAAAACTCAACATTTGAGATAAACTTTCAAGTAAGATATATTCTTCAGGAAAAAAATTAAAAAGAACGAAATAAAACAATCCTCTTCTATAAACATTTTTTTAAAGTCTTTAAGCAGTTGAATAATGAAGAAAATATTTTAAAGATGATAAAAAGCGTAGGTCGTGTTGCTGTTACAGCATATTTGTAGTACAAGGACTTGTTTTAAAATTCCATTTTTATGAGAGACATTTCTAGTGCTGGTATGAACTTGACCTGTACTGAAACCTAACACAAGGAAGTATTTAGTCCTAATTCAAGTGGAATTTCTTTATTTAAAAACTGTTCTAGGATCAGCTCATTACTACCAAAGATTATATTGTTTTCTTTATTGTTCATGCAACCTTGCTAGACTTTAATGAGTCAGTTCATGGTATAAGTGAGCAGAAGAAGTCAGCAGGAGAATGATGCTTTGGGTCTAAATTACTTGGTCATGAACATGAACTCATTCGGTACTTGGTGGTCTATTAAGAGACCCATAACAACTATTAGAGGTGTTACTCCTCACAGGCAATGCTTAAAAAGAAAGAGCAATATTTGCAGAATCTATCACAGAATCTACCAATCTTAAAGATGATCTGTTGGCCACAGATCTGGGATACTACTGTAAAAAATATTTTGCTCAGTTAGAATATACAGAATTAGTGTAATAGGAGGAAAGCGTAAGTCGAGGTGCATGCCTAAACATATTGATACTGCATTAGTGTTATGTCAGAAGGATCTGATCCAAATTTCACTGACCTGAGTAGGAACTCTCTACAACACAATCTGGTTTGGACTCTAGTTTGTCATGGAATAATTTTTAGCAAACATAGCTTAAGAAATTACTTTCATCCTGCGATTTTGAACTCCCTCTTTTAACTTGGATTTGGTCTTTCTAAAGCATTACTGACTTAAAGTGGGTTTAAGCTGCTAAAGTTCACGCAGACATTTAAGAATTGGTAGGATTATGATTTCTAGATAGACTGAAAGTAAGATATTTGATTTAAGCTAAAGTTTTATGTTTAAAAAAAAATATATCTGCCATTCTTAATGGAACAGATGCAGTATTATATATTTTCCTTACGGTCTGATGATTTTCTGTCATTAGGGAGATCTTTAGCACTCTCTTCAGTAATGAGCCAAATTCAGGTGGCAGGGAAATTACAGCTTACTTTTCTCCAGAGGAGATAGTCTTTATTCTATTGTTTGTCTTCGTAATTGTGTGTGCTTTTTCTATGCTTCATATGTTGTTAATTGCTTTTCTGAGCCCTGTGTTGTCAAATGGCTGATTAAAACAGTAAATTTTGTCACCTTTAACTTCTGCCTATAAAAAATGATACATATTTACAAACAAGGGGCTAAATTCTGTTGCTCTCTCTGGTCTACCTAGTAGGTTTTTAAGTCTTTACTTTGATTTCAGTAAGAAATTTGTGCATAATGGAAGAGATAAATAGCAATGAAAATCTCTTCAGTGCCTGCTGAAAAGAAGGCTTGAGTCTAGATGTTCGCTACACCAGTTTGTGTATTTCAGACAAAAGACATAATTCTCTTCCCATAATTCTGTTTAATTCCAGCACCCCGAACCAACAGTCATTAAGTTGGAGAAGAAATAGACTGATGCGTATGTAATAATTTAATCCTAAACTATTAACAGTTTGTCTGCTGATGTGATCCATATTTATTAAATGTATCTTCCTAACATGTCACAGGGACTATGGTATGTGGACCAAAAAAATCTGGGAGATGCAAACACAGTACATGTTTGTCATCTAACGCTGAACTTGTGTATTTGTTCATTGTTCTGCATATTTAAAGCATGTTCTTTCTTCTTTCCTTATACAACTTTGTCTCATTCCTACATCCACACAGAAGACTTGGAAACAGATCTTAATTTTGTCCATTTCTGCTAGTCTTTGAGGCACAGTGACGTTGTCAAGTCATGCCAGTGAAGTTATGCACTAACCATAGACTAACACTGGAGGAAGCAATTCACTCAACCAACTCACAGAAACCAGCAAGAAACTCAAGTCGTCTGTGGTGGGCCAAGAAAAGCAGGCAAGCTGCATTGCCTCTGATATATCAAAGGGTTCTAATTGTCTTCTGAAAGCTCAATTACTTTCCTATTTTCCCATTGCCTGGGGGAAGTACAACATTGACTATGAATTTCATAGTTCCTGACTTTCTGTTTATGTTTGACAACACTGTTGAGGTGATGCACAAAAAGCATAGTACCATTTCTTTTAAACATCTGCTGGAATGCAACTTCCTCCAGCCAAGCTAAGGAAAGAGAGGCTCCTCCTCAAATTTTAACCAGCTCCACATTTCACAGAATCACAGAATCACAGAATGGTTCGGGTTGGAAGGGATCTTAAAGATCATGTAGTTCCAACCTCCCTGCCATGGGCAGGGACACTTCCCACTAGACCAGGCTGCTCAAAGCCCCTTCCAGCCTGGCTTTGAACACTTCCAGGGATGGGGCATCCACAACTTCCTTGGGCAACCTGTTCCAGTGCCTCCCCACCCTTACAGTAAAGAATTTCTTCCTGATATCCAACCTAAATCTACCCTCTTTCAGTTTGAGGCCGTTACCCCTTGTCCTATCATTACACTCCCTGATAAAGAGTCCCTCCCCATCTTTCCTGTAGGTCCCTTTTAAGTACTGAAAGGCTGCTATAAGGTCTCCCCGGAGCCTTCTCTTCTCCAGGTTGAACAACCCCAGCTCTCTCAGCCTGTCCTCATAAAAGAGGTGCTCCNGCACATTGTCATCTCATGTCCAGCTTTTCATCCACCAGTACCCCCAAGTCCTTCTCGGCGGGGCTGCTCTCAATTCCTTCATCCCCCAGCCTGTATTGATACCGAGGGTTTCCCTGACACAAGTGCAGAACCCTGTGCACTCATGAGGTTCACACAGCCCCATTTCTTGAGATTGTCTAGGTCCCTCCTGAAGGCATTGGCTCCCTCAGCTGTGTCAACCACACGACTTAGCCTGGTGTCATCTGCAAACTTGATGAGGGTGCACTTGATCCCACTGTCTATGTCATTGATGAAGATATTGAACAGTACTGGTCCCAATATGGACC
>VWZL01004162.1:1809628-1824118 GCA_013396915.1 Stercorarius parasiticus | reverse complement strand
GTTCAGTTCTGGGCCCCTCTGTACAAGAGGGACATTGAAGTGCTGGAGCGGGTCCAGAGGAGAGCTACCAAGGTGGTGAGGGGTCTGGAGACCAAGCCATATGAGGAGAGGCTGAGGGAGCTGGGCATGTTTAGTTTGGAGAAGAGGAGGCTGAGGGGAGACCTCATTGCCCTCTACAACTGCCTGAAAGGAGGTTGCAGAGAGGTGGGTGTTGGCCTCTTCTCCCAGGTGAATAATGACAGGACCAGAGGAAATGGTCTGAAGTTGCGGCAGGGGAGGTTTAGATGAGATATTAGGAAGAATGACTTTCCTGAAAGAGTGGTCAGGCCCTGGAACAGCCTGCCCAGGCAGGTGGTTGAGTCCCCATCCCTAGAGGTATTTAAGAAACGTGTAGATTTGGCACTTCAGGGCATGCTCTAGTGACAGAGATTGTAGGGGTTTTTTTGTGTGTGTGTATGGTTGGACTTGATGATCTCAAAGGTCCTTCCGAACCATGAAGATTCTATGATTCTATGATTCTATAAGTCTATTTCTTGCATGTAAGATATGATGGCAGACTTAAGATTTAACAGATGATACTCATAAGACCATAGGTATTTTTGAAATCATGTTCATAGACCAATCCTTTGAAATATGTCAAAAAAAATGTAAACCATGTAACTAGAATTTAGAGCATGGATTTCCCATTTACATAAAATAAAAACAAAAACAATATTCATGAAGCACATACATACTTTATGTGTATTCCCAAAATAAAAATATGAGAGCAATACATCTGACAGTTATATTTGTATTGTGGTGAATTTTTAATACAAGATACCTCAGATATGTCTTTTAAAAACCAATAAGATAATACCAGTGGTTTTTTTTCACTCTAATCATGCTTTACTTAAAAAAAAGTTAATAAAACCCCAAACAGATGATTTCTTTTATCTGAACTTCAAATAATACTTTCTACTTTCTAGGATTACATTACTGTAGTAATGTCAAATAGGGGAGTCTTTGTTAATTAAAATGACGTTTGGATCGTATGAGGTCGTCTAGTCCACAATTTTGCAAACAACTTGCACATTTTTGTCTTTATTTCTGCGAATCATCAAATTTCAAAATGTTTCTAATAGTACCATTTCATCCCGACTATAGGATCATTTCCATTGACTTGCTTTAAAGAAACAGTAACTCTCTGTCTCAGTTCCAGTCCAGATTTTGGTGTTTGAGCTCTTCTGCCTTTGCAGGGATCAGGCATCTCTTATGTAGTTGGTGTTAGACAAAATGCTTTAACATTTCTGATGTCCACTGATGTTGTGGTATCAAAGAACCAAAACTTACTGAAAACCAACATCAGTCTAATCCAAATCCTGTGAACTATGTCTGTTCATACTTACTCACACAGCTGCAAAGCATAAAACTGAGGTGTCTCACATAGTACGATCTGTAATGTTGGTAGAAGAAAGGTTTTCCTAGCACACAGTTAAGTCCCTTCATCTAAGAATAAAATGTTCACTAAAGCTAGAACTCTACAGATTTTTTTCTCAGACATAACTGTTTATTTTTTCTGCCCTTGTTTTACCTCAACCTCTTCTCTGTGATCACCTTGTACTTTTTCTGAGGTGATTATAATGTGCCAAAAAGTAAACCTACTGTACAGTACCTTGGCTAAAAGTCAGCATTTTGAGCCAAGAATTTTTTGGTTCCAAGCTGTAAGAGAGTCATCAGAGCGTCTCGTCCTTGGCTTTCTTAAAAGTTTCAGAGGTGATTTATATTGGGTTTGACTCTTCTGGATATGACTGCAGGCTGATAGACTTCCAGACTTCAGGACTCTAATACTGCTGTCGTTGGACATCGTAATGCAAGAATGGCTTGTGTTGTTGGAGCAACATAATAGTGGAATAAGTGGAAAAACCAATACCTTTCATCAAAACTTTCTGATTAGGCCTGTTACAGACAATTAATCACTGAAATCCTGCATTACCTCTGAAATGCTCTACTCCAGTTGTTATAAGTGCTTTACATGACTTAGGTTATTTCTGTTGTATAAAATAAGAAAACAAGGAGTCAAGAGGTTAGATACTTTTTATAAAATTACATATAATTATTGCAGACACGACAGCCTGTGCCCAGGGGTCTGAGGACTGCAACAGGAGCACTTTTCACAAAGGTGTTTGGTTTTTTTTGAAATTGTAAATGTCTAACAAAGCAAATCCAGCCTGTGATCGATTGAGGAACTCTGGGAGATAAAAGGTATAAAACATCCTTAACTGTAATGGCCACTAGGAATAGAAGTTAACTCTAGAATTCTGCCAAGAACAGACATTTCATCATTTCAAATGTAGCTTCACTCTAAGTCACAGTAAATGCTGAAACTATGAAACTCTACAAAGTAATTTCATATCTCCTATCTTTACTTCAATATCTATTCCTTTTTCTTTATATTGTTGATACAAGTTAATATGAAATCTAAATACAGTTTCAATATTAAAGGAATAAAAACAATACAAGCCTTTACTATTGCTGGATATTTTACGGAGTATTGAAAGCAAAGTTCCAAAAAGTGTCTCAGTGTTGTATTTCAATTCTCACAAAATTTCAAATTCTCACAACTATGTTTGTCTCAAATTTTCTCTCAGCCTATTAATGCCTTTTTAAAAGATATTACTTCATATGTTTTCCTGTACATCTGAGAAACGCTTTTAATTTGGCACATATTTTGAGTAAAATCACCTGAAGCAACTAGGTCATTAAGTCATTCAACAATACTTAGTTATCTTAGGTATTTTAAAATTATTTTTGTTATTTAATGATCATACGTTAAGTCATTTTGTGTAGAATCTATAAATATATATGTAAACACACATATATATACATATATAAAATATTTTCTGCTGAATATTTTATACACCTTATTCTAATATCAATTTACTTAACAATGTAGCTTTTGATAGGAGACTGATATCTCACTGGTAACATAGGTTGGACAGATAACCCTTTAAAATTCAAAACTGTCATTTTAACGACCTCCTTTATAGCAATCCCAGTTTTGCACCAGAAAAAAACTATCGTCTTAGATAAGGACGCTAGGAAGATTCAGGCAATCTGAAGATATTCCGGTCACCAGTTCCCTCTTAAGTTATTTTCACGTACTCCTTGGGGAAAAAGCAATTGAGACACTGTCATAAAGTATTCTGTAGTAAGATTTTCATACCATGAATCACACAGATTTACTTTTTCCATTGATATTTTATTTTTATTATATTCTTCAGCCTTCTTGACATACCTGCTTTGTTGAATCTCTCTCTGCTAAGTGTTCCACACATTCTTCATACATTTAAAAGGGGAGAGGACATTGATTATGAATCATCCAGGCATTATTATCATTCCCATTGTCCAGATCCATTCAAATGTTAATGTCAGATAAACATAATTCATTTAACACTCATGTATATGTGGCTGTTCTTATTTATTTCAGAAACGGAAGGCAGCTGGGAAGATGTTTTGGTAACTATGCATCTCCTCTAGTGAAGAAAGATGTGAGATAAAGGTCTCTGATTTTCATAGCTTTCACCAAAGAAAATATACCAGGAAGTATTCGTCAGGTGGCATTTTGTAGGTTGAAACCTAAAATGAAAACATCATTAAATTCAACACAATGAAGTCATTTTTATACCCTGGAGTCCTGATTCTCAACAAAGACAAAAGAAAACATATATACAGATGTTGATTCCTATAGCATAGTTGTGTTATCAGTATTTTTCTCAACTTCTTCACCTTCAATTAAAAGACTTTCTGGGGGCTCATTCAGATTTAATTAATTTGGGAGAACTGGCTATCTGGAGAGGTATCATCCCATATTTGTTGCTGGTATAAACTGGTGTAGCAGCTAGCTAGGGTAACACTTTCCTATTTTATCAACATCAAACAAATTCCACTGCCAGTGTTCTTTTCTTCTGTACTTCATGTTGTAAAATCATTCTTGTTTATCAGCTCTGCAATGCGTTATCTTTACTTTCTTCAATATAAATTTCTTCTCCAGCCTTAAAAGCTTGAGTTACACAAAAATAGTTCAACAAATAAAATTACAGATTTATAGAGTTGGAAGGGACAGTGGAAGTTCATTTAATTTATCCTTCTGCCTCAATACAGGATCATCTTAGGTCATGGAGACAGATGTTTGTGCAATTGCCAACAGTAAAGGTCAGCAGTCTATTCCAGCTGTCCTGCAATCTTTTGCAGTGCTTCACTGTCTGTATCATTAGAAAGCTTTTCCTCATGACTAGCCTTAGTATAGGCTTGGTCAAGTGACATAAACCAGAGTTAAACACACAGTTTTCATTGCATGTCAGTGAGAGATGGTTATCTAATTTCCCCATATCATGTATGCCTTTAACCTCTCTATATACTCATAATCATATGACATTTTTATTTGTGCATATTTTTCCTCTTAAACTGTTTAATTACATCTAGAATGTCTAGAGTTGCCACAAATAAGTAACTTGCCACATTTCATTGCCACAAATGAAAATGATCCATTAGACAGTAACAGGTATTAGCTTCCATGAGAGACAGGATGGAGCAATGGTTTCCTTTCATAATACTTAGAACAGAAAGCAAACACTTATTCATTATGCCACGTCAAACAGTCTTTGGGTAGCAATCTCAGAATGCAGAGATGTCAAATTAGCTGTGGGAGGTCTTCTGACTACAAGATTTCAGCAAAATAATCATGACACATAACAGAGACTCACACAGGAGAAGAATACTACATTAATTAGCTGCGCTTGTCCTCCAACTATTTTTGTTCTGAATCTGTATTTATGTCCCATTGTGCTTCTGCATTTCCATAGGCTGACCCACCCACCCTCATCATCTAATATGGACCTTTTTATGACTGTATTATGCATGCAGAAGCAGCACAGGATCTCAGCACCAAACATTGCACCATGTTATTTTTCCATATGTCATCTTCACTATCTTCACTATTTACATTGCTTGAAGTTATTAACAAACACATTCAAATAGTTTATCAAGTGCAGGGCATTTCAATATATATGCATAATTATAATCAAAGTTCATTGTTGATTCACATTTTATATATAGACCTTGGCTTTGCATGCATTTCCAATTTGAATGTTAACAGCTCCAGTAGTCATTTACATTTTACATCAAATGTTTCTGCAGAGCTTTCTACTATATGTTTGATTTTCCTATCATTTTTATTTTTGTTGTACATTATTTTAACTATTGTAATTCATTTATGTTATGGACTTTATGAAGCTATGGTCTGTAGATTACAACACAGTTGTTGCCGTAAAGATATTAAAAACCACCTCAGTTGCAATGGGATACAATTTAACTAGATTCATCTTTTTGCTATCAAAATGGAAGGGAAAGAGAAGACATGATCTTTATTAAACCTCTCAATGTCATCTGCAGTTTCTCAGACACATGACACATCTCCCCCTTTCCAGCTAGGGGTCCTTGTTTATTTAGTCAGTCCTCCAATGGGGACACTATGGAGGTATGAAGGTATAATAACCTTTCTTGTTTAGTTCTTTATTCCTGTCTCAGTAGCTTGCAACTTGCTTTATTGGTCTCCATATAGGACTAATCTAATGTTTTCCTAAAATTGTTTACTGCAGGTTCCAGATTCTGTTCCAGGTCATCAGGTAAAGGCCATTTTTTCCTGAGTTTCCTATTATGTTCAGTTAGAGTGAATTCCAACTCATGAAGCCCGGATACCCAATTTGCCTGCAGATCTTACAGGCAGCCCTCTTCTTTACACTGCTTGCATAAACTAAAACTATTAACAAATATTTTAATTTCATTCTTGCAGATTATTTATGAATAAGTTGAACAGCATTGGTCCCAGTAGAGCTCTCTGACATACTGCAGGGGTGACCCTCCTTCACTGTGGAAAGTGACTAACCTGCAATCAGTCCTTTTCCCTTTTCTGTCCTTTCACCAATGTTATTATCCATTCAAAGCCCTTTGCTCTCTTCTAAAGCTTAGTTTCTTTAACAGATATTAGTATGGGGTCTTGCATGACCTCCCAGAAATTAGAGTATTTTTTATCACTTCTCTGCCAAATATACTGAAATTAAATTTGTTAAATATCTTATAATTTTGGTTAATTTTCTTTTAATAATTTTATCCTTTTTTATAATGACACTGAAGTGCAACAGATGGTGTCAAAGGGACAAACTATGTAACTTTTGATGCCATCTTGTACTGGAATGTATGTGCCAAAATCTTTTAAAAAATAGGATTGATTTGTGTTACAGAAGAATGTTGCAAGCATATTTCTGCTGAAAAACTAAAAATCAGGAATATTTCTAATAATTTCTTATTCTAAAATTTCCAAAATTTAGCTGGTATGTACTTTACCTTGTTCTAAGAAATTATTATTTTGCAAAAAGCATACTAAATAAATATAGTCTAAAAAAGATGGATCACATTCTTTGTGAACTACTAGGTACTTCATGGGATAAAAATAGCAGATCCCTATTAATATAACGTTTTCTGTAGCTTTTTTTTTCACCCTAATTCATTTCAATTAGGCTGAAATTTCTTTATTTCTTTTTTCTTTTATTTATTTTTTGCTCTCCTTTCCTACTATATTTAAGGTGTTAGCCAGTCAGGACAGAGGTTATAACTCTTCCTGCTTGTATTTGACCTAGTCAGACAGTATTTTAAGCTTTCCAATACAAACAAATACGTGTCAAAGAGGAATCATCACTGAATACATTTTGGTACAAGGAATATAGCTGTAATTACAGAAATGGAAATAATTTATCGGAAATTAGTGACTCTGTAAGAATTCAGGAGGCACATTAGTTAAGCAACTCAGCAACAAGAGCAACAAGAGCAACTCAACAACATTAGTGCTAGTGGGGAAAAAAAAAAGGTAATATAATTGGAATGCATAAACAGGGCAGTAATGAGTAGAAAACACCCAACATCTGAAAAAGTTCTGCAACCTCTCTTTACATTAATGAGATATGTTATCTTAACATAGGCACTTAAAATAGGCTAAATGAGTCATGCCCTGAAAGTTTCTGTTTCTCTCAGTTGTCTATAAGGGGACCCTGACAGTCTCAGTTGTAGATATCTGTGGAGTGATTTAAATTAGGTGCGATGAATCCTTTCGTAGAGCTTCCTTTGCCCCTGTGGTAAGTATATGGTATGATGGGTAGACATAGTGTCTACATTTTTAAAACTGTTGTAAAATTGGCTGAATTACTCAAAAATTTTGAGAGATAAAGAAACTGTCCCTCCAGGAACTGTGTGCTACGATGAGGCAAAAAGAGGTCTAAATTGGTCAAGATGTACTTTAGTCAGTACCACTGCTGAGAGGACTCCAAGGGTTTACCAGTAAATGTTGGTGTCAGATGATATGATCTAATGATCCCTACTGACCTTATACTCTTAATCTCTATGAGGAGAACAAGGAGAAGAAGAAGGAAAACATAATAACACACTTTTTATGCTAAAATGCTTTGACTTTTTTTCTAGTTGAAAGCAGTCCTCAACAGAAGCACTTCTAAAATTAGCTTTAGTTGTCAGCAACCACTTCAGATTGGTAACAGAAGTAAATCTTTTTTTTATTCTCCAGGAATCTCTTTATTTCATGTATATCTTGGGGAAAAAAGTCTCTTAGGGAACATGTAGATTTTATAGAAAGAGTAAATAAAATTCTTGCAAATAGTTCCATGCCATTTTATTTTACTGAGTCGTGGACAATTTTTATATTGTTATATGAAGTATAATTATAATGGGTAACTCTGCTTGAACCAAATTGATCTATTTTTGGTTCTATGTCTACTTTTCAAACGTGTCTCTACTAGTTCATCATTCGTGTAAGTCCTATTGCAGCCTGCTCATGCCTACTTAGAAACTCCATGGCAGAGAGAGGCATTGAATTCCCCGTGCCTCACCCATAGTTCCTGCTGCTTAACCACTGGATACAGCTCTTTCTCTTAACAATTTTAAACAGAGTAAAAGAAAAGCATGAAATAATCATGGCATTGCACTCTGTCAATAATTTCCCTTAAGGGAAAGAATAAAACGTTAACTCTTTTATTTTCCTCCAACCCACAAAATGAAAGGGAAAAATCAGTTAGTGGGGAAACAAGTTGTTACAGTGTCCAGCTGCAGGAAAGAGCAAAGTCCTCTGCTAAAACTAATAATTGTTGGCAGAGAAAAAAGTTCCCAATACAATGGAAGGAAATCTAACAGAAGAAATTATGATGAGGAAATATTGTTTCTGTGATCTAAGTCATTGCTGGGACCTGAAAGAAATATTTGAAAATGATGCCTAAAAAATTCTCTGATACTAATTGAAATAAATACAATATTTTGTTTTAAACTTGAGAATACTAACTAAATGGAGAAGCAGACAGAAAATAGAGAAATAAATAAACAGAAACACAATAAATTTTTTAATCCTCTGGGCCTTGTGAAGAGTCATACAGAGAACACAATTAAATATAGTAGAAATAAATTCTTACTTTAATAAGAGAAACAGAAAGAATTAGATGACAGAACAACAATTTTCTTTTGTGAGGAGGTATTTTCTTCTTACCAGAAGAAATGGAACAATGAGTACAGCCAACACGAAAAATTTGTTCCTGTTTCAACAGCATGGAGAAACGCCGAAAGCTTTACAGACTACCTCTTAAATAAAGTGCAGACAAAGAAGGATTAAGATAAAAAGATCCTTCACCACTGACAACTGAGGAGTAAGCAAAGAGAGAAGTGTAAAATTATTTTTAGAAATGTGTTCTGCATAAGGAATATCTTGTGATTTTAGGCTGAGTCCTGAGTCATCCGGAAAGGTGATATGATGCAGATATATACCTCCAAGTTCGTTGCTGTGGAAAGAGGAGAAAGCAGATTTACTTTGGTCCAATACCAGAAGAAATAACAACCTCCTCCCCCCCTTCTCCCTTGACTCAGCTGTGTTCAATAAACCTGCTGGAAGATTGTATGGAGCCAAGATCCCACCAACACTGAAGAAAGAATAAATAAATGCACAGCTGCAGCTTCTCCTGAACCATGTAGAGCCGAGGGAGAGGAGCTGCACACCAGTTTAGGGTGGGATTCAGCTCAGCCAGATCCAGCTACCTACCTGCTAAGCTTCTGATGTAAGCTAGCCATCCAGGCTCCCTTCTTTCTGTAGCGAGGGATTATCCTTCCAAAAGGACACTTATCTCCTCCAAGGAGAGCATGCCCAGGTTGAGGTGACTATCTTACTCCGTTGATGATTTGAACAGTTTCAGTGTCTAGCATACAGCAAATCCCACTCAGGTGGCCAAACTGGGATAAAATTCAGACACTTCTAAGGCATGGGGTGAATCTTTTTCTGAGTAGGCTTAACTTTAGGTGTTTGTTTTGAAAGCATATTGCAGTTACCTCAAGAATAATTTGTTTTCAGGGTTCTTTACTTACTTTGCATCCATAGACATTTATTATGAAAGCAAATATTCCTTGCTGTATGTGGTCAGTACAGAGTCTTCTGATTTTAGTGTGTCGAGGCCTTCATGGCATTGCTATATGAACTTGAATCGTTTTTCTCTTGTACTGTACCTCGTCCAGCATTATGGAGCTACTGGGATCTGCAGGATATCTAAAGCTCTTGTGGTTTTTCTGTACTGTCACATTGTTATTAACACTCATTTAGTGTTGTAGTCCTCTGACTGTGTATGTGTTAATTTAGATCTAAGTTCCTCTCCAGAGGGTGGGAATGGAGAGAAGTGCATGCTGGGTCCCAGTACCTGCATCCAGTAAGGACTCACATGATGAATAAATACAGAATTCAGAATTCAAACCATATTTCATTCTTTTTGGCTTCCTACCAGTCTAGCACTCACCTCAGAAAAAAAACAAAACCAGACCAAACACAAACTGCCAGCCTCTTAATGTATGCTGTAGGAGAAGGTTGAGCAGAGCAGGAGCCCAGGCAGACCTCCCCTTTGTGCAAACTGGACACCAGCTGAGGAACCTCCCTGGCTCTCTGGGTGAAAAGCAGCCTCTCAGGCTAGTCAGCGCGAGGCCACTGCAGGCCCTTAAGAGTCAGGATCTTATATAGCACCCTGTATCAATTTGGGAGGCAGTGAGAAGTGCCAGACATTCCCAGAAAGACATACCATGCAGCTAGAAAGCTGCCAAATTCCGCACCAGCTGTGTGAAATTCTGAGAAGACTTAAGAGAGTCACATACAGACTGCATTGCAGAAACCTCATACGGAGTGACTGAAACGAGGCTCTTTATCTCTTACACTAGGTACTTACTTTTCTCAAACTGAAAGCTTGTGGGTATTTATTCAAATTTAAGCCTTTTAAGATGATGAAGTATTGGAAAATTTTCATGGCAAAATATTATACTGGACCACAGAAATCTATTACTGGAAAAAAGTGTTCTTAAAGTTTTCCTTGTCCAGTGTTCCAAGACGTTTGCTTATTCATTTTAATTACATTTGGATGAAAAGATAGCCTTAATAATGTAAATGCATGTACTTTTGTCTTTATGGGTATAGAAAGATTGAAACAATAGCACTAATATAATTCTAGACATCTTCCACTCATCTTAATTGGAGGAGTCAACTTTGAAGATTAATTTAAATGCCAACATTTTTAACTATTTCACTGCTGCTTGTCATCTCATCACTATCCATCAACTGTAGATGAATGTACCTGTCATGCTATGATGTTTTATTAATTTGAAAGAACTTTTCACAGAAATATGGCAGCAGATTTATTTAGAATATGCAAATAACAAAGTAGTTTATTGCATATTCTTTCAATCACTTGGATAATTGGGATTCTTCTCCTGCTCTGACAAATTAGAGTAAAAAGGTGCTTACATTGCCGACAGCTGAAAAAAAGTATTAGACTCCTGGACAACAGCTTCCTTGCTTACAAACAGTGAAAAGTGATGAGAACAGGATGAAGCACGTATGCTAATAATGTTGGTAAATATTAACAAGAAAGTTAATTCAGATATGGTTGTATGCCAAAATTCTATTAAATAAGAACTATTAAATGAAAATTAAATTTCATCATTTTAACTGATTGTTGTTTGAGGAAAACTGGTTTAGAGTTAAGCGTCAGTACTCATTTTTAAACCACATTTTTTTGTTTACTGAGGTACTTAAGATGTGTCACATTTTTGTTGTGGAGATATTAGAAACTACAGGGTTTTTATCTCTGGACCTTAAGGTTAAGAACAGTTTTCTCCATATTGCAGATGAAAACTGAAAGGAGGAATTAATGTTCTGATATTCAGAAACAAAAGAAGAAGGACGTGCAATTGTTTACATGTGCTTTCCTCTGCTTAGAAGACCAAAATTCACTATACTTACTAAAAGAATGTTTTCATTTGCCATCTTCTGTAGAGGAAAAAAAAACAACACCACATTATTCTGTTCAACTCTTAGTTAGAAAAAGTGTTCCTCTCCTGAAAGTTTATGCCTTGAGTGGAAAAAAAGACTCAGACTCCCTTAGTCACACGTCCATTTACTCAGAGTTTCTTCCTGTCTTTAGCATTAGGTGTCGTTTTCAAGAGCCGTGTCCCACTTCATACTCGAGGAACATAATTCTTCTAATGCAGAAAGCTGATATTTACAGATATTCACAGAAAGCTGCATTGCTTGCCCACATCTCGCAACACTGTGACAAAGTAATGAAAAGTAGCTTTCTTATACCTTCCCACGCTTTGATATTTTAGTAGCACAACCACTTTTCCTGTTGTAATTTTTTTACACTATTCCATCACATTTAGAAGACTGTTAATGAGAATTTAGTGGTTATAAGTTCCACAACAAAGGAAACAGCATTATTCTCTCAAAAAAGGTAATGGGCTATTGTGACTATTATTAATAAGTTTGCATTTTTGAATTCAGACAAAGAGTAAAACATAAAAAGGGCTGATTCAAACCCAGCCAATATTCCTTCACCTAATTACTGTCACCATGTCTTCTGGATGCTGTTATCCTTCAATGCTCTGCTATGTCTCCTGTACCCACTCGATGCGTTATGATCATACAAAATTCCTGAGGTGTGCTTCCACATGCAGCTGTGTTGATCTCATCATTTACTACACTGAGAAAGAACAGTCTTGTCCCTCCTTGCCTTGGTCTCTCCCCCTCTGTGGTCTTACAGATTCCGCTCCTCCCTTGTGTCAGCTCTAGTGCTCTTCCCAGTCTTGTGTGGGACTGTTTCAATAACCAGGCAGAAAACTACCAGTGTCTTCTGGTTAATGAGTTAAATCAGTTCTTTGAGATATCCAGCAAGACCAGACTATTTTCCCAGATGATGGGGAAGCTCATTCAAGGACAGGGAGTGGATGAGATCAAGACCTTCTTTTCCAGAGGTGGTGGCAAGTTGCTTTGTGCTTGTTCTCCCCGCCTTATAAAATCATACCCTTGCTTATAGAACTGTTATGTAGACAGGACTATTTATGCTGAAGAGCTAAAGTCCTAATATTTATATGGATTTGGAAAATGTAGCTCAACTGTCCTAGAAAAACCTATTTTGTTTGTATAAGGTCAGGGTTTGCACTCAAATGCTTTGCTGGCACAGTTAAGTCAGTATAGCTCCACCAATACGGATTAATAGACTTACTTGCTTGTGTAGCATTTTGAAAAACTGGAGTTCCAGATCTCCCTGAAACTAGAAATATTTCTAATACAAAAAAAATTAAAAAATTCTGGGAAAGCTGAATTTTGTAGCATGCTTAAATTAAATTAGTAAAATTTATAACTAAGATAAGAGCTGTGTGTATATAGTTGGGTGTATCCTAATATATTTTGTATTTACAGAGCTGTGTGTATATAGAGGGATATACCATAATATATTTTGTATTTACAAACATATGTATTGCTTACATATGAAAACCTCATTTATATGAGGAATACAATGTACTCAAATAATTTGTTTGCTGTGTTGCACATAAACTTCCAACTGTAATGACAGAAAGAGATTAATAATGTTAGCATAAATGATTCATCCTGCTCTACGGAGAATTTATCTTTTTATAATCTGTTACTTATATTTATTGATAGGGAAAACAGCAGGCAAGTGAAAAGCGTAAATAGGTGAAGCAGACTGAAATTAATTAAACAGACAGTGCTGGTTGAAGCATCTGCACACTGCAGAGGACCCTGACCTGGGAACTGCACTTACCCTCAGGCCCCATGGCACAGACCCGCTGTCAGATCTAAAGGCCTTTGTTAACAACAAGCTTATTGGTGAGATCAGTCACAGGGAATCGGTTTTGGTTCATTCCAAGGCAGTGAGGTTTTGTTTGTAGATGTCAGGAGGGATTTAGCAGAGGAGAGGTTATAGAGAAATATCCATAGGATAACTAATTAAATTGAAAGATTTTCATCCCGTGCTGGAGGAAGATGCTTACCCTCAAGGGACTTACAACTCTGGAAGTCACATGGATCATTCTGAGACTTTCCCATCACATCAGAGGAACCGGCTGATCAAGGTGTAAGCAAAAGAATTTGGCTTCATCAGATGTTCCACTGGCCTCACTTAGGGAGAAACATACTTTCTTTCAAAAATAAACAAAAATATAGCATGTAAATATGAAAAGGTTTTGCCTAGTATACTGTTCAGAAAATAATCCAATAGTGTTAGAAGAAGGTATCTGAACAACTTGAATGACCATGGACATATAGGTTGGTATGAGTTATGCTTGTCCTACACTGGTAAAATCATATAACTGAAAACAGAATAAAGAAAATAACTCTCAAAATGATGACTAAAAATCCCCTGTGAGACTGTAAAATATTTGGGGTAGTAAGAACCAATACGCTGCCCAACAAAACTATGTAGTTTGCTGCTGAAATACATTGTTTTGTTTTCCAGAAAGGGAGAAGAAAATCTTTATCTTGTTAATTATTCCTTTGCTTGCTTCTTAAGCGACTGAAAAGGGAGCTTTTACTAGGCTTGTAATGCTGAAGTTATTAAATGGAGAGAAAAAAACACCCCAAAAAACACCACGAAAACTTGAATCTGTACCCTGGAAGATCAGTGAGCAGGAAATGGTAGAAAAGAGACAACCTGGGTTTAGGTGACAGCTGAAGCAAGGAAAAGTCCTTGAAAACAGTGGAACCGAGAAAGCCTGACTTCCTATGAATTCATACTGCTTGGCTGGGTTCTCTTGTAAATAAAGCAGGCACTCTGATCAAAGCTTTTCTATCATTTGAAAAGCTGAGTACCTCTTGCTGCCTTGTAAATTCTCAAGTGTCAAATAAAGAGTTCACAAAGCATCTTCTTCATTGGAGATACTAATAGAGTTACTTAACTTCATCAAATTTCTAAGAACTTCACATTTTTCAGACCTCTCTCCATCTGTCAAACTCTGTTATAATCAGTGAGCTGGACAACACACACACAGCCAAGCTTTAATGCTTAATAGCTTTTCTTCTTACAGAACCAGCTAAAAAGGTATTAAACTTTAAAATCAAAATAATGCAGATCTCAG
>VWZL01004162.1:1741103-1805560 GCA_013396915.1 Stercorarius parasiticus | reverse complement strand
AGAGGCGACGTGTTTAGTTGTCAGCATCTTTGCTTGTATGGTGCTGGTGTTGGTGGTTTTCTTCTCTCTAGGATCTGCTTGGAGTCATTTTCATCTGTCAGCTGACTTGGTCTACACCTTGCTCTTCTTTTATTTGTCTGTAAATTAATTTTACATTCAACTTTATAAGATGTATTTTAAATTTATTGTATATTTGTACTTTGTTCTCTTTGTTATCTCTAAAGCTACTTGTACCCGGCCCCTGGATTCATGCTTTTGATGACCAGTAATTGGCCACTGGTGAAATGTTTACAAATGTGGGCCTCCAGTATCAATCTGTGCCTGTGCTTCAATGTCTTTGACATCACTCCATGCCTCTCCTCCTCAACCAACCACAGCTGCATTTTTTTCTAGGGTCAAAGACAGTTCATTCTGCACAGAAAGACCAGTTGATATTAGTATCCATTAGTTAGAAATATACATAGAAATATACATAACAAAAAGTCTTATACTGCACCATTGTGCAAAGCAAAGGAAAAGCTAAAACAGTGTAAGTAATGGTTATCTGGTCATTAGATAATTGCTCTTGCAAGTTAAAACAAATTTCTAGACAGGCCAAGAGAAGTCCTGACAAAGCCTGACTTTTAGCTTAGCACACAGCCCGTGACCTGTTACAAGCAATGGCAACTCCACATTTGCTGATCTACGAGGTACGTATCTGTCATATGTATTTCCTTTTACAATCCCCAGTTTTATTGAACATTAGCTAATGCTTGTTAAAATTTCCCACAGAGGCCTTGTAAGAAAAACATGATTCTCATTATGGTGAAATGTTTCTTTTAATAAGGAACAACATGTTGCCCTCCAAGTTCTCTTGAAATAGTGTCATGGAAATATGAAACCATCTGTCTGACAATAACACTTTACGTGACCTCACAAAAAAGCAACTTAAAAATACATATGAATTAAGATACATACTTTTCTGAGAGTAAATTGATTCTTTTTTCGTAGATCACTTGCAATACTCAAATAAACTTCTGCCTGCCCATACATGTGCCATTCACTTCCAATTCTTCTGGTTTGTCTCCAAGTCTCTTCACAAATGTCATAGACCACCTTTGACCTGCTCTTCCCACTCAATCCTCTGCTTTCTGGAGTACAATTATTACTCTTCCACCTCCCTTCATATAGCTCCTCCTTTCAAGCTCCTCCCTTTTGGACAAACTTCGTTTTTCCCACGTACTATCACAAACCAATAGTTCTTATATTGGATGTCTCAGTTCCCACCACATCTGATCTGTTGTAGTACGGTCTTGCTGTGGAACAAAAATACAAAGCATGACTTCCCATAGTATTATTCTGAGACAACATTGTGTACTACCAAACACATATAAGAATATACTATGGGAAGCTGTGAATGAAACCTATGGATGAATATTTAAAAAATCTCTCGAGCAAAGGAAATTAATGCTGAATTAGTTACACAAGAGAATATACTGAGAAAACAGAAGATATTATGAGAAAGAATGTCAAAATTACTATTTTAATTGTTTTTACAATTATTACAGATAGTTGCAAGTATTATTAATAAAAATAGAGTACACATCTCATCAGACTCTAGATGGAAACAGTTAGGTATCTACATCTGAGATAGCCATTCTTAGCTCTCTTTATAGAGATTGAAAATGTGTTTTTTTATTTATTTGAGGCTTATGTTCTAACATAAAAAAGACTTGTGGCCAAGACTCCATTGACTGTATTTCTGTAATCTTCCCTGATTATAGAGGAGAGCTAAAGTGAATAGTTCCCCACAAACATCTACACCAGAGACTCTTCAAGTAATCAAATGAATCTCTTACTCAAATGACTGCAACCAATGAGGAAATGGGTCTTGTCGCGTAAGCTAAGATGACATGGCATAAACATCTTTAAGAAATGGAGAAAATTTAGCCAAGTTCAAAAGGAATTTTANTTGAAAAGCTGAGTACCTCTTGCTGCCTTGTAAATTCTCAAGTGTCAAATAAAGAGTTCACAAAGCATCTTCTTCATTGGAGATACTAATAGAGTTACTTAACTTCATCAAATTTCTAAGAACTTCACATTTTTCAGACCTCTCTCCATCTGTCAAACTCTGTTATAATCAGTGAGCTGGACAACACACACACAGCCAAGCTTTAATGCTTAATAGCTTTTCTTCTTACAGAACCAGCTAAAAAGGTATTAAACTTTAAAATCAAAATAATGCAGATCTCAGACCCCAGTCTATTAGAAATAAATAATTAACATAATAATATCCAATTATTTGGTCCATGGAACTTTGCAATAATAAATTTTACTGATAATTACGTACCATAATCAGCATAATAATTAAATTATATTTAACAACACTATTTCAAATCTGTGTGTGAAAAACACAATGTGTTGGAGAATGNTGAATCTCTTACTCAAATGACTGCAACCAATGAGGAAATGGGTCTTGTCGCGTAAGCTAAGATGACATGGCATAAACATCTTTAAGAAATGGAGAAAATTTAGCCAAGTTCAAAAGGAATTTTAAAGACCTTTTTTCTTTTTTTTTTTTTCTATAAGAAAGTCCAATTTTAACTGCTTTTACACAGGTATAAGTAAGATCTGCCACAATTTGAAAGTGACATATTCATCTTAGCAGTGAAGAGACAACTTCACAGCAGAATCTCTGAGTACAAGAAATGCTCATATGATCAAAACAGCCATTGAATAAAGCTACAAGTAATTGCAGATATTCAGTAAGAGTTAAATTCCTTCTTTCATGTGCCAGCTAACCAAATCTTAACCTCTATCCTTGACCTTCTGATTCATGGTTTTACTCTTGGACAAAAGTATTTTATGAATATTAGCTCTAGTTGTTGCTGTAGTTGATTTTTAGGAATCATTTACTTATAATGATATTATTAGAACACCAGTAAAGGATTTCCAAATCCAAGAATTTATTCTTTAATCAACAGAGTATTTTCAAATCTAAAGAAAACTCCCTGCCTGTAACTTGCTGGTGTATGCGGAAAACCTGCACCAATTTAACATGATTCCTACTGTTAAATTTCATCTTCCTGTACAAAAGACATACTAGTTTCTTTATGTCTTTCCTGAAGGACACCTATGCTTCTCCTTCATGCATTCTCACCCTATGATACTTTTCTAATGAACATTTTGGCCTTTTATCTGTATTCAGTATTGCCAAATCCAGTAACTCAAAAATTGGGCATTAATGTCATGCCTTTCCCACTTCCCCCCAAAATTATAATCACAAGATTATGAGGTCTTCTTTGTAATTCACATCAGTTGCACTTCACATTAGAGATATTTAGGCCTCACTTTGAAAATGTAAGTGGCTTATTTTTCTTCTTTTTTTCTTTTTCTTTTTCTTTTTCTTTTTCTTTTTACTTTTTCTTTTTTCTTTTTTTTTTTTTTTTTTTTCTTTTTCTTTTTCTTTTTCTTTTTCTTTTTCTTTTTCTTTTTCTTTTTCTTTTTCTTTTTCTTTTTCTTTTTCTTTTTCTTTTTCTTTTTCCTTTTTCTCTTTTTCTTCCTCTTTTTTTGTCACACAAGTTTAGAAATGTTCTTTCTAATAAAAACGAAATTGTGAAGATGGAAGGGTTTGCTTTCAACCTCTTCTTCCTCAACCTTACAAACAGCAATACAGGGGAATTGATTTGAACACAGCTTTTGCTATCACAAGCGCTACACCTCCACTCTATGAATAAAGGCAGTTGTGAAAATAACAGAAAGAAATAGATCTAAGGTATTTCAATAAGTCACCAAAGAAATAATAAAATAAAAGAAAAAAGCAGATGCAACTCCAAGCACAAGTCCATAGATTTCTTTTTTGGCTTTACATTTTTGTAATCTCTATGAAGATCCTACCTAATCAATTAGTAAGCTTTTAAAATGTACTGTCTTTTTAGATTTCCTAGGACATATCCTTTTCTATAAGCTTATTATACACATTATTGCATTTTCTCTGTGCACACTAGAACATATAGGATATAGAAATGTCCTATTTTCTTGGAAGTGCACAAGCATATTCACTCCTGTGAATAATACAGGCTGTTCTGTGACATCACAGCAGCTGCTAATCATGCTGTATAAACAGAGACTTTGAAAATTAAAAACCAGTAGAGTGACATGTCCTTTAGTTCAAATCAGTTATGCATTATGTTTTTCTGGTCTACTTTAAATTCTTAAACTAATTCTAGGGAACTTTAATAATAATGGAATTCTAGTATGATTGTTACAGTGGTGTAACCGGGAGAGAATGTGGAACCTGATTGAGTCAAAAATACATTCTGCTGAGAGTATATTATGCACCTATTTCCACAGACCAAATTGCAAATCAGACTCACTATTGCCCAGGAAAGAGAATCTGGCTCATGCTGTGTCACCTCACTTGCTCCAGATATTTTAAACCACTGCAAATTACCAGTTCTCATGTACCATTTCAGAGCTGATGACTAATGTATTATAGGGTGGATTGTCGATTCTGCTGATTTTCTTCCCTTCCACTTTCTGTTCCACTTCCACTTCCTCCACAGCAGGGACTATTGCAGTCATATTTATTATGTGTGCATAGCCTCAATTTTCAAGTAACCTATGCAGAAGATATTTCCTTTATCTTTCTGCATAGGGAAGTAACCATTCCCAGAGTCTAGCTCCAGGTAACTTTAGAATTATTTTGAAAATCTTGTGATCAACAGCATGCTTTAGATATAAATTACTACAACGAGAATCTCAGCATATATAAATTCCTCAGAACACTTTAAAATCTGTACATTGCATAATTTTTATTGTACCTTGGATTTTATATCTTTTCCTGAATTTCCCATTTTAGGATTTTCCCAGCGGGTTTTGATTGGCAACACGTGAAAAGGCAATATAAGCCTTTACAAAAGCTAAAGTGTAAATGAAACAACTACAGGCTAATTTCATAGAAAATTTGTAGGATATTTGCTTTAGAGGGAAAAAAAAAAAGAGGAGACTGTTTTTCCTTTTAATTGTATAGGTGAGATCATGCACTGTCTAAAGCTTTCACTAGTGGTTTTCTGATTTTCATTGTTTGACTACACAGTTTGAATGATGATTTGTCAGGTTAAACAGAAGAAATGTCAACATTTTCTTTTGTATCTGGGTATTCCTCATAGTGAAGAACCAGCACAGACTTGGATTTTGGCTGCCATTGGAGACTAGGGCCTAGTAAAGGAGAGAAAACCCTGGGAAGTAAACGGTATTGATTTTTCTCAAGAGCTGACTTTGACCCAGTGACCACACTTCAATGTTCAATTTGCCAAGCGACAAAAGGACCTTCCCTTTCTATTTTGTGTACGAGTGTTGTTTTATTCATTTTTTTTTCCCTCTTCTGTGCTCAATACAAGTCCTAGGAGCCAGGATAACATGATCAGAGTCTGTATTGGTTTGAAAACATACAGAAGAATGATTTTCTGGGGTTTATAAAATTAAATCCTCTTAACCTTTTCCAGGCATCTGAGGTTAAATGCCTTGTAACCATTAGGGTCATTGTTATTAGTTATATGACAGCACCATGGCATTTTCAGCAAGAGCCATCTTAAAAATTGTAAAAGTAGTTGAGAGTTTGTACTTCACCAGTGCATGTACAAGCATAGTGGGAGAAAGTGCAGAACCAGATGAAAAAAAAATGGGCACCTCATTCTCAATGAAGTAGATGACCATTAGGTGGCAAATAACATTGTGCAATACTGATGCAATCAGGACACCAATAAATCACTCATTCTACAAAATCAGTCATATCCACTAGAGCTTCATACTTTCATATAGAGTTCCTGTTAGAATGAGGATCAAATGAAGCAACTGATATTTCTGAACATTTTCAAAATGTTCCCCTGCTGCTAGCCTGGCTGGTTAACAAAACCGAGTGGTTTTCATTCCCTTTATTCATGTTGGATCAGCTTTGGGGTGGACAGAAAAATGCATGCCAGTCTTCCACTCTTATGGTAACATGGTCAAAGTTAAGGACAGCAAAATAGCAGTTCAGAGAGACAATATAGCAAAAGAAATATGGGCTACTAGAGATTTAATAAGTACTGGGTTTATGCTTTGCTCTCAGTCTGTCAGGGTACCCAAAGGAATGAAGTCTTGTGGCAAAATTGCCAAACCTCATGATATTCAGAGTCTTTTTGAAAGACATGTATGCAGTTATTTGAATATAACAGAGGCTATAATTTCAAAATAAAAATAGCCTGTTTCTAGTCCTCAGAGGTGAATTTAAAAAAACATGAAAATGAAGGTTTAGGAGTAGCAGGGAAAATAAAATATAACAAAACTAAATAAAACTCTACATGTACTATTTTTAAATCTCATAATTTTTAGCTTATTTCATAACATTTATAACATGACTCATGAACATTTCATACTGGTAGTTGCAACACAGCACTATTCTGATGACTTTGGGGAAGATTCACTTGAATTCCACTCTATATAAAATGTGACTAATTGACTGATTCATTTTGGCATAAATGTAAAAGTATAATGACTCCTACATCATTAAACTTCTTCTGTAGGCACTGCCTTTGGTTGTCATATACAGCTCCATGTGGGCCTCTTTCCAGGTCCTATCCCAGGCAGAGCAGGGGGAAGAGAAGGCTGATGGAGTAACAATGTGCAGTTCTTAAATGCAATGCCTGAGCCAGAATCAATGGAAAAATATACTTTGTCCATCACTCCTTGCATTGGGTGTTCCATGCCACACTTCAAAGAAATACAAAAGCAGGAGGAGTAATGCAGTAGAAAGACAATAGAGGAAAAAGGTGGATACAAGGAAGTGCAGCAACAGAACAAGAGGGTATCTAGATGAAACACTGAAGACAGCTTAGGGAAGGGGATCAAACAGTTCAAAGAAAATAACAAAAGGTGGCCACCAGCCTCCTGGGCTCTGTTAGGCAGAGCATAGCCAACACATCAAGGGAGGGGATTCTTCTTCTCCTTAATTCATCACTGGTAATATATACCTGGGGTGCTGTGTCCAGTGCTGGGCTCCCATGTACGAGAGAGACATGGACATACTGGGACAAGTTCAGCAAAGTGTTGTGAAGATGATTAAGGGACTTGAGCATCTGAGCTGCATGGAGTGGCTAAGAGAGGTGTGAATGTGAAGAGAATGCTCAGGGGAGATCTTATGTATAAATATCTAGTGGGAGGGAGTAAAAATCAAGCCAGACTCTTCTTAGTGGTATCTAGTAACAGGACAAGAGGTAACAAGCACAAATTGAAATACAGGAAATTCTGTCTAAACAGAAGAAATAACCTTGTATTATGATGAAGGTTGAACACTGAACCAGCTTTCCCAGAGAGTTTGTGGGGTCTCCATTCTTGGAGATGTTCAAAACATGACTGAACATGCTCTGAGCAATCTGTTCTAGCTAACCCTGCTTGAGCAGGGCACTGGAACAGGTTGCCCAGGGAAGCTGTTGATGCCCCATCCCTGGAAGCGTTCAAGGCCAGGCTGCATGGGGCTTTGAGCAGCCTGGTCTAATGGGAGGTGTCCCTGCCCATGGCAGCAGCGTTGGAACTAAATGATCTTTATGCTCCCTTCCAAACCGAACCATTCTGTGATTCTATGATCTCCAGAGTTTCCTGCCAACCTCAGTAATTCTGTGATAATCAAAATCTGGGATTTTAATCTAACTGAATTTTTGAAGGTTTATAAATTAATTGAGATTCTTTTGCATGAACCCCAAACATAGGTAAAACTGAATAGGAAATTTAGTCCTGTATCCCAGTGTCCAGGCGGGAATTTTGTTGCTACACAAAAGAAAAAAAATTAAAAAAAATCTTCTCTTGTAGTTTTGTGACATGGGGAACAACCAGACTGGGTCTTCAGGAAGCCCTTTAAACAGAAAAAAACCCTTTCACTTCCGCCTAACATTGTGCAAATTAATATCAAGGAGGAGAAGAAAGGATACAGTACAAGGAGCGTTTGAATAGAAGCTTGGCAAATTCTCCTTTAGAATTTATTTTCCTCTTTAATTAGTCCCTAGTGTTTATGCTATTTTGAAAGTTTTGGGAATAATTGAAGCCAATTTGGACAATTCAGAGAGCTTCTAGCCAAAGTCAAGCAAGACTAATAAACATAAAATCAGTATGTAGGCTTTATAATATTTTGTCTTCTATTCTGACTCTTCCTTTAGGAAACTTTAACCTGGTTTGAAAACAGTAAAAGTGAAATGGGAAGAGAATGTAATGGGATAGAACATTTTGGGAAATACAGTGGACCATTCCCACCCCTTCTATTTATTCCATATAAAGAGTGAAAGGCTTTATAGAATAGTTTTCTGAATCAAATAACTGATTTTTGAATCTAACTATGAACAAGTGGAAGATTGGAATCGAATGTTGACTCAAATAAGAATCCTTTTAAGTTCTCAAAAGAAAAGGGATAAGGAAACGTACCTATGATGGTATTAACTCAGAGTGCATTGGTTGTTTTTTAAGCTTGCATTTCTCAGGTATTATTTCTTTGGAAAAAAGAATGATACCAACTCCATTTAAAATGAATTGTGATTTAAGAGTACACACAGTTTCCTGGCAACTGCATTTAAACTTGAGGATATCATTAAAGCTTGTCTATTCTCATTCATCATGCCAAACTATTTCTTTTAGTCATTCTCAGTCTGATGCTACATTGACAGTGAATCAGCATTTTCTGGTAATGGCAAATCAGAATCAGTAGAGAATTCATTTAGAAGTCATGCAGCATTACTGGAAAACACAACCACAACATCAATTTAATCAATTACTACAACCATGTTGGAAACTTTGGCCTGTGCAAAGAGATTTCATTGTTCATATTATTCAAATATTTCAGTGGACTGTATGTTGACTAAGGTTTGTAACGGTGAAACACACTTCCTTCCTTCCTTCCTTCCTTCCTTCCTTCCTTCCTTCCTTCCTTCCTTCCTTCCTTCCCTCCCTCCCTCCCTCCCTCCTTCCTTCCCTCCTTTCTACTTTCCTCCTCTCTTCCTCTACATTTTAAATCTACATTTTCGGTCCACATTTTTGAATTAAGAAATCTACCAGTTTATCCATTTTTCTTTTTTTCCCCCTAAATTCTAGCTCAGACTTAAAACCATCTGCTTACAAAATATGTTGGGTTTTCATATTTTCTGAGTTTTAGAATTGGGTTAAGGCAGTAACTTTATCCAAAAGAATTTTCAAACTTCTAGAAATCAAATAAAAATAAAATACATTTCTATTAATTTCTGAAACATTTCCTGAATGACTTCTTTTTTTTCAGAGGTTGTTATGCAATCAGTAAGTCCTTGCCTTTACACTGAATATCTTTGATACTCAGACAGTAACCAAAGGCCTACATCCAGTCTTTAAAGTGCATTGCTATGCAGCACAGATGGGTGAGACCATCTGAAATCCCATGAAAGGCACGGTTTTCTCAAATTGGAATAATTTGATTCTGGCACAGGACCTTGACTGGTAGCAGTTTCACCTTGCCAGGGTTATGTGCAAGACAATTCTGTGGAGAGTTTGCTGTTACTTTTTCTGTTTGCCATTCTTCTCTACTCAGTCTCCAGTGCATTGCTGTAGGCTTGTGAGGAAATGCAAGTAGTTAGCATAGATAATGCACACTTCCATACCACTGGAAGTCTAGGAAGGATGTTGTGGATAGATGGGGAGAGTTAGATCACTTTTTTTGCATATGGGATAAACTGAGCTGTGGCTCTCTCACTCAAAATTTTGTCCTAAATAAAACACCTCTTGTAAACCAGTACAATTCTTATGATAGAGAATAAAGAATGAAACATAGGCACATGATAGAAATGTCTCTTACTTTTCTTACTCTTTCACAACATTAATATATATTAATGTTACATATTCTTATTGTACAGGTAGGTTTTGATACTTCTCTGATCTCTATGCTCAAGTATATTTTGTTAGCTAGATATTAGGATAGATGGACACTGGCACTGGCTAAAATTAATTCAATTAAAACCTGATGGTTTGCTAACAATTTTAAAGAAACTTCTAATTCGTAATAGGCATTTTATGCAGTAAAAAGCAAACATTTCCCCTTCTTCTCTTTCATCTCTAAATATGGAACATCTCCAGGCTGATTTAGTTCAGTGAGTAAATAGCAGGAAATCTGCTAGTCCTACCTATGTTTCATTGGTTTTCCAATGTTCAGCAATATCCAAATCCCCTAGGAGTCATTTAGCATATCACTGTCTAATAAATTTTATAAACACAAGCTTTGTAAGACATCCATGACATTTAAGTTGCATTATTAAAGAATAAAGTAGCGTATACGCTCAAACAACAGGGGGCTTTATCATGCAATGCAATAAAAAAAGACAGAAAACTGTACAAAGTTTATATGCTTTGCATGTATGATTTTCTCCCATATTTCAAACTCCTGTAGGTATTGTGTGTCTCATTCTGGAGTGCAGTAGTAATAAAAATACACAAAACTTCACTAACGGTTTTCTAATGAACTCCTTAAAAGGAGGCATTAGGGACCTTTTAGTTTTACTGCTACAATGAATATAGAAGGCTGTGAAAACACAGCTTCAGAATAAAGAAGATGAAAAAAAAATCTGTCACTTCTTTCTGGCAATAATTTCTTCAGTCTTGCAATTCCTTATGTTCAATTCTGTTTCAAAAGAGAGAAGTGAAGCCGACCTCTGTCTTTATCCTATAATGAATACCTTAATTATTATCAAAGCACTGACCTACTGCCATTTACAAGAGCTGCAGTGGCTGATAATCAGCATAAATAATAGATTCTAATCTAAGTAGGTTAACTGCACAGACTGAAATGCGTGGCCGTTCCTGCCTCCTGAATTCCACCTGGAGGCCTGAGTGACTGCTAATAATGCTGCAGCGATATCTGTCAGACTCCTGAGGTCAGACACTCCACACCTGAAGAAATTATCCCCCAAATTGTTCCATTAGCTTGCATATGGGGTTGTTTTCATTACCACCAGACTCGCTCCAGTAAGAAAAAAGTAAAATTTTCAGAAAACCCTTTAAAATTCTACACATCACTAAAATATGAAGGAAAAAAAAAAGGAAATTAGAACAACAAAAGGGAGGGGAAAAACACAAGGATGCTGAAGGCTGAGTCTCTTTTGTATTCTTATACACAAGAGCAAGATGAATGCAAAATGAATTTAAAACAACACCAGAAGCTCTTTTAACCTTGCACAGTTGCAAACAAGTATATAACATATACAACTGGAGAATAAAGCCCTCGGTCTCCTTTGGATTTAATGTTCTCATTTTTGACTGAGTAAAAAAAAGACAGGTATAATTAATGGTTGTCACTAGCACACAGGCATGTGTAGATGCTCGAAACCTGACTGTTTCTAGAATAACCAATTCGCAACTCCTAAATGTTTCTCTGAGAAATAAGCTGGATTTTAATTTTATTTAATAGGAGTTAGTTGGTTTCACCAATTTAAGTGAAGAAAATACAGTGGTGTTAAGATGTGAACATTTGTCTGAAAGCTCATTGGTGCACTGCTGTTGTGAAATGATTCAGTGGTGCGTCTAATGCTTCTGAGATGTGACATAGTGTAATATTTAAGGGGCTAACATTCCATAAATATACTCTACCTTTTTGTCATATAAATATACGGTTTCCATTTTGTCCCTAAAATATGGTGTAAACAATATTTTTTATGTCCCAATTTTTAAGGCTAGAATTAATACAGCTTTCAAAAGAGGATGATTTGCAACCAACTATTTGATCATCAATCTCCATATCTGTAAAAATAATGTTCATAGACCTCTTTGCTTTGCCATCAGGTGGAGCAAATAACATTCACAGTATTTGTGTCTAAGGTTTTATGCTCCTCCTCTTCTAAATCATTCTTGCTTTACCTTGCGTCACCATAACAATCTTGGAGATACAGGCAGGCACAATGACACTAATCAATCGTCAAAAATGTCTCTTAAAAAGCACCAGGTTGCTCAGTTTAAAAATTATGTGGGGGGCATATGGTGTCAATAAGGCAAAAGAATGTTTTGAAGGGAATGGATTGTGTTACCCTGCCTTCCCTACCTCATATTGAATGTCTGTCTTATTTCACTTCAAGTTCCTCTGAGCAGTAAAGGCTGGATGCAGCTGTATAAATGGAGCCGAGGCATTAGAGGTGCCCTCGGGTATCACAGGCAACTGTATAGGGCTAGCAGGTATGAGACAGAATTTGTGAGAAGTCCAGAAGTAGCAGCCAGAGCCTAAGCAAAATGTCCCACCATACCCAAAATGACACCAGATGACCACGTTTATGGAAATTAATCCTGCTGTATGTGTCCTTTACACTGAATAACAAAATGAATAAACTTACAGCGTAATAGCTACCACCATTCTTTCTAAAAAAAACACACTCACTCCTCCCCAATATATAATTTACCCATGCCTCCTAACTCACACTAAGGAGATCAAAGTCTACAGTCTGCAGTTTCCTAGGTCCTCCTAAAAAGAGATTTGAAAAATAATAATTTAATTATTGAATACCTGTTTTCTTCTTTCCTTCTGGCAGTGAGACAACAGTAAGGGATGCTTCATACATTAAGTCAATATGTCCATAATATCATATCTGATCTTCTTGGAACTTCATTTTACAATTTTTTTCTATAACACCTTCTTTGACATTTTAAAAGATAACCTCAGGACCATAAAGATAAATCTGATTTTAGAAATTGCCATTTCCATAGTGAATCCCAATACAAATAATTCATTTAAGGCTCAAGCTATGGTCTTATTAACCCAGACTCCTCCTTTGACACTTTTACCATCTGTAAGTCTTCAGTTCATAGAAAAAAATCTAACACACTTTCAGGGGCAGTTATTATTTCCCATAGCTGACTTTATGTTCTCTTTAAAATTTAATGTTGTCTTTTACTAGTGTAAACTATTTTGCCATTCCTATACAACCGATATCCTGATTGCAGCACACAAATGTTATTTTCTTTCTATCATGTTCTGCCATTACAATTGCAGCTATATTTTCAATTAACAAATACCAATCATAATACCATATCAGAGGAAATTCAGAAGTTGTCTGTTCACACTAGCTATAATTACTGAGAGCTCCAGTTTTTCCCCAAATAGTGTCCATTTATACTCTTTATGTTTCTCATGCATACCAAGCGGGGCCCAAGAACCATGTGATTGCTACTGTAGACATGGGTGATAACTTTGGAGCAGCAGGACAAGGTAAATTTCTTATTTTATCTGAACCAACTTATCCATCTGCTTTGGTATGAGTTTGAGCCAATTGTGATGCTCTTCATCCTCTGACTGAGCATTACTATGGGAGTCCCATGGACAGGTATTAAATTGTTTAAATTAGAACGATATGGGCACAGGTTATGGCACTTTCAGCTAACGTACGCTTGTTCTACAGTGGTCTGTGGTCTTTGAACTGTTCAGTCATTAAAGGAATGGGAGGCAAAGAGGGGAACAAGACAATGGGCTCTTGATGTTGCTCAACAGTATCACTGTTTTTCTCAGCTTGTCAAGCTACAGCACATTGTCATAGATGCAGTGTTTAACAATGATGCCTGAATAAAGATGTGCCAACTTTGGCTCCAGAGTTGCCACAGGGTGTTTTTTTCTTCATTTTTAATGTTCACCCTTATTTATTCATTCGTTTATGAAGGAAAAAATTAGCAAGTTGCCTTCATAACACTGGCTAAGAAATATGAAAAACTGGGAAACTCCATGTCCACAAGCTATTGCTACTCTATATATAACTATTGCTATATTGTTTCTTGGATTAAAAGACAATAAAAAAAACAAAACATCACAACCTGGAGCAAAATTAAAAACAGTAATTCAGAAGATTTGCATATGAATATGTTTGTGTATATATGGACGTACGTAAGTCTGCATGCTGAAAGAATTCCAACAAATATTGTTCATAGGCTTTTGCAAACAAGCCACTTTAAAATTACTGTTAAAAATTAACTATATAAAAATAGGATTTTTTCCCTATTCTGTTATTTTATGTTGCTCCAGTGTGTGTCATCAACCTCAGGAAAAAGTAAGAGGCAATACCATGACCAAATGATGAGAAATGATCAAAGAGAAAATGAAGAGGCAGAAAAGAAAACATAGAAAGAACAAAAAGAGGTAAAGATCAGGAGTTTACTCTGGATGCTAAGGATGTCTCTTGACAGTGGATTTTTATATTTAAATAGCTTTTAGTAATTCTATGGCCAGAGGTCATAAAAACAACTGTAACACAATGTTTCCAAAATTGTAGAAAGAGTTACCACACAATAATTTGGGGAACATTAACATAAAAGTCAGTTGTGAAAGGCATTTATTTATTTATTTATTTATTTATTTATTTATTTAACTATGAGTTTTAAAAGACATTAGCAGAAAACTATTCTTCTGTGAAATATTCAGTGGCAGAATATGGCTCCTGTGTTAGGCTATGTCAGTTCTTTTTTATAGGAAATCAATGAATTAGTGGCTTTTAGATTAGATTTGTTAGTGATTTTTATTTGACGTTCGTATGACATCTTCATAAAGTAGGATAGGTTTCTCAATACATTTTCCCATCCTAAATATTGTTTGAACAGAGAAGAAATGTTGTGTAAGCTTGGATTATATTTTTTACATTTTCATTAAGAGAAGAATTTGAAAATGCTAGCAATAAAGTCGTTACAAAAAAGTTGAATGAAAAAAGCTGCAGTGTCCAGTCTTTACATAATTACGCTAATATTCATGGAACCATAGAATCATAGATTATCTCAGGTTGGAAGGGACTCATAAGGATCATTGATTCTAACTCGCTGCCCCTCACAGGCCTACCTAAATCTAAACCATATAAATAAAAGCATTGTCCAGATGCTCCTTGAACGCTGACAGGCTTGGTGCCATGACCACTTCCCTGCGGATCCTGTTCCAGTGACCAACCACCCTCCCAGTGAAAAGCCTTTTCCTAAAGTCCAATCCGAACTTCCCCTGACTCGGTTTCATTCCATTTCCTCGTATCCTATCACTGGTCCCCAGAGAGAGGAGATCAACATTTCCCCTCTGCTGCCTTAGGGTCATCCCTCAGCCTTCTCTTCTCCAATAAGAAGTATGGCAGGCAGAACCATCATGTTTCTTAGAGCCTTAGTATGAAGGGAAAGGTGTGATTTTTTTTTCTAGAAGTTGGTAATTCAGTAAGGGTCCATATGTTATAGGAACAAATGTTTGCCCCTCACTTACAGTAATGTCTTCACAGCATGCCATAATCAGTTCCAGTTCAGTAGACTAATGTACTTTTAGTCGGAGAGCATTTAGGGGACTGAAGTATATAGGCTGATAAGACTCTATGAAAAAAAAAAGTCAGAATGCCTCTTCAAACAGTATTTTGAAGAGGCACTCCGCAATCATGTAAAAAAATTTAAGATGATCCAGTGCTGAATGTAGTTTGGGCTTGTATTGCAATCGTGGTTAATGTTTTCTCAACAGGAACAGAAACAGAGAGTGGTAGAACATTTGCAAGAGAAAAGCAGACAAAACATGAAGTTTCTTGGGACCAGAAAGCTAAAGACACTTGCTTAAAAATCTCTTGAAACTGTTGGTAGTCTCCCCGGTGTCCTAAGCATGATAAGGAACTTTTCTGTCTACTTCTAAATAGTGAGATGGGGAAGCAGTTGCTCTCCGTACAAAGGAGAAACCTGGATGCATGGAGTTTTGTCTTGAAATGGGTGATGAGCCAGTAAAAACTTATAGGTGGGGATAAGAGAATAGATCAAGACAGGTGAAGTCTGACTGCAAACTAAATAATCAAGAAGATAAAATAGACAAGGTCATTTTTAAGCAATTGGAGAAAAACCCACATTCACAGAGCCTGGTACTTTGGAAGCTTTTAACTATCCTGACATCTTCTGGCAATAATACTGGCACGAGCAAACTAGGAGATTTCTAGAGCGTGTTGATAAAAATTTCATGATACAGGTGACTGATAGCAGATGACTACCAGGTTGGTCAGGAGGCTGGAGGACATGAGATCTGAAGAGATGCTAAAGCAACTGAGTTCATTCAGTTTTGAAAAGGCTATGGTGAGAGTTTATCATTGTATTCAATTAGCTAATGGTGCCTAATCTTCCTAATCCTAATATCTAATCTTTTTACCCAATAGAGAAGGCAGAGCCAGACTCTTCTCAGAGGTGCACAGTGATAGGACAAGAGGCAATGGACACAACTTGGAACACAGGAAATTCCAACTACAGATGAGGAATAATCTTTTCAAAATGAGGGTGGTCAAGGTTAGGAACAGGGGCCCAGAGAGACTGTGGAATATCTGTCCTTGCAGACACCCAAAACTCACCTGCGCAAGGCCCTGAGCAACCTGATACAGGTGGACCTGCTTCGAACAAAGGGTTGGACCAGGTGGCTTTCTGAGGTCACTTACAATCTGAATTATTCAATGCTTCTATAATTCTATGATTCTTCTGTGCAGCTCTCCCTAATACTAATGCCTAGAATATTGTAGGCAGTGAATAGTAGTTTCATCCTCCTATACCCTGTATACCCTAGAGAATTGTATTGGGATGATGTCCATTAAAAGAGGATTGTTGCTTCTAAAGGCTAAGAATGTGTTGCTGTTTGTCAATTGTTCTGACAAACTATTTTAATACAAACAAGTGAAAAGTATAAAAAAGACGAGTATTTTTTTGTGAATTCTAAATAGAAACAATTCACTTACAAAAACTAAAAAAGCGTATAACCAGGACTAAAATAATAAAAAAAAATTATCTAGCTATTTTTTCAATAAAATATATGAGATGTTGATCGTATTTTATTATCCAAATATCAAAGCTGAGAGCCATGATATTAGGAACTTAGTTGATGTGACAGTACAGTGTAATGTACAACATTTTAAAGAAGAAGGATGCAGATTTCCTTTTCTATCCAGTCCTCTAGTATGTTCCTTTACTCTCAAATCTCCCCTGTTCCTTCCCTCAAGAATTATCAATCATTAAGCCATTTAGAAAGCAGTTTTGTCCCACTGCCTATGTACTACAGATTGCTTTCACCTCTGTGGAAATGCCATTTCCTTGATAAGGTTAGTGTTTTCCTATTTCTTGGTGGTAAATCATTTAACAACTTGAGACTTAACTATACTATAAACAATTGCTTTTATAAACAATTGCTTTTAATCCAACATGGTGAAAAACACACCCTTTTCTATCAGTTTAGATATTGTTTAAAATGGATTGTGATTTTTTCTTTCATATTTAATTTTTATATCTCATGCAAGCATGCAAATTGATGACCAAGTTTTATAGAGCCTTATGATTATTGTTGCTGTATGGAGCTAATTATTAGGTCTCGATTAGGAGTAAGGACAATGATAATTAAACACTAGTGGTTACAAAAGGTTTGGAGAGATTGTCCTCTAACACAGTTTTGAGAAATGTGGTGCAAAAAACCGTGCACTTACAACTGAAAGATCCTGGTGGATCTTCTCCTATCCTTAAGGCAAAAGTACCCTTGGGAACACAGTTTATATACTGTGGAAAGAAATCTCATCCCATATGAATGGGCAGAAGAATAGATATTTTACTGAAATACGAATAGTGGATGAATAGATATTTTACTGAAAACAAACGTGTTCAATCATGAAAAAAAAAAAGGTAAAAGTAGGGCTGTAGAAAGTGCTTAGCTATGCATTCTGTAGAGACTTCACAAGCATTACACAGGAAAAGCGTGATCCAAGGAATTACAAGCAAGTTCCCAAGATAGCACATTTTCAAGAGAACCAAGTACAAATCAGATTCCTGCCATTCCACAGACATATAGAAAAGCAGACTCATCACAAGCATTAGAATATGGGGTTTTTTTCTTTAAATCTAGAATGGAGAAATCCTCACAAACCCAGAGAAACATTGCTGGTCAAGGCAGCAAAAACAGAAAAAAGAACCATTTAAAATTGTCTATATATGCAGGGATGGAAAAAGGCATGTTAAACACGGCACTTTTCTAAACCTAGTATCAGAAATGTAGGCTTCGCATCAAGACATTTATGTTTCCATGTTGACAATGGTAAAGTTGCTGTATACGTATCTCCATCTCTATACTGTTTTTGTGTTGGCTGAGGTAAATTTAGGAGAGTACTTCAGAAAAGTTCAGTAAGCAAATTATAAAATTAATATAATTTCTCCTTATTATATAATTACTTTCACTCCTTTGAAGTTTATTGTGGAAGAAAAGAGTTTAAGACTGTAGCGTTGATCTATATAAACAGGACTAACTCACTCCCTGGGAAGTTACAAGTGTAAACAGGGTTAAATTCCTCTGATTCTCACCTGGTACTGAGAACAATCAATGGAACCACTTCTTGGAGTTCGTCACAGAAATAACTAGTGTGCAAGGTCAAGCCCTCAAGAAGCAAATCAGTAGGCAAGGTTTTCATTAATATTACTATAGCTGACATTTTTGCCAAATGCTAAATTGAGTATTGCACACACTACTGGACTTGTCCGGCATGTCTGCCGTAGTGCCTCTCCACTGCAATCATTATTTGAATTACATTTAGTAAAGCACCTCTTTCCTGATGGGAATAAAATACATAGGGAAAAACAATAAAAATTGGAGGCATATCAACAGCCCAAATATTTGTCTTTGTGGTATTTCAGTTGCCTAGAATTCTATGATTTGATGATTCAACAATCCACACATCTTCAGCACAAAGCATTTCCCTTTTTACTTCAGCAAAGCCCAATTAAAATTCCCTACTCTCTACTTCTCCCAATATTAGCGAAAATAAAATCAAAGGGTCTGAATAGCAAAGTTCTCAAAAATGAGGTCATTCCTTTTCTGTAACAAAACTGTCTATAGGACAAAGAAAATAAACAGGAAAGCATTTGATGGGGCCTGCCAGCAGCAGTCCAAAGTGTCTGGGCTTCTTGCCAATAGTCCCTGAACCTAAAATCATGGGTTAACAAAACAGCTAAAATTTCACACCTCTCAAGAGCTTTTTTTCCTTGACAGCTATGAATTACCAGTGTAACTCCCCTAGAATGCTGGCTGGTCCAAAAGATGCTATTTCACCCCCAAAACTGTATTTTCTGGCTTCCATAATTTAACAGACTTTTTAAATTCCGAATACAGAAATCCTTTAATTTGTGAGTGTGCAAGCTACTGAAAATCTCTGATTAGTATGACATGAAGGGAAGAGAAAAGAAGATTCATATTTTAAGGTATTGGTATTGGTTAAATTAAAAGTCAACTGACCATTAAAATAAAAGAACTGAGTATCTCTAAAGCTTAGTTTATTCTCCTTCAGTTTATAGACGGAAGGTTGAGGTACATGGCCATGCTGAGAATAAAAGCAAAGTTACAGCTTTGTCAGAGCTGCCAGGGCAGTTAGTCTTGCTGCCTAGAGGACATGTCATAGGCATTGAGATGTTCAGAATGTGTGCTTACTTTTTGAGTGGAGTATTTAATTTACTAGAAGTGAAAATGACACAAACTGAGGTTCTACACCTGAACATGTAAGTGCCACCCACTGTCATGACCCTAATTTTAGATAAAGTTGTGAGAAATGGATTTTTCTTTCATCTTACTGCTTTTTTGGGGAAAAAGGTTAGTAGGAAGACAAGAGGACGAACTGTTCATGGATAGAGAATTTAGGACATTGCAATATGGATTGGATTTCTTGCCCTGCTACAATTTTGGCATGACTTTGAGCAAGTGACTTAGGGCTACATCTACAAATGATCTCTAGGTACGTTGTTGCAATCCATAACTTACAAGAATCCTGACATGTAGTGGTATCCATACAGCTGTTCCCACAGGGAGACACAGATGCTTACATATCAGATCCAGAAAGCCAGCTTGCTGCAAAGGGAGCTAGCTTGATATTTGGCCAATAGCAAGTGTAAATGAGAAGTGTTATCTCAGGTGAGCATATGAGTATCATAAGCAGGAATGATAATAATAATTCTTGCTTGCCTTGTACTTTCAATGTGTTAATAGGATAAATATATTCAAAAAGCACCTTCTGAATTATCCTTTGTGGGTTACATATGTGAAGAAAAACCCACTCATTCAGGCACTGTACAGTTCTACAATATTAGTACCTTAACATTACGTTAAACCTCACTGTTAGAAATTTTCATATCAAGGGAGATCAGACTTGAAGAAAACTGGATACTGTCCCCATTGCTTCCCTATAGCTGAGATGTGTTTTTGAGGGTCATAGTCTCTCCATGAGGTGCTTAATCTTCCAGAGAGTTTTGATGTTGGTTTTTATACTTAGTTTGAAAAATGTAAGTCTTTTTGTACATGTAGTATTTCAGACATGTGAAGAGAAATACTGCAGTGCCAGGGACTCAGATGTACATTCAGTCTAATATTTGGTTGTGAAAAAGCAGTTTGAGACAACTAAATTTCTGAGTTCTATCCACCACTATCGCTCAGTATAGAGCACTAATTCCAGATCACATTGTGGGGCTTCCTGCCCACCTCCCCTCCAATATCATCACCTGACATGCCTTTAAAAACAGACATGGAAAACAAGTTGTTCCAATTCTGACTGCACAAAGCCCTCGGAACATTATACTGACACATTTATGATGGGAGAACTGATCTCAGTAACGGTGGTTGTCACAGCTCATATTTCTATACTTGCTAGGAGGAACTTTCAAGAGAAGAAAACCGTGTCCAGAAGATATTCACAGGCTTTCAGAATTTAATTTCTATTAAATTAGTCCTTCTTTTCTAGAGAGTGATAATTTCCATGTTTAATGATTAATATTTAAAAATCCCTATCACACATTTCCACCTAGGAGGGCAGTATGTCAGACAATTATGTGAGTTACAGGACAATGGAATATCTGATCCAATTAGTGTACCAGGACACTGTATCATTATTGATTTATAACTAGATATTTCTCATTCTTTTCTGTAATTTGTTATGGGCTGACTATGGATATCTGTATCCAGCTTTCATACGTAAGTGACAAAAGCCAGGTGACTCCAGCTAAAGCTAGGCATGCAGGTACATGATACAGTTATCAATTTTGAGAATTAGGTTATTTACTAAATATGCCTGAATACGTGTGTTAGGTACCCATGAATGAAAAATAGGCCCTATACGTTTAGTTTTCACTACATACACGTTCAAACTATTTTGAGTGGTTGACAGCTGTGATCAGCCAGTCAGAGAGAATCCAGGAGGATTTTTCCTGCATTTCCTACAATAAATCTTTTGTTCTTTGCTATTTTTTTGTATTTGCATAGTTTGCTTAACTGGGCCAAATTCTACTGCTTTCTTTGATTCTCAACTGAACATCACAAAGTAGACATTTATTCAGAAGGAAAGAGCCAAATATTCTCCTAAAGGAAAATTCAGAATAGTCTGAGGTCAGACTGGAGAAAGATGAGTAGTGTGAATAAAAGCAAAGAAGGTCAGAGTTATTTAAATATGTGTTTTAAACAATTCACTTTGAAGTTATTAATAGGCTGCATCATTTTTCAACATTTTTCCTCATACTTAATGAAATTTGACTGTTTAATTAAAAATGTCAGTATAAAAATAATGACGAAGAGGTTATACTTTTTAATTCAGGATTGCTGCTAACTAAGACTGAGGCTAATAAATTTCCAGACCTTTGACTTAGAAGCTTTTTTCTATAAACACCTTCACTTTGGTTTTCATTCAATGACAGGATTATTGCCTTGTACTATGAAAACAATGATTAAATTATAACTTTAGTGACCAATACACTTTTATCACCTACTACCATGGAAAAGTCTTTCATTATTTGTCTCTCCCATAAGTTATAAAATATTTTACTGCATTTTCCCTTTCAGAACTCCCCACAACAGAAAGGAAACACCAAAAGAAAATCTCAATAAAATACTCTATTGGTTGTTTGAATTCTTTGAAGCTGCATGTTACTAATTGGACCCTAGTAAGTGTGATCTAATATCACCAACAATTTGGCTTCAGGTGGACTGTTTACTAAATATGGTGTTTAAACATTAGGACACCAGCGAGTTGTATTTCCATATTTAGCTGTTAAATTGAATTTCATTATTGGAACGTCTTAGCAGTTAAGTAAAACAAAGAGATTCTAAGCTGCTGGGAAAACTAACAAATTTCCTTCTGCTTTTTTAAATGAGCATCCCATTCTTGACTTTTGTGTGGTGTTCTTGGTGCCTCTGTTTCTGTATTGGTAAGGAGACAAAGCAGTACTGCTGACTGACAATCATATTGCAGATCTTGCTATACTTAAGCCATGGTTTCATGAGCTGCAAAGTGCATTTCTGAAGTACATGCCACCTTATAAAAAACGCTGCTGTTACACAGTGAAGACCACTGAGTTGTGGAAACATAGTTTAAAGTGTAATTATTAAAAACAGAAATACCCAGAAGGTGATTTTCCTGACAGACTTTATAACCAGTTAATCTTTTAGATATTATCTGTTCTCTTGAAGTCAGTGTAAAATCAGCAAAAACCCCCACCGTTACTGTATTCTGTTCTCTGCTTGAACTTGAACCGAAATACTCTAGTGTGCTTATGCATTTTCTTAATAAAATAAGTACCAGTAACTCTGTGGAGTTTAAATCCCTTATTAATTGGCATTGATTAAAGGGTTATTTAATTGATTAAAGGTGTTACTTAAGCCCTGTAGTCTGGTTACTTGTAAAAAAACTTCAGCATTTATTTATAAAGTTAATCTTGTGGTTGTAGGGCAAAGGTAGAAAACATTAATTTTGAAGATTCAAAACCTAGAAAGCAAATAAGTATGACCCAATATTTGTTTTTATTTGTCTCCAGTTCCATGATCTCTTAAAAAAGTTCCACTAAGAATGCTCAAGTGCCTGAAGGAACAAATACAGACTTTTTTGAAAACACTTTAAAATACTGTATTTTCTTTTTCCAATTACAGGATAGGGCATAATTAACCAATGTGTTTGTCTGGGTACCAGCTACTGGATTGCTAAAGAAAGAAAGGAAATAAAATGTGGGCAACACTTTCTGAAAAGTGACTACAGGTTTTGCAGTACATTTGGAGAGGTTATTCAGGCTTATTTCTCTACTAAATGAAGCAATAGCAAATCACAATGTTTTGTTCTGATTAATTGTTTTTAGGTGTAATGCTCCTGAAAAAAAGCTTACTCGGGAACCTGTCCCTTACAGATTAAAAAACAGCTCTAGTTTATATATTTCATTTCGTCCCTTAAGCTTGAACATTCTGAATAGTTGAAAAAGTCCAGCTGGACTGCAAACGGAAATAATTTAGGTGGAAGTATGATGTCAAGGTCACACTGAGTCTTCTTATTGCTCTCTTCTGTGCTTAGCTGGATGAAAGTAAGGTGACCTGTACATCTCAGTCTAAAAGGTTGTAGATCCCTGCTACAAACAATAATAAAATGAAGCTGAAGAACAAATACAACTGAAAAAGAAAAATCTCAGTAGAATTATGGATACTGTGCGGATCGTGGGTACCATCAGCATCTTCATGAATCTTCCTAAGGCTACTCATTTAAATTGAGAACAAACCGCATAGATACTTTCCGCTTTTTGACAAACTATTTAAAGTCTGTCACTGAATAATTAGACTAGCAAATGCAAATATTTCTGTAGCAAATATATGCAGGTTCATACTGTGGAACTATTATTCCTAGGTCAATCACTGAAATGGTTCAGCTGGCATAATGCCATTTTGATGAAGTGATGCCAGTTTACCTCATGCGAATACTTGGCTCTGTTCACCAGGAATTAATTTTGCTACCTTTTCTCTTTTCCTAGTAAAATGACTTTTTAGAGGTTAATTCTGAAGAAGGTTTACAGAGACCAGGGAAAAGTGTGAAAATAATGAAATGTGAACAGACAGATTCTTCTGTGTTACAACAAACAGTTCTACAGAATGTGATCACGTAAATCCCTGTGCACAACACAGAACGCAGAAGACACCTGGACAGAAAAAAAAAAAAGTTATGCTAGAAAAATTAACAATTTTTTTCCCCATCTTACTTTCTTACTGTATTTGATATTTTTACAAAGTACTGATTTTGTCATTCTTCCAATGCATGAGCAGTGGAGTCTTAATGTGTAATCTTTGTGCTTTCATTCTTATTTTCATCACTAGCTTTAATAAAATAGCCTTAAATCAATGAACTGTTAAAAATCATAACCTTGTTCATTTGGGCTATTTCTCTTTGATAATATGGCTTAAATGGCTCAGGTCTTGGTGTAACGTGACTGAAAGTCTGGTAAGGAGGAAATCCCTATTGAGATCTGCATAGTACGGTTTTGTCACTGGGCTTGAAGTGAATGAAGAACACAATATGTCAGAAATAGAGCTTGTATATAATGAATGAGATTTTGAGGAAAATAAATATATTCTTAATCTCTTTTTAGTGGCTTTTTTTCCCTATAACTCCCTAATACAGAGACTGTAAGAATTATCTATATTTTTGTGAAAACTCAAGTTGAATATTTTTTTAATTTCACAATTATCACCAGGGAATTATCATATGTAATTACATTTTCTTGTCTAGCTTATTAACAGTAATCTTAACATTTCATAAGTGTATATTTCATGCCTTATTAGCATTTGCCCGTGTGCTTCTGAAGCGGAGGAAGTTCCTGAATTTATTCAAATGTTTTCTCTTTATCAGTTTTTCCTTTGCATTATAGCTAGCAGAAAATAAAAGGTGCTTGGATTAAGTGGCGGGGTTTAAGAAGAGGTAGAAGTGTAAACAGCAATGTTTGAATGCAAAATTTTCAATTGAACACATGGGCAAATTGCTAGTGAATAGAGCACTACAGAATAGAGCTGCAGAAAGATTCAGAGCTAGAACCTTATCTTTATGTGTACTAATAAAAGATAAATGGAGTCTGCTGTAGGCCCCTAAAGCTTCAGTTTGAGGAAAGGGGGGTGAGAAGGAACAAGGCTCTATTAAAATAAAAAAAGATNCGATAAGGGTTAACAATGCAAAACTCCCACCAGCTGGTGTTTCACAAAGAAAAAGCCCTTGGGGAAACGACTCTCCTGACAAAAGCAGCCCCGAAGGCTCTGCTTCAGAAGCCGGTGCTATTTACATAAAGGCAAGTCACAATGCAATTAGCCGTATCAGGATCACACCAGAGAACGGGGGAGTTCTTTACAAAGGTTCCCCCATACACTGTCATGATGGTGCTTTATGCTTTTAATTAGAAGACTCTGTTATTGACTTTAAGGCACTAATTCTCTGGGGTCTAGAGGGGATGAAGTTATGACAGGTGATTTTCTCTGTTCAACCTCTTGTAAGTTACATTTTGCTATATTTCTGAAAACGAGGGTTTTATGATTAGGTAAACCCCCCCTCCTATTTTCCAAAAAAGACAAAAAAAAAAAGATAGATGGTTCAGCAGTACAACACACACAGGCCCCTGAAGAAAAATTAGCAATTTGATTTATTAAAAGAGATGATAAGTGTCAAGCATGTTTTAACTAAATGGCACTTGGAAGAAAGCAATAAGCAAAAAAGGTGGAACAGAACAGGTAATTTTGAAAAACAAAAAACAACCAACCAAACAATTGGACAGTAATTTATTATTTGATGTTTTGCCACAAAGTAATATAACTGCTCTAAGTCAGATTTTTGAGCATTCTATCACATCCATTGCATAGATTCACTGTGACGCTTTTTATTTACTAAACTTTTTATTATTTGCTTTTAGTGATTTATTATTCATATTACTTAGTTGAGAACCTGAGTCACTTGTTGTTTCTGTTTTCTTACTGACTGAAAAGTTTGGAATAGGGAATAATGGATATCAGCCAGGAATAATGAATGACAAATAACTTAGTTGCGATGCAAGTTTTCAGATGCTAATTACTTGTTCCTAAATTAGGAAAGCTTTGGGGATTCTTGTATATTTTCATGAATATTCTGTGATTTTTCTTTCCAAACATGTCTGGATAGCAAATGGTATTATTCTATCAAAAGTGGTGTGCAAAAATATAAAAATTCTTTAGCCAAAAAAAGAAATGTAGAACAAGTTAATTTAGTAAATGGTTAGCTCCAGTGGGTGTCAACCACTAGCTTCTGGGTAAATCATGCTTTGTCAAGAACTCAAATGAGGGAAGACACCTGGTTGTTATTTCCCAGTCACAGTGTAGTGGAAGGTTCATTTTGTCTTGTGTTCACATTTCTTTCATTGGAGTCTCACTTTGTTTTGCTAATATGGGATAAGAAATAGTTTACAAAGCAAATGGCATGCCTTTTATGTAGAACAGGAGACATCAAGTGAAATAATCAGCTGGTAGGGCCAAAATAAAAAAGGATTTTTATTTTTATTGTTTTGCCTGACAAAGAATCCAGTTGTGGAACTTCTTGTTTGGGGAAGTTACAGGTGGGAAAAGCTTACATGGATCCAGAAGTTGATTAGATAAATTAATCATAGAGAAAATCCATTGAGACTCCTAAACACAAACCACCTCTGGCTCCAAATGTTTGTGAGCCATAGATTCTTGGAAGCAGGAATAAATACAGTGTTTGCTACTGGATATTGTCAGAGCCAAGGTACACGCTAGATAGGCATTCGATCAGTTCTAGTACAGTCATGCTTTTGAATGTCATTCTTACATAGAGAGATAAAAGAGCAGTCAACATGGGAATAATAAAGAGAAAAGGGAAGACAGGAGCATGCAGAGATAGGGTGTGCAACAGTATAGCCTTTTGGTTGTAATTAATAGCAGTCATATCAGCACTGAGATTTCTATCGCCGTTTGTGATGCCTTCATAAACGTTTCTTGTTGCTATTGCAATAAAAATGATGGAATAAAAATAGATATCCCAATCTCTAAAAGGACCCATAATTTAGACTGCATTATGTTTTCATTTGATAGGATTAAGTGTGTTATTTGATTTCACGGAGTGAGCAATATCTTTCCCAAGAGACAGTAGTACTGCTGTGGATGAATTAACACTTCTTTTGCTAATTGAGGAATCATTTTTGTATAGATGACCATTAGCATGAACAGTTTTATTTTTTATGGAAACTTACCTTAGCTAAAAGTAAAAACCTGAAACACCAAAAAGCTGCTTAAGCACTTTTTACCTACAATAATGTAACAGTGTATGTTTTTATAAATAGTAATTTATATGAAAACATAATTAGCTAGTTGCTCATAATATATACATTTAGATTTGTACTATCATTGAAGCACCTTCCAAAACTGTAACCTTGTATTTTGTGCAAAAATATTAACAAGCTATTTGATGAAGTCAACTTAATTTGTTGAAATACAGTCAGTCTGGACACCATTTCATTGCCAACAAAAAGCCAATGGAACAAAAGCCATCACAGTTCCCATTTCCTGCACAATAAATACTCCAATATATTTACATCCTGATTAATAAGCAGAGCAAGTCCTCTCATAAGACATTTTTTGTAAGAAAGAGTGTTAGACTTGAGAACAGAACAAGAGTTCTTCGTGTTGAGTTTGGCAGGAATGTCCTATTTTTTTTGCCTATTATCACTCCTACATCAGTCGCAACTACCATACAAAATAGGCTTCTAATTCACTGATCTTGAGAAGTATTCTCTAGTTGTAATAAGCTTTTTTCCAACTTTCATCATGATTTACATCTGCTCTGGTTTAGCAGTGAAGATTCTAGTGCCCTAAAAGTGGCCCATGTGGAGTGATTTCAGTCAAGTTTTTGATAGCATATCCTAAGTGATAAAGGAAAAATATATACATCAGTTTAGTCATTGCAAACAGAGAGGCCATAGGCTTCCGTAAAAAGACAATTGCAATAACATAGGTATCCCATCTCTTCCAGGTACTTCTAGGACCAAAACAGTGTGGGAAATCTTACTCTGCCGTGGCTTCTGCTGCACCAGCTGTCTATAGCCAGAGGATTTTCTGGACAATCCCTTTTGGAAGCACTAAACTAAAAATTAAATAAAGATATTTCTTAATACTAAAGAAGCACACTTTCTGGTTGCTTTCACTTCTTTATCATTGCATTTAGTCTCAAACTGCAGCTTGGCAATGCCAGTGTCACTTGGCTTGAACTGATTTTACAGCTTCAGCAACACAAAGTCTCATTCAGACATCACAGATGAATGACACTACTATATGACTATATTTATTGGCAATCACAATGTAACAGTAGCTGGTGGACTGATCACAAGGCAGGAAGTTAGTAAAGGCCAGATCTCCGTTCATCCTTCTTTGATAAGTTCATCAGAACAGTTAATGAGTGGTTTTAAGTAGCTGTCTGCGCTGCCAGCCAATTATAAGGCTGCTTACACAACACAAATACATCAAGAGTTACAATATGAGTTGTTTTTATACATGCCAAAAGCTGTCAGACATCCCCTTTGGGGCTTCAGATGTATTTTTAGAAAATTCTAATCTAGAGTATCTGTCAAGCTATTCCTATATTTAATGTAGATGTAGAAGCAAGCAGGGACGACAGAGAAGCTTCTGCAAGCGCTAACACAATGCGCAGCGTCTTCATCATTCCTTTGTACATGCTGCAGCTTACTTCTCTAACAGCATGGCTGCAGTAGTAGGTCTTTGTATAGACCTCTCTCTTTCAAAAAAGCCCCTGCCCTGGCTTTTATTAGGTGCTAGTATTTTTCCTTCATGATTCTGTAAAGTTCAGAAAACTGGGTTTTTTTCATGTTATGCAGGATTTGTGATCTCTTTGTTTGACAATTACTAACTACTTTCCAATGATATTACTCTCAATAAGTGTATTTTTAAAACCCCTGTCTTTCGGTACTATTAACATTTTCTCTGTCATTTTCTGGGAATGACGTATTGTTGGGATGCTGCCCAGCCAAGCTGTGCCAGCATGTTATGTTAAACAATGTATTGAGAGATGTCAAAACAACTCAGAAACAATCACATTGATATCAACAATCAATAACACAGACAATAAATTATGGGAAACCAATCAAAATAAAGGCAGCCAATGCAAATTGGTATAACTTTGTTTACTTTTTTTGACACCAGCTGAACAGCTAACCAATAGCTTTCTAAAAGCCGCAACATACTAAAACCTATTAAACAAAAAATCAAATCTTTTTCCATGTAACTAATTCCTGTTATTCCTCCAAAGGTATATTTATTAATATCTTGACACAGAAAAATGGTCCAGTAAGGGATTAAGGGCCCGTAAATTTGTAGATGTCTTCAAAGATGCTGAGAAGTTTGAAAAGCTGCAGAAAATATCTGTTGCGAGTTGTTTGGTTTTGGAAAGCCACCAGGTTATGTAAAATTTAGTTTAGAGTTCTGCAGCTGTGTCATCTTGCCTGGTGTCCCAAAGCATCTAATTATGGGTGCCATAATCAAGTTTTATCAAACCTTCTAGAGTATGTACAAAAAGGAGATACTAGTAACAAAATGTTGGAAAAGACTTAAAATACGCCAGCAAAGTTTCTTATAAAGTGATTCATCTAACACATACGGAGAAACATACTTTCTCTAATGTCACAGGAGAATCTGGGCTCATCCTGCTTTCAGCAAGGGTGGTACAAGAACAAGTTTTCAGGTAGCTGTGTTTTTGTCACTCCTTTCAGCACGTTTAGTGGTGTCTCTTCCAGAAGGGTAGCAAAATAAAGACAGATGGGAAGGTATTAATGAAACAAATCTTTACTGCAACTAACATTAGTTAATTCTGGTAGTTCTGTTCACTGTGGTGAGAGCTCTGCTGGGTTTGTTCCGTGTTCCTCTAGCCAGACACCACTTTGCTCAGTGGAGGCTTAGGAAGGTTTGTCCTTTCTGGGCTCTAAATCCACTGTAATAGGTTCATCAGTATTTGCACTGAAGACAGAAAAGCTAAGGTTTTCACATGTTTCGTCTTTGCAGAACTGCCAATTGATTCAAAATGAGATGCCCTTTACCATACCTTGCCCGGATATGCTAAGGTATTGCTTTCTTGAACAGATCCTAGCTCTTGCATAGTCCCAGTACTATTACCAAATAAAACACTGCTAATTGATACTGCAGATTTGTGCCTGGTTTTTAACTCTGAGCTTCTTTCTATTGGACCAGAATTGATATTGAACTAGTTTATTGAACATATGAAATCATAGCATCATAGAATCATAGGACAGTTTGGGTTGGAAGGGAACTTTATACGTCATCTGGTCCAAGCCCCTGCAATGACCAGGGACATCTTCAACTAGATCAGGTTGCTCAGCGCCCCGTCCAGCCTGACCTTGAATGTCTCCAGGAATGGGGCATCTACCACCTCTCTGGGCAACCTGTGCCAGTGTTTCACCACCCTCATTGTAAAAACTTTATTCCTTATATCTAGTCTAAATCTACCCTCTTTTAGTTTAAAACCATTACCCCTTGTCCTATTGCAACAGACCCTGCTAAAAAGTTTGTCCACATCTTTCCTGTAGGCCCCCTTTAACACTGAAAAGCTGCAATAAGGTCTCCCCAGAACCTTCTCTTCTCCAGGCTGAACAACCCCAACTCTCTCAGCCTGTCCTCATAAAAGAGGTGCTCCAGACCTCTGATCATTTTTGTGGCCCTCCTTGGACCTGCTCCAACAGGTCCATGTCTTTCCTGTGCTGTGGGCTCCAGAGCTGGACATAGTACCCCAGGTGGGGTCTCATGAGAGCAGAGTAGAAGGGGAGAATCACCTCCCTTGACCTGCTGGCCACAGTTCTTTTGATGCAGCCCTGGATACGTTTGGCTTTCTGGGCTACAAGCGTGCATTGTCATCTCATGTCCAGCTTTTCATTCACCAGTACCCTCAAGTCCTTGGCAGGGCTGCTCTCAATCCCTTCATCCCCCTATCTGTACTGATGCCAGATGTATAATAAATATATAATGAGTAATGCAAGAAAATATGTGATCTACCATGCCATGAGGAAAGGAATACACCTTTTGTTTTGTATAGCTATTTCTTTTCAAAGACAAAGTTTTAAGTAAAATATTAACTATTTGCATTCAAATAAACATTTATTTTTATTTATATTATAGTTCCTGGAAAATTGCCAGTGTTTGTATTCTCACCATTTGAAAAAGACAATTATTATTTTGTAACTTGTAGTAGAAAGCTTGAGTGTGCAAATATGGAGTGGGGTGAGCCATGAGCATATTGTTTTACTAGATTTGAAACATTGTATGCTGCCTTAACAGTATTGGTATATGATGCAAACAACCCAATGCAACCACAAAAATATAATTTAAAATGAAACACAGCTGCATACTGCTCCAGATGCTATTTCTGAACATTCCTTTTTATCAGTTAACTCAGGTTTAGTCATGTTTATTCTCTCACAAACAGAAGCTAGTTCTTATGAACCTACTCATAGAAGTTTGCTAATATCTTCATAAAAGTGCTTGAAACTTTTTGAATTTCTAGCTCCTGATGCTTCCAAGTAAGTTGCCAAAACCTTCTCTGGGCATGGAAACCTCTCACTAGACATTTTTATAGACCTGGATGGCAATATTCCTAGTTTCCGAACCATTTTCACTATGGTTGTCTTCTATGTGGACATTTATTCACTAAAACATGAAATGAAACTATGATCTACTTTCATCTAAACAACCTGAACAGCTATTAGGCACAGGTAAACCAGTGATGAAGATTATGCTCCACATTTTATTGATTTTTTTTTTCATTTTTGTACAACAAATTGCAAAAGACTTAAATGACTATTATAAATTCCTGACTTGATGCCATTAAGGTAGATAATTTACTGTTTTACTGATCAGTAAATTTTAAGCATAAAAAGATTTCAGAATTATGAAGGTTATGAAGGATTACTTTGACAATTTAACTTTCATCTTCATTTTACTGCGGTTGTGTTCTAAACCTTCCTCTCTCCACCTACTTTTATCCTAATATACAATCAGGTATCCTGAGCTATTGGAACTCTACTATACACATTATCACAAAGAACTCAATGCAAGAAAGACGTAACAATTTCCTACAAATGAGTCTTCCTAGTTTTCTAATTCTGCTCTGTAAGGACACTAGTCATCCACTACTTTCTATTACAGTGTGTACAGTGGTAAGGCATATTGTTGATTAGAAAATTCCAACTTTTATATCACTCATTTTCAACATACTGCAACTGCAGCTGGCTGCACACCCCAGATCCTCCTATTCTAGGGTCAATAGAGAAAGCGCTACCTAGGAGGAATGTATCTCACATAGACACCACTGTGAGCTGAACTGACCTCTGCTAACCACAGCTGTAACAGAAGTAATGTCCTAAATTAAATCATTTCATGGGGAGAGGCCAAACGCAAGTCAACACTTCAGAGTGGCTGAATGGAGTATTTTTAAATTCAAAAAGCATAGCAAAAACCTAAAAAGGTTTCTGGGAAACCTTCTGCAAAAAAGGGCACCAGTCTCCTGATGCAAATGTCAGTTTGATTTTTCTCTGTTCCTGGAGAGTGATAAAATACAAAATCTTCTTTACTAAATGTTCCAGAGGATCTCTGATGTACTTTAGTGACAAAATTCTTTCTGAAGTAATGTAACTTGCAGATCATGTATTATCACTTATCAATTACACAGCATGTGTAATTTTATGTTATTTATGTTATGTTATTTATGTTAACATAAAACACATTTTATGTTAAAAAAAATTTATGTATTTCTGATAGATCTTTCTTTGTTTCTAAACATCTATGAAAGTTGCAACACCCTGAATTTATTATTGCTCCTATTCTTCCTTGCTGACCTATAACATTAAGCTTCTTACTATTAGGGAACTGCTTTCAAAACTACTGACATTCTCTTTAAATGCCTTTTGCATATTTGGACCGTAAAATTAACTTACAGCTATTTTCTCTTGAGACAAATTCTTTCAAAAAGTTTTCATCAATCAGAACTTTGATTACAAAGTAAATAAGGGAGACATTTTTAGAAGGAAATTGTTACTATTTTAGCTGCAGAATCAAGAATAAAATTGAATGAATTCACAGCATTGACCAATGTTTTCCCTCTGTGTAACAAAAACAAGAGTTTGCTTGACAACTAGGAGACTGCTTAGTCTCATGGAGGAGATACAGGGTTTGAGGGCAGAATGACACAGAAGTAGATCTGGTTTGGGACAGAGGAGTTATAAAGAATGCTTTAAGCAGATTAAAAAAGCACAGGAAGAAGGGAGGGCTAGAAGAGAAGCAATAAAATAAAGGAGGACAGGGAGTTCAAGGAGAGTAAAAGCAAAGGGGAAGCAAAGGAAGAAAGAGAAAGAACTGCTCTTGGCAATAGAGTTGTTCTGATATATTATTATGAAATGTAGTTTCATTGAAAAACACTGATATATGAGCCCCAAATGTTTTGTCTGAAACATCTCAGATTTGATTAATTTTCATCAAATCTAAGGCTTGAACTCCAGCAAGGCTGCCCTGAGGCTACAGAGTCTGGGAACTGCAGATTGCCTTCCCATGGCCACGTTGCTGCCCGAGAGCCAGGTGCCCAAGGAGTCCCAAACACTGCTTGATATAATTAATATTCTTGTCCATTTTGCTGCTCATATGCACAGGCTAATATGAAAGTCAGTTTCAAAGAGCAGCTGCAGGGGTTGTTCAGCTCTCATTTTTTCCATTATTTTTTAACATTTTTGTTTTCTAGCAATATTAAGTGGTTTGGAATAGTCCAAATCCAAGTATAAAACCTTGACGCTTCCTGCAAATCAGTGTCTCTGTAACCCCAACTAGTCAGTATATCTTCAACACTTCTTATTCATGTTCTTGTACTTTGCAGGCATGGACTGTGGGAAAATTTCATGCTATAAGTCTGTTTTTTCCATTTCTGTCTGCATGAGCTAGAAAATGAGTCAATTTTTTGAATAAGGCTTTCCTTAGAGGTTTTGCTACAGCAAACCATGCAGTGTCTATTACAATATAAGTAACTGCAAAACTTGCAAATTTTACTTCCCAAATGGTTTACCCCAGACCTGCAGTATCCTAGTAAGTCCTTGTCTTATTTGTGTGCTTTGCCATTCGGGTACCAGGACAAGCTCTCACAGAGTCACAGGAATATATATACCCCCTACTGGTACCTCCATCACACGTTCCCTAGTGTTTCTCACCTCAGCAAGCCATAACTACATTGACAATATTGTCCTAAATCAAAGCTAATTTCATGCACTCCAGTCAATGGAAAGAAACTGGTACCTTTCAGAAAGCAATTTATTCCACTGGAAGGTACTTAAGAAAGTGAGACACTGGAACAGGTTGCCCAGGGAGGTAGTGGAGGCCCATCCCTGGAGACATTCAAGGCCAGGCTTGATGAGGCTCTGAGCAATCTGATCTAGTTGAAGATGTCCCTGCTTACGGCAGGGGAGAGTGGACAAGATGACCCTTAAAGGTCCTTTCCAACTCAATGCATTCTATGATTCTATGAAAGCAGGTGGAATAGATAGTTTTCTGTTAATGTAGATTTTTCTGCTGGGGCTATAAAGGGGAGTTTGGCAAATACAGCAAACATAAAAGTATAAATTAGTGGAGATTAATCCTACACCTTATATCTCCTTCACACAGGACTGTCTATACCAGACTGGAGTCTATACCTAGAACAATGACCTTCAGCCAAGACAACGGGCATTAAAATCAGCATCAGTTGGTCAGTGCCACCATGTCCTCATATTTCTGCTCAGATACTATTGTTACCATATTTGCAAGATTCTGCCCTCCCTGCTTCATTGAAAATGTTGCTGCTGTGTCTTAACAGCAGATTCTGCAAAGACACAAAATGGGAAATAGCCTATGTAAAAAACAGAATCTCACAAATGTCGTTCTTCTTTGGGCATGTCAGCAGCATGCTATTTATTATAAATGTGGTTGTCCAATGGCATGGTAGGCTGCTGCACAGTACAAAACACATAATTATTTATCTTCTTGTTCACATGGCCTGGTCTCAAAGCAATGCCTCTGTTTCTTTGCTCTGTCCAGGAAATTTCACATCAAGGTTACCTTTTCTTTGAACCCATGCCTCATTTTCATAAATACATATGCTTTTAATTTAAAGACCTCAACAAGCAGAGCATCCTCTCCAGACAAGGAAAAATCTGCAGAAATCCCATACAACGAGTCAGTGGTAGTAGAATTGGAAAATCTTGTTCTCAGATTCCTGACCCTTTCACTCCATCCTACTCTTTCAATATTTTGGAACCTGACTGTAGTTTTCTTAACTATGTTTATACTTTCTTATTTCTATTTTTAATAACATATTAAGCAACAACCAAGCATTTGCACCTTGCAAAGTACAAGTTTTGAACAAACAGTGGAAACTTCTTAATGTGCCATCTAATCTTACGATCTCACGTTTGTCGTAATATAGTTATGTGCTCACCCACAGTCTGCCTTATCTAAATTAAAACAAGAGGATTCTGTTCTTTGCAAACAGAACTCTGCTTTTGTACAACACTTTCTCTTTAATAGCACTGGACAAGCAAACAGTTAGTGAAATGACAGACTACCATACACTCTAAGAGATAAAGCTAGTTAAGCAAGCGAAACAAATTCTCCTGTCTTTTTAATAAAAAAGTAATTGAATAGTTTACAAGGGTGTCTTTACTGGTGACTAGAAGTCCATAAATGTAAATTTGAATTGTTATATGTGTTTCTAGCATATATACTTTGAATGAATGTGTCTTTAATACATAGGAATCTATGCTAGGAAGTTTCAGCTTCTGGTGTTTAAGTTTGACTCTCATTTTCAAAGATTCAGGCCAAATAGATCTGGGTTGCATTTTTTCTCCTTTCTTCCATTCTTTTTTTTCTCACCACTATGAAAAGTTCAAATTTTCCAAATAGGTTACATGCAGTTCACATCCACATTACCTACCCACTCACCCCAGCTAGAAGCATCTTTCCTGGTATTAGCACTGAACTTTATAAAAATCTCTGCTGACCTTGTTTCTACTCCTTCAATAGTTTATCCATTTTTGCTCATCTTTTCATTCACCCTGTCCTTCATCTCTTTCCTTACAAAGATTTCGAGATCACATACTTTTTCTACGTGACTCTTCTACCCACAAACAGAAACATGCAAAGCAGAAGAAGAGTTTTATATGACAAGAAAAATATTATGTGTTTGTAAAGGACTAAGTCAGTAATTCATTAAAGATGATTTCACACTGGATAGATCTTGTGAAAATTATAGGAGATACTGTTAGACTCATTAGATAGTGATTTCCTTTAACTTGTGTTGGTTTCTGATAGGACTTCCTTGAGACCTTTCTGTTCATGTATTTTCCCCAGTTTCCTGAGGACTTCCACAAATCTTTCCCAGGAGATCCTAGAAAGTGTCAGAAGATTGTCAGAGATTGATCACAGATTTTGTCTTCAGAAAGTCTAAATCGCAGTGAGGGTATGCCTTAAAATTCTTCAGATATCCTGGATAAATATACCAGGACGGTCAGCACTGAGTGAGTTCTGTACCGTACTCTGCTTTTTTTAATGACTGGCACACCCACAATGCCCCTTCATTTGTCAGATTACTGAGGAGTAATCTTATCTCAAAGTAAAATTTAAGGATAGAATGGTGTTTACTTAAACTATGATTTGAGATAGGCGTCATGAAAAGATATGACAAAAAATCAGTATTAAGGTTATATTTAACAATAAGGATTTTGTTTGGGTGTTCCAGCATTTATCTAGTTTGTCACTGCTGGGTAATTAGCCTATACAATGCACACTTGGCCCTTGAGAGTTCTTCTGGCTACTTCATTCTTTTTCCTATTGTTGCAAATGGCTATCTGCAGCATCCAGGGTGGCTGCCTTGGGTGACCTGCCCTTTCTCTAACCCTGCTTAGGATGACCTTATCTTTCCTCTCTGCTAATGTTTACCTACCCCTCATTTCATGCAGTTGGGCACTGAGATATCACAGGGTAACAGAAGGGATTAAATAATTTCCTTTCCCCCCTTTTTTAATATAATTTTATTATAACATGTTATAAATTTATAACTTATGTTAATTAGCACATCTGTATTTAGAGTGACTTCCTCATCTTACAGTTTTCTCAAGAATTCTTGTAAAGCTGTTCATGCCATATCTCAAAAAGATAAAATGCACTCTCTTCTTACTGGATTTATAGCTTCTTTTCCACTGTGGCTCTCTTACGAAGAATAAGCATGGTATGACAGGGATTGGGAGTTAGAAATATAATGCTGTGGCAATATAATTGCAGCCAAACTTTTATCCCCACAGCCAGCTTCACAGACATTCATTGGGGACCCAAAAACAATATCTGCAGATTTTTTCCTACTTGCAGCCAGAAGGAAAATAATACCATGAACTTATAGGTTGATAGACCCACTTCTAAGCTCCATATGGCAACTGATTGACAGAAACTAGAAGAACCATTCCAAAGCTGTAGTTTATTCTTCTGCCAAGGGAATGGGAGAAAATGCGCAACAAATGTATGTTGTGTGGGGTATGGAAAGGAATGGGGGGAGTGTGACTATCCTATTGTTTCTAGGTAACTGTTTCTGATTACCAGTGTCTAACTATCTGGGCAGATAACATTCAGGTTATGTTCTGTGACCATCCACCTGTGTCCCACAGGCAGAGTTCCCAGAGAAGTTTGTGATACTTTTGAATGAGGAAGCCTGGATTTTCAGAAGCAGAATAAATCCTTGCTTCCTCATCTTTTGGTGTCCAGAGCTGAGCATTGGCCATCTGCTAGTCTGTAAAACAGTCACATTTTGTGTTGTACCTCCACAAGTTGCAGGACATAGAAAACAACCCCAAGATTTTTAGTATTATGGGTCTATTAACAATTCTTTTGCCCTCTTAATCCTTTCTTCCAAGTTATGATGTATGTTGTGAATGCCAAATTTTTCTAGGTATGTGTCTAGTCTGAATTTTTTTCCCAGTTCTTGTATGTGTGAATTTATTAAGTCAAAACTGGACATTTTTCACTATTCACTGCTCACAGGCCCATTAAATTTAGAGCTCTCTGCTTTGATTTTTCACAGTTAAAGCAGAATCTTCTAGTCTTCCAACTAAATCCTGACAAAGGCGATTACTCTCAGGACTAGTAAATGTGGAATAGTATCTCAGGGTAGAGTACCTATCATTTCCATTTACTATTGAAAGTGGAAGACACCTTCAGACATAATAGTAGGCACTTAGCTAGGCTTTAAATAAGTGAGACAATCAATACAGTAGTTCAGGGAAACTTATGCCTTTAGATTGTTTCTAACCAATTTATGTCTCTTGAGATGTTTGATGGGGTGGTTGAACCTGAATATACGTAACATTCTTTTGTCTGATCCATTTTGTTCTTGTGAAGTACTCGGTGTCAGATTGTGTTTAAACTTTCCAGCTTAAATACTACATTTGACTCCAGACCTCTTGTTTTTACTGAGGAAAAATTTGCTCCATATCATTACATATGAGGAAGCAATGACTGGATGAGCAACATAGTACAGAGTTTTCATTAGGTGTAGATGGAAATTTTCCGGTTAGGTTTGATTCTTACTGTTTCCATAAACAGCCTGAGTGATATGAGAATTAAATGCACTTGCTTTAAAAACATATTGTTCAGCCCAATATTAGAATTGTGCGTTTCTTTTTTACTATTCTTATTCTACTTTCTTTTGTGACAAACAGAACTCACATCAGCTAATCTTGTCTGTTTTGGCCATCCCTCCAAGTAAGATGGAACAGAAAAAATATTTACCATATTAATCATCTTCTGCCTATTTCTGGCCTCTGCCCAGAGAAGTTGTGGATGCCCCATCCTTGGAAGTGTTCAAGGCCAGGCTGGATGGGGCATTGAGAAACCTCGTTGAGTGGGAGGTGTCCCTGCCCATGGCAGGGGGTTGGAACTAGATGATCTTTAAGTCCCTTCCAACCTGAAACATTTTATGATTCTAAGAACTGGTGGTCAAAAGCAGGATTTTTACTGTTTCTTTTTCCATAAAGTATATCAGTATTAAAATGTTAAAGGGATGGTTCAACACCTGAAATGTGTAAGTTAGAAGATCTATTTCTGAACAATTGGAGTGTTATTTCTGTGTTTCTATAGAAATGAAAATTAGGAACCATATTTGCTGTTTAACCCTTTTGCAAAGCCTTAACTCAGGTTTCAGCTTCCCTGATCTGTTTTTTGTGGGTTTTTTTGTTTGTTTGTTTGTTTATTCGTGAGCTTGGGTTTTTTTATAATGGAAAAGACATTAAAATTACTGGTTCAAAATGACTACGAAAGGAAATGTTCTTTTCACAACTTTTCATAACTGAAGATTCAATATGAAAATCTGAGTCCTTATCATACCAATAAGAAAATCAGTTCTAATTGTTAGAGGGCCTAATTAAAATAATTTGCTTACAAGCTAAAATACTACTGATGGCAAGCAAATATACAGAATCTGGCCTTTAGGCTTTTGAATCACACGGCTCAATTTAAGTCAGTAGACCCGTGTCCACCGATTTCAAGGAATTACATATAATGAGGTAAGAAGCAATAATTATGACATAAAAATGAATTAATTAATGTGAAAAGATATGGCTCAGTCATCTTAACATTTGAAGCATTAATATGGTCTCAAGCAATCACCTAGAAGATAAAGCAAAACATACCCAATATATGGCAAAACTGTGTGAAAGACTCGTGCACATTTGCTAGCATTATACATTTTTTAATTTCATGAATTTTTATGATTTATTGTATTTCATTAATTTGTCACCCATAAAAAGATTTACATTACAATGAAGATTATCATACATCAAGGAAAAAGAGTCCATGCCAAGCAAAACATAGAAAAAAGTTGAAATAGTCCAATGAAATATTGTTGTGAAAATCTGGGTAAAATTATCCCTTTTTTTCCGCTGACTTAGTTTTCCAAGGTTTGGAAAACAAACTTTTTTTCCATTGAAAAACACTATCATGACACCCTCAAATGACTGCAATCAACTGAAAAAAAAAAAAAAAAACCAACACAAAAAACAACAACTCAAACCCAAACCAAAAGCTAAAAATAAATTCTGAAACATTTGAAAAAAAAATATCTCCATAATTTAAAAACCCAGACTTGGCATTTTAGAATATATTTGTACTGTAATTTCTTTTAAAACTTTTAGAATAGCCAGTCTTAGACATTCCAGAACTCAGAAAACTGCTAAATGTAATCATAATATTTCAGGAACTCCTGAATTATTTTTTTTATCAATTAAACATATTTCTCTCAAAAAAACATCTTCAAGCAATTCCATAGTAAGTCTACAGACTTAGGTGACAGTGAGAGTTAAGCTCAACATTTTCAATGTATTTTCTCATGCCTATGAGGAATATAAATCTGCAAAAAAAACCAACCAATGTTCTGGCTTATGAATTTCAATTGAACAACCGACCTTGATCAAAGATCTTTTGATCACTGAAAATTCAGGGTATCCACACTGACTGTATTAGGTTATCTGGAACTTAATTGAGGTTGAATATGAATTGTAACTAATTTGTGTCTGAAAAAGTGTATGAAACAACTTTGAAAATCCTTTGTTCCCTTCAACACACAATCCCCAGAAAAAGTAATGTTAGTATCTTTAAGCATTCAAATAACAAACAGCATTATAATTCAACATTTGTCAGGTTATCTCAGGTAATTTTAATCCAAGGATATGTACACACAATGATCCTCAGTTGTGATATCTCTACTTCCGGTGACATGTATGCAACATTTATGTAATAAATATGTCTGTTTAAACCATAGCATTAGAATAAGACTGCATTGTAACTATGATGTCTAGAATTACAAGTACAATATCTCAATTTATTTTCTGTTTTAGGTGTAACACATCCATTTTTATGTCCACAGATCATTGAACCAGACATATAGCTTGATTAAGATCTACCAGTCGAAGTCTCAATCAGGATAAATGAAAATATACTCATGAGGTCAGCTGGAATGGTATCTTTATGAATAGATCATGTTTGCAATTTAGGTCTCATTACCAGCTCTGCTGCTACAGCCTATACAAGTGTCGGTAGTTGTGGGAACATGATTTATTTTTACTACTCGTCATGCTGAGTGGAGCTTTAAAATTTCTGTTACATATCTTGATATCCATAACATAAGTCTTGAAAATTTGAGGACACAGTATTGGCAATATTATAGTACAGACTATTTACTGGAATCACTAGAAAACGATGCTGTGAGGGTGTTAAAAAATTTCAGAATAGAAAACTTTTCTTTTAAAAAGCAATTTTCTATTTGAAACATATATTGTCAGTGCTATGAGCTACAGCTTCACCATTAATAGCAGTCAAAAACCAGACAATACATTTAATGCCTTATGAGCTCAGAGAAGTTTTGCATTTCTTGCAGTGTTACAACGCACATCACTGTGCAATGACAGTGGAACACACCACAGATGGAAGTGACTCTAGTACTAAGAGAAGTTTTTTATAGAAAAGCAGATCATGCTACTTGATGATTACTATTTTTACTGTCTTTCCGAAAAATGTCTGTCACTTGCTGGCCAAGATTTTCAACAACTTTGCCTTTAGATTTCATTGCCAGTGTACTACTTAACAATATACCAGAAATATAATGGCTTGCAGAAGACGTTTCTGTGTAGCTTACCTCCAAGGTCTGTTTGCTCATTCCAGTACATCTGAATATTGTTAGTGTTCTAAGATTAGGATTAAGTGGACAATTCACACTTTTTCTGTATTTTGTACATCATCTATATTTTCTGCTGAACTGTTTCTCAAAAATGACAATTAGCGTCTAACATCCCTTGGCACTCTTTCACAAATTCTCATCCATTTTCATCAGTTGCTAAGAACAACCATGAAGTTCTTGGGAACTGCTGGGGGAAAACAAGTTACTTCTAGAGAAACTGAAATGAGAAATGTCAACTGACTCAAACTTAATGTTTTACATACCAGAAACACAGGCAAGGCAGCCAAAAACTAATCGTGACTATGTACACACATATACAATAGGCACAGGAAAGCAGTGCTGAAAATTCTGCAAGTAAGAGATTTATGGAGTACTTGTGCACGATTTTCCATTTTTTTAAACAACAGTTCATGTTTGAAAAGCAGTTTGCTGTTAGTCAATAATTCCCATCGTTAGTGTGCCAAGACTGTATTGATAATTTTGAAGGCAAGAGTTTTGAAGATTTTTCTTACTTGGTTACATGTCATGGATTCAGATGATGGTAAAATAATTCCACCATAAACTGTTGCAGTTTCAGTAATAAATAATCTGCATTTCTTTCCAATGGTGCCAATAGGAAAAAAAAATGCTGGACAATATACATAAAATTGTTTGAAAATCATGAACAGTACCTCTTCATCATACACACTATAGCGTTTGGAATGTACAGATGGAGATACATGAGTCTTGTTTTTTCAAAAAATATTTTACAAAGATGTCAGTACCTACTATAGTGAGTTCAATTAAAAGGAAACACTCCTTGTAGGCTTTTTTCAGCTACTGAAACCAAACCTCTCAGAGCAGAGAATGTTCTTTACTGAGTTTTTGTAGAATGCAGTGCCAGTTTAGCACACATACTCTTAATTTATAGAAATGTTTCATAATTATGAGGTGAGGCTGCACCTGGAGTACTGTGTCCAGTTCTGGGCTCCCCAGTTCAAGAAGGACAGGGAACTGCTGGAGAGGGGACAGCAAAGGGCTATGAAGATGATTAGGGGACTGGAGCACCTCTCTTATGAAGAAAGACTGAGGGATTTGGGTCTCTTCAGTCTGGAAAAAAGGCAACTGAGGGTGGATCTTATCAACACTTATAAATACTTAAAGGGTGGATGTCAGGAGGATGGGGCCAGGCTCTTTTCAGTGGTGCCCAGCAACAGGACAAGAGGTAATGGGCACAGACTTGAGCATAGGAAGTTCCACCTAAACATGAGGAGGAACTTCTTTACCCTGAGGGTGGCAGAGCCCTGGAACAGGCTGCCCAGAGAGGTGGTGGAGTCTCCGTCTCTGGAGACATTCAAAACCCGCCTGGACGCGTTCCTGTGCAACCTGCTCTAAGGTGACCCTGCTCTGGCAGGGGGTTGGACTAGATGATCTCCAGAGGTCCCTTCCAACCCTATGATTCTATGATTCTATGATAAATAAATAAATGCTTTATAATGGATTTTTCCTTAATCTAGACACCTAAACTTGCTAAGAACCTCTAAGTATTTGGGTTATTAAATTTTCTTATTGATTCTGCAAAGCTCCAAAAGCTCTAAGACCAAATTGACTTCAATGGGATATAAAGGTTCTTGGCACTTTGCAGAAACCAGCCTAGCATGAGGTCTTATTACAGAAAGTGGGTTTCACCAGGCTCAGTGAAACTTAACATCACTCCCACACCATGCAGGAGGGAACTCTAAATTCAAGAACACTTTCATTGTCCCATCTGCTAGTATGCTTTTTATTTCCCACCTCTTCTAAGGGTTTCTAAATTTTTTCCAAAGATGAGTCCCTAAGTCAAATCTTTCAGGTTTCCATGTAATAGGAAAGGATATTCTAAGTGAACCATATACTGTTTTCATCAAGTGAACATGAACATGATTATCCCTGCCTGCATTCAAAACTTAAAAAGACAGAGAACGATAAAGAAAAGCAGCAGCTATGTTACAGATAGTGAGAAGTTAGAAGCAAAAGAAACATCCCCAATGCTTTTTCCTCTCCCTCATCATTTTAGGAACAGAAAAGGCCCCTACCAAAGCTGGTAGGAATCTGGCTAGAGGTCTTTTTAGAAACACACAAAGTGACAACAGTGGAAGTTGGCATCCCTTGCTCCCGTGGAAGGACACAGAGCAAGAGTTCTGAATTCTGCTTAAACTGAACTGTTTACAGGAGAGAAATGGAACCCAGGATAGTACAAATTAGAACTGCTATTACAGTATGAAAGTCCAAACTGAAGTCCATGAAAGTCCAAACTGAAGTCCAGTTGGTGAAGAGCTGAATGTCTATGCTACTTCAATATTTCATGGTGCACGTATCAAAGCAGTACAAGCAGCAAAATAATAGTAACATAAAAGGCATTAATCAGTGCTGTCAGTTTATGTTGCAAATGCAACAGGATTTTTAGGATTGTCTACAAGTAGCTTTTGATTAAAAGCTGAATTGGGATCTAGCTTTTCCTTTTCTTCAATATAAGCCCACCTGTTCTCTTAGTTAGGCCATTCCTAGTTTTCAGAATAAAGATATCATCCCTGGATGATAATATAATTTAAAATTTTACTGCTATCATTAATACAGATAATAGAAATGTACATATTTTTGAAAATTAGACAGGGCTTACTAATTTGTATATGTGCAGCATATGGATTTAGTGTCTCTACTAAGTTGGGCTAGTATTCCTATATTGTTGCCTAAGTCTTGACTGCTGCTGGAGTCTGTGCTAGATCTTTAGCCAACATAAACCATTGTAAAGCCTTTGAAAACAGAGGCTTCTAATATGTCAGAACTGAAAGGCTAAAATTCCTGAGAAGATAATATTTCTAATTAATTCAAGTTGTTGTACCTTGTCTTATAAGACCTTGCAAGTGCCTAAACCAGTTTGGAATGAGTAAAAGAATGAGAAAAAAAATGCAGCATTCATATTTTCTTAAACCAGGTAGAAGCTTATTCCTGAGTCAGTTTTGTTTTGACATTTCATTTGACAAAAGTTTCTGAAATTTAGAAAATCAGCTTCACTAAGAAGCTGATGAATAGTATTCTAAGTCATAGTAAGTCATGCTCTGGACCCTGCCTTGCTGTGCCAATCTGATTTTTTACCAGCTTTGAATGTATTTATTCAAGGTATTTTAATAATTATTGTGAAAAAAAAAAAGGAAGTTAATTTTATTCTGTCCATTTTTCCTGTAGCCTCTATCTCTTTTCTAAAAATCAGGTCAACTCGTCAGATGACATAAAATAGTAACAGCTCATTGTCTCTTATATATAATTTCAGAGGGTTTTGCTTCTGATTCCACAGCAAATCTCTATCAAGAAAATATGAAGTATCCTATCAGCCTCAAACTTAACGTTTGCTTGCAAAACATGTAGAATCTATGATTTAATATATATCATTTTGCATTGTACTAGTGTGGTAATAACATTACAGAGATCTATTTCCCCTAACGAGCTTAATTTCATAGGAACTATTCAGTTTGTGACATAAGGAATAGTAAGAAAACAAAAAATCTAATTTGTGTGGCTTTCTGTATTCATAGTCCATCTGTGGATTCCATTAGGCACCATGAATTTGTAGCTCTACATATAAATGCTCCCACCAGTCTTGACCATTATGCACCTATCACAAAATAGTAGGGGCTTCCTCTCATCATTACCTTGATGCACCTGTCCTGCTGAGTCACAGCTATTTGCTGTGCCTTTTTCATTGGAGACTTTATATTCTGAATTTCTCTTCAGCTTTTCTTGTTTTCACATTTTTCCAGTGAACTCTCAGCCTTTGTTTCATTTTAGCTTTCTTCTTGTTCAAGGCTTGTTTCTCTTCTCTTCGTCTTCCTTATTTTTCTAGTGTTTGCTCTGCCCTGACTGACAAGGGTCAACACCACTCCCACTTGTTGAGGAAACATTTATCTCTCTGATAGACATGTACTGAGGTTGAGGATACATCAATACTCTGCTGTATGCAGAGGGAGAGTGGGACCACCACTACTTTATCTCTGGTTCTAAGACTTCGTGAGACTTATTAATTTGAGACTGACTTAATATGCCATCTTGAGTCCTCAGGTATCTTCAAGTCATGATTCTTGCGCTTGCCATTCTAGTTTCTAGCAGAGTGACTTTGAAGAAGGCCAGTCTACTTATTTCTAGAAGTATCTTTTTAGAAATAATTTGAACCTCAGAAGTGATGACCTTAATCACCGGTCATATGGACCAATAAGGGAAAAGAATGGATTCCCTTCCTATTTACAAAAATTTTTAATATTTTTTTTTTAAATCACATTTGGACTCCCTTAAGCAGTTCTCTTAAGGATTTTGGTCTTTCTTCTTTTTCAATAGTATTGTCTAAACTGTACACTGGACTTTCTGTCTTTCATAGAGATACATATCTGTGTGTGAACTTTACACCAGTTCTTATTATCTAGCACTTCTAAATATCAGGGTGAGGACACAAGTTCCTGAAGAAGAAAGGCTGAATTCAGAGATCACTCAGCCTTTGGCTAGCGTAGTCCATTCCTTTAAACTGCATAAATGAGGGCAACTTGCTTCTACTTAGACATGTTTCTAGATGTAATGATGAAATTGCCAGATGTGATCCCCACGTGCTCCACAGGTTTGCAAGGCACCTCAGTAACAGCTCAGAAAATGCTTGTTTCTCCAATGCCATCTGGAGTTCCACCTACCTCATCAGTGAGTTTTCTCAGCACAGTGTTGTACCTAGCAGAGCAATCCTTCTGTCTGCATTCTCCTAATGAATTTGAAACCTTTCTGTGGTTAAGCAAGGTGGGTGAAGATGGTAGTGTTTACCCATTGCCACATATAGAAAAGTATTTTAGTGAGAAAAGGTTGTTTATGTTAACTGGAAGGCTTTAAGTTATTTTGCTTGCATGCATGCTGATGACTGCATTTCTTCTTTCTGAGGGACCATTTCTTCTGGTGTAAAATTGAAGGATTACAAAGTGTATGGACAGCCAAGTACACCACCATTTGTGTGTGCACACTGGACTCCCTGTGAGTGCTGAGGGGCTAAGAGGCCTCCAAATTCAAGTTTTCAGGTGATGAGGATGTATGTGGACAACCCATGTCAAAGCGTTCCTTTAGTGACTGACATGAAACCTCCTACCTCAAAATTCAGTTGTTACCAGGTAGAGGGAACGGTGTGCATGTCTTATTACATATACAGCTAAGGATGGAAATGTGAGTCAGAGAGAAACACTCTCCCCCGTCTTAATCACCCTGTATCTGAAGTGGGAGTAAATGGCTCTGAAATTAATCCCACTACAAAGAGCACTACAGATGTGTTAGGGCAAAGAAGTGGAAGAGTGGAACCAAGTTTGTCAGGATCATTCTAGTCTGTCCTCACCTGCCTTGTAACATATGTCTGCTTCTTCCCTACTAATGCTCTGTATCTCTACGTGGGCTACCTCGTAATTTGCCAATACATGTTACATGTCCTGCTCACATAAATGACCTCATCAAAAAATGACAGTAAGGATGTCTTCTTCTCCCAAATGCTGTCACCAGAAGGCCCAGCTGTGATAGAAACTGTTGCTGTATCATGGCAGGAGATGGGTGGGATAGGTGCTTTCCTGGTATGAACAGAATCCAAAAGATTTAATGTTTTGTAAGACAAAAGCAAACCTTCAACTTCTGAAAAATCTTTTGGCTCCAAACACAGAACACAGGCCACAGAAATAATATGTTCATTTAGGAAACTTTGCTCATTAATTTGGCAGGCACATTCAGTACTTTTTCAGAGTCCAAAATGTTTTCAAGAAGCAGATTATGAACAACAAAATTTAGCAACCCAATCTCACAATAACAAAAGCACAAATAATTACAAGCTGAGATATCTGTTCTTTTCAAAACAAAATAAAATTTAAAAAAAATCAATCTATTAGGTCTCCTTGGATAGACAAAGTACCAGGAGATGTTTGGGGGGTGAGGAATTGTGATTGGTTTGGGTTTTTTTTTTAATATTAGCTGTCAACACAATTTCGATATAAACTGTATCATTTGCTTTTCAGTTATTTAACTCCTCTTTGAGCAATAAGTGCAATTTGCAGCACAGATATTTTTAAAAGATACATAGATCATAATTAAAATTAATTAATATTAATTTTTTTATATGTACTAGAGAAAGGCCCTAAAGAGACAGTTTGCAAAGGTTCTGTTACAATTATACTAAAAGTGTGTAAGACATTATTATGGGCCTCACCACTAAGACACACAATGAGGAACTGAGAAAGTTGCCACAAGATTGACTGTATACTGTGGCTTGAAGACACAAGATATAGTATTTGTTGCCTGGAAGTCAAGGTAGGTAGCTCCTTCTTTAATTTACAAAACCTGAGGCCTATTGAAATTATGACTAGCTGACTAGATAGTATTAGAGTGGCATTACTCCAGATGTTTTCATCTTGATTGTCCCACTCCCTGGATGACAAGAGAATTTTGTCACAGTCTATTCCCAGAGGATTCTGGAACATATGGGGCATAGACTACCCATCTATTTGGTTCATATGAAGTTGTCTAGGTAAGCAGAGTGAGTTCTCCTGCAGTCAGAGTTGGGTCTTTCAGACCTCCACGCTGCCTTCCCAGATTGTAAGGGCCAGAGCTAAAGGAACATAGCATACAATAATACTTTTTGTAAAGATTTATATAATTATTCATAGAATTCTACATACTACAGTGAAGTTCTATAGGGCATTTCAAAGCCCACATAAAGCAAAATGTTTAATGGAATTTAGTTATGTAGGAATTTTTCAGGAAGGCTATCTAATATCCTTTGACTAAACAGTCCTAATGCTTCACTCTCTGTTACATGTTTGGAAAAAATATGATAAAAGGCATAATAAAGTTCAAGCTAATCTGAAATGTAATTTCTTGTGGGATGGATAAATCCAAGTTGCCAATAAAAGACTGGAACTAGACCTTTATTTCATGTGAAAATACAGTAACATCTGGAGACTCCAGCTAAAGGATAATGAGTATGACTCTTTCACTTTGAGTCCTTTTAGTATCTAACAATTCTACTTCAATAATTCAAATTAAATCTGCCCATAATGACAGATTGTTTCCTAAGATAAGTCTAGCTTGCTTTGTTTGATGTAATTTCTTCATCAGTACAGCTCACTTTTATCTCTAGTTTAAGTGCAAATTCTTTAAAAAACTTAACTTACAATACATTTATGCAGGAACTGGCTATGCAAATAATCTGCAACAGAAATTCCTTTTAGATGGAGAACAATTCAGAGATCAAAAGGACATTTAAAATAGATATGGAGAAAAAATGATTGAAGGAAAAAACACTTCAAAATATTTTCCAAGACTTTAAGAAATAACGTAAATTAAGGGTTCTTAAAAATTACAACTGCAATTCACATTTTCTTTCCTTTTCAGCAGTGCGTCATCCAGCTGATATAATTTAAAGTCTACTGGCTTTGTTTCTCTTTACAAACAGAACTGCTCATGTCACCCATTTTCCCTACCGTGCTCCATTCTTGACAGTGTCAGAATATATATTACCTACTGACTCCCGCATATGAAAGCCTCCACTGTTTTTTCTAATCTTTTTCATTCTCCTTCCTGCAGATTGCAGAGGGTGTCCACCATTGAACAGGACAGGCTCAGCTTGAAGGGATTAGATAATAGAAATAAAATTTGAGGTTAGAAAAGGGCCTGACATATAGCCTGCAGGTTACTAGTGATATATACCGAGCTTAATTCATGTAGCTACAGGGTCTGAAAAAAAAAAAGAAGTAAAAGGATCTTGTCAGTAGACATAGTTTGTGAGGCCTAGCAGCATTTTGGCAAAGAAAAAGGGATGCACGCTGTATTGTATCAGAGGAGAAAAAGTGCAGTGAGCTTCAAATAAGATTACTTTTCTATTGTTTGTAAAAGCCATCATCATACACAACTACAGCTTTTAAAATATCTAGCCTCCTTACAGAATGTCACAGTGCTCCTGGTTAGTTCTTAAGAAAGAGATCAAAGTCAGATTTTCAGGTCTTGATGTTCTTGTTCACACTGTGTTCTTTCTGTTCTGTCTTCACAACACTGAACAGAACTCAATTTTCCAAGCAAGTGACAAGAGAACACATTTGTCACTACTTTGTTCTTTTATAAACCCTTGAGTGCACTCCAAAGGAGTAATTTGAAAAAATGCTCACTGACTATACATTTAGGAAGCACAGTTCTCTTTAGTGGACTGAATTCTCCCTTCATTGATGTTCTTGTAACCCAAACAGACCTGTCAAGATGTTCTCAGCAGGGGTAAAAAATGCCAGTTGTTTTTTGAGAAGCTACATCACTAGATGCCAGCAGAGGATCTGTCCTACTTGATTTCAACATACAATCTGCATATTTACTCTACTTTCCCTTTTTGATACTATTTAGTTTTAGTCAAAATAACCTACCTGCTACATGAGAGCTTGACTGATCAATCGCTGAGAATGGATTAGGTTAATTAAATGACTTTTTAACGGAACATTATTGTCATTGTTGCATTAATAAAAATCTTAACTAGCTAAAGTTTCTTTTTGTCCAGTAATTCTGATTCTGTTTTCTGTTTCTAGTTCTAATTTGTTTGCTAAAAGAAGATATTTCACATAGGAATGGTGGAAATGTTGGCATCCCAAGAGTGAGAGACATTTCTGCCAAATGATTATAGCTCTGAGAAGAGACACTGAAAGAAAGAAAGAATAAAGGCGAACCATTTTTTGTGACAATTGATATAATAGCAGAAAGGTAATTGCCTCTAAGTTTACAAGGCAATAAACGGCTCTCAGTGGCTGATGAACATCAAAGCCATAGGCATTAAAGGCAGGAGAGCTCTCTGTACTTGCCAGACCTTTGAACTTTAAGTGTAGTGTCTCACAGAAACCAATATTAGTTTAAATTTGATAGCTGTTTTTGGTTTATTTTTTGTTAAAATTTATAGTATCTTTACATGGATCCAATCATATAGAGAGCAGAATGAGAAAATCAGCACATCACCACAAATGAAACACAGCCAAAGGAGACCATGGAGTCAGACCAAGGTGGTGAGCAAGCCAAACTGATTTACGGCATTTGTGTTTGTCCTAATCCACGTGAAAGAGGGCATCTTCATAATGTCAGAAGTGAGAAGGCAACCATAACCATAGTTGTGTGATATGGAATCCACTCTACAACTTCTGTTCCCTATGGAAGTTGACTTTAATGAAGTAACCAGGCATATAGAGATTTCCAAAATTGCCATCTGAACAGTACAAAAAATTATTTCAAAGAAAAGCAGCCCAGATACACTAAGATGGTGGTCACTGTAGGCATCTAACCTCTGACTCATGTCATGCTAGCTCAAGACATTCTCTAGTTCAACCTTTAGAAGAAGCTGAGGATGAAAATTAACTCCTTTGAGTCTTGCATTGTAGTCTTGTCCTCCTTTGGAGTTCAGCAATACTTCCTTCCGAATCTTCTGCATGAAGACTAGAGAAACCCAGGACATTTATTTATTTGCTTTGTTGGTTTTGTAAAAAATAGTACCTATATATTGAGAGAGCCATTATTTATAAACAAATCCCTTATGTCTTAAGAAAATAATTACCTGTCCAGAGAGTGAGAAATGATCATGTCAATCATTAGTCATAGTCAATCACCTTCAGATGCAGATGTAGAGTCACACAGGTATATCTTACAAAACAACAGCTACTGGTTCATAAATTATTTAAAGATTTTTCACCTATTTCAGCTAACTTCATTCAGCAATTTAATTTCTGATGCAAATAAATGAAAAAATCTGGGAAATCTTGTGTTCTTAATCTTGTACTCCTTTTTAGATCCTAATGAGCCCTATTGTTTGTTGTTTAAAGATTTTGGTTCACACATTTTGTTCATTTTTTTAATCTATGACAATGGCAAGAATTAATATCTCAAATCTCTGCCTTTTTTAGTATTCTGTAGGTGTGGATGTATTTCTAATAAGTGGTGTGTTTGTCTGTCCCATTACTTCCTGCAGAATTTTTATTAGCTTTATTTTTGTTTTTTTTATTTGTTGTTTGGTTGTTTTCAACAAAAGGCAGGGAGTGTCTTAATAGCTTGGTCACAGATTTTTCTAACTGATATGGATCATCAAGATGACTCTATTCCTCACAAGCATGTTTTCACAGAAGTGCCATAAATGCTGAAAAGCAGCATTTCTCTAGCTCGAACACAATTTAAAGGCTTAAACCAGGCAGGGCTTGAGGGAAGTTCTAAGGTCTGGGATATGCTGGCAGTTAGGGTAAATGATTAGCATGGCCCTTTCTGCTCCTTCACTCCAAGAGTCTATGAGACAACTCCAGTACTTACAGAAAAACACCCAGGCATCAATGTTGCCAGGGTCACAGCTCCAAAACTGCCAGCCATTCCCCTACAAAACAGGCATTCAGCAGCACGTTCATTCACATACTTTGCGTGGGGGTTGCTATGGTTTTGTTATGAAGAGATGAGGAAGGCTACTAGAAAATCCTTTTTTTGTAAATGACCACAAAGGAGTCCTGCCACCAAACAAACTTTATGCTGCTAACGGTCACTAACCATAGTTTCCTGGGCCTTAGTGCTTTTTGAATGGTACTACAGTTCCTTCCTTCCTGTTGAGATAATGTCCCACAATGCAGTCTTTGAACATCTTCCAGTGGAAACAACTAACTGCACACAGAAATACTTTCTAGCAATCTCCAAAGTCACTTGCACTTGACCCAGTTGAAATGCACTTTCTACTATTGGCACTTTTCCATTTGAACTTGCCAGTGTTGCAGAATTCCTTTTCAGGCATTGTATTATTAAACTGGATTTTTAATTGTTATTGCATGAGTAAAATCATGAGTTCGGCCATGTAATGCCAGAATTTCATTTTTTACAGTCATAAATCAGTCTCTTCCAGCTCTAAACATGGACATATTTTAAAAAGCTTCATTTCTTACCTCCAGTTGGTTAATCTGAGATAGCAAAACCTTATTATTTGTTCTAACTGATTGTGGTTCCCATATTGTGTCCACTTATGTAAATATGGTCTGACTTGATATGTGATGAGCTAGATGAAGAGACTGTGTCAATACATACTACCTGCATCCTGAAGATTCTTTAGGACCACTTGAGATACCATAGGTGAAAAAAATATTCAGTAATGGCCACTTTTGCCTACAGAATTGTCATCAAAGTCAGATAACTAGCTTTCGCGTGCAATATGAAAATTAACAAAGTACAATGAATATTGCTGTCTACCATTTTTACTTTCTGCAGGCTGATAATCTGCATCACTGTCTCTGACTGCATATCTTGAGCTAAAATCAATGTTGTTTCCAAACCTCAATGTTTCTATTCAGCCCTGGAACCCTGGAGTGCTGTGATCATTTTGGGATCCCCAGTACAAGAAAGATGGAGACATACTGGAGTGAATCCAGTGCAGGGCCACCAAGATAGTCAGGGGCTGGAGCACGGAGCATACAAGAGAGAGACTGGGAGAACTGAATTTGTTCTTAAAGGAGGAGGCTAAGGGGATCTTAAGAAGAAAATGTTAATGCCACCTCATTGCTGCCCTCAACTACCCATTGAGAGGCTACAGAGAAGACTGAGCCAGACTCTTCTTGAGGGGCACAGTGTTAGGATGAAAGGCAATAGTCAGAAGTTGCAAGACAGGAAATTCCAATTAGATAGTAGGAAAAAGTTTTCCCCATGAAGGCAGTCAAATTGGGGAGGCTGTGAAATCTTTAAATCTCTGTCTTTGGGCAGATCGAAAACTCGTTTGGACAAGTCCTTGAGTAAGTTGGTCTGTGTTGGCCCTTACCTGAGCTTCAGGTTGGACCAGATAAGTGTCAGAGGTCCATTCCAACACAAATCATTCCACAGTTCTGCAGTTTGTTGGCTGACATGACTCTCCTCTGCCTGGTAGGCACTGATCACAGGGTGCCCAGACCCTGCTCCTTCCCCCGCGGTGGCTAAATGGATAAAGCCACACATTCTCAGGAGTGTCCTCCTCCTTGCTACATCTGCATTAGGCTGACTGACACAGTGCAGTTAGAACCTAAATGCACCATGCATGAAAAATAACACTTTGGGTATATGAGATGCTGGATAATCTATGAATTATTTGCAATCCTCAATACAGTTGATACACCAAAGTTAAATAGAGTATTTGTCATTCATCGCTATTTTCACCCACGCATTTATTATTTCACAATCCATCACAGCATCCTTCTCAGCAGCTGAATCGCATAAATTTTCCATGTATTAATGTTTTGATTAACAGTTTAATAAAAAATCACTCTCTTAAGAAGTGGTGGTGAAGCATAAGCATGTTATTGTGAGCAATACACTTGCTGAAAAAATAATTTTGCTCTTTAAAAAAATACGCGTGTGCCAGAGAGGGAATTGTAAAGCTGTGAAAAATGAAACTGTGTAGGTGCTGTTAGCCTCTGACTCAGCAGCTAACATTTCTCAAAAATTAGCATCTTAAGCCTAAGTGCTCCCCCTACATGCTATGAGCCACCCTTTCTGCATAACTGTGTACCTACTGGCTGCTGCAGTCTGACAGTGCCTCAGAGCTTGTACAATTGAAAGTGTAACAAACTGATTCACTGTAAATTAGCAAAGTGCAGCCAGTCACGCTGAAGAGACGTTTACCACAAGAGCAGCCTCTGTCATGGACGAGGTAGGAGGAGCTGACAGCACACGTATTATTGCAGAGAGACTAGCGGTTTTCTCTGAGGCTGAAGGTGAAACACCTGCAAGTGGGTCAAATGCTATATTTTATTTCTTTTATAAATGAGGGCAAGTGACAATCAATGATTAACACAGACATACACAAAGAAAGGATTTTTTTGTGACCATTTCGTATTTGCTTTTTATGATTTTAAATTATATATGCAGCAGTGGCACAGTGTATCAGCAGAGATGCTATTTCATAAAGAAGGATAGCTCTTCACTATTATACAGCATTTTTAATAAAAGATCTGTTAGTTTTGCTCTCTGCGGGCACTCTGCCAGCCTCAAATATGGTCACAATGCCCTGGAAACTGTGTTTTCTTCTACGCTCAGCTCCTTTGATAGCAGGAAGACACAGTGACACAGAGCTGTTCTACTCTGAGTGGCCCTGATAAATCCAAACTGTCAGACACTGCTGGTCAAAGGTAAATGGGACATCAAGGAAAAAAAAAAAAGAAGCACCAAGGAAAAAAAGAAGCACTGACCTTTTCTGCAGTGCTGTCTCAGTAGTCAGTGTTTCATACTGGCTTAGCTGTTCACATAGCACTGAACAGAAAAAAAGGCTGCTCCGCATACAGCCATGGCCTCTTTTGGTTATTCTTTTGCGTGGAATTGTTACCATGGCTTTTGAAACTGGGTAACGTCTAGCATGAAGATACATATATAAATAAAAAAATATAATTTTAAGGAAGCTTTCAAATGGTTCGAGGAAATAACATAGTTTACAAAGAAACCCTGATCCCTTGAGGATCATACATCTGAGGATGTGGAAAACAACACCTGGGCCAAAGGATGCCCTTCAAGTTTAAAATGTAAAGCAGTGATCTGAAAACTCAGATAAGAAACTCGAGGAGGACAGATTTGAGGAAAAAATGTTTATAGAAGTAAAAGGTGCTATTGTTGAACTCACGAGATCACAAGTCAAACTGAGTCTGGGAGTTACCAGCTCTTTGACGAGTAGGCAGAGGGTTGGTGCAAATGCAGAGCCAGAGAAAAATCTGCACAAAGCAGTATTGATTTCTTTGCTGACATACGTGGCATTTTTAAATCAGAATACTATATGCAACGGTTTCTCCCACAGAAGCAGAGCTTTGACTCACTGTAAAAAGTGAGAGAGAAATACTGTGAAGTCTCAGAAAAGGAGGCTTCCTTCTATAGTGTTCCCATCTGCCAAACCTCATGTGTCATCGCTGTTTTCCATATTTTTTTTTCCAGTGGTTTAAATGTAAGGAGCATCAAGTCTCTTGTCGTTTTAAAAGATATAATTTTATCCATAAAACCTGTTCGGATATAGTGACCTTTATAGTCCAGTTAAATGAGGACTATAGGGCAAAAAAACCCAGACTAGGTAACAACACTGGCTAGTGGGAAAGAATCAATTATTCATTCAGAAACATCTAGAGCTAGTCAGATGATCTATCTGCATAACAAATAAAGCTGATGATTTGTCCTGTTTTGTTGAATGCATGATTCATGATTATATGATTACTCATGAGGCTCATGAGAACACAGTTTGACCCAATCCAAAAACAATCGAAGAAGGAATTGCTGAAACATTTGGACCCTGATTCAAGCATATGTGTATGTTTTAAAATATGAATAGTCCTATTTAACTCAATTAATCCTGGTCTTAAAGTTATGCATGTTTAAGTACATTGCTGGACAAGAGAGATAAGACACTTGAAATAGGATGTGCAATAATAAAGCAAATTAGTGCAGATCTGCACAAGATGGCAGTGGCTTGATGGTGTAAAAAATGCATCAATTCAGTCTGTGAACACATACAATCTGGTAGACAGTCAGACTGGACATTCTGCCTGGGCAACTGGGAGACTGACTGGTCTGGGGGAGCCAACCAGCCGGTTAGCCTACGTGTCCCAACACAAACAGAAGTTTGCCGTAGAACAAGGAATATACAAACAAATATGATATGACTGTTGAAATGGCTTCCATGTATCGAGTGGTGGAATTAAGAAGGAGGGAACCATTAAATTGCAGATGCAATGTTGCAGTATGGCCTGATGTTGCTAAATGGAAGGTTTCACTGGACAACTGTCTCTTCTGACATGGGCAGATCAACATTAGAGCATGTTGTCACTACAGAATTGTCAGTGTCCTTTTATTGGGTTTATGTGGCAAGGTTTTAGTAGCGGGGAGCCTGCACAGGTGGATTCTGTGAGAAGACAACAGGAGCTGACCCTGTGTCAGAGAGATCCAGTTCCAGACAGTTCAAAGCTGGACCTGCTGTAGGCCAAAGCTGAGCTCATCAGTGGTGTTTGTCCCTCTTCTGTGATAAGATATTAAGAAATGGTAAAAAACCACTGTGCAACAGATGTGAGAGAAGCATGAGACAATGAGAGAGAAACAACTATGTAGACACCGAGGTCAGAGAAGGAAGGGGAGGAGATAGTCCAGGCACTAGAGCACATGTTCCCCTGCAGCCGATGGAGAAGGCCATAGTGACACAGCTTGACACCCTGCAGCCCATAGAGGACCACATCGGAGCAGATATCCACACTGCAGACCAATGCTGGAGCAGTCCATTCCTGATGACCATGACCATGATGACCATGATGACCTGATTTCCCCATGGAAAGGACTCATGCTGGAGCAGGTCTTGAAGAACTGCAGCCTGTGGGAAGCACCCACATTGGAACAGTTCATGAAGGACTGTATCCCATGGGAGGGACACCATGACAGAGCAGGGGAAAAGTCTGAGGAGGAAGGAGTGGCAGAGATTAAGTGTTATGTTCTGACCATAACCACTATTCCCCATCCCGCTGCACTGCTCAGAGGTGAGGAGGTAGAAGAGTCAGGAATGAAGTTCAGCCTGGGAAGAAAGGCGGGGCTAGGGAATGGTGGATTTAAGGTTTGGGGGTTTTATTTCTCACTATCCTACTCTGCTGTTAATGGGCAATAAAATAATTTATTTTCCCCAAGTTGAGTCTCTTTTACACGTGACAGAAATTGGTGAATGTTCTCCCTGTCCTTATCTTGATGCAGCTTTTCTGTCATGTTTTCTCCCTCTGTCCTGCCAAGGACAGGGAATGAGAGAGCAGCTTGATGGGCGTCTGGTGGCCAACCAAGGTTAACTCATCACAGCCCCTCTGTAGTACTTATTACAGCATTACCATCCATGCACAAAATCTTTCCCCTACACTAAACACGCTTCAAGTTAGCCATTTAGAGTTAGATACTGAGAGTCTGGTTTCACTTTACTACTTCCTTTAAAATGTTTATTTTGTTATTCAAACCCAGACTATTAAATGGATTTTGAAAATGTTTTTTTTAGACTTTTAGATGCTTCACACGATCTTACATAGACAAAATTATTTTCAACTTCTTCTATTCACTTGTCCCACATGGTGGTTGTTTGAACCTCGTTTTTCTTACCGCATAATATTCTCCATTAACTTTAATGGAAAGGTTGGTTTCTGAATGCTGCTTGCTGATAAGACCCTCATAACAGGGTTCCAGAAGACCTTTGTTACAAGGCCAATAAAGACCAGCATCTTAAAAATACCTAAAATTACTGGATCAGAGAAGAACTGACAGAAAGAACAATTTCACAGAATCACAATGGAACTGCTGGGCTTGGTAGGGACCTCTGGATGTCTCTAGTCCAATACCCATGCTCAAAGCAGGAACCACTACAACAGGTTCCTGAGAGCCATGTACAGTCTGTTCTTCACCATCTCCAAGAATAGGCACTCCATAACATCTCTGGGTAAGTTGGTCCAGTGTTTGAGCACCTTCATACTATAAAAGCTTTTTCTTTGGTTTAAAGGGAATTTTCTGTGTTTCGGCTAGTTCCCATTGCCTCTTGCCCTGTCACTGAGTACCAGTGAAAACAGCCTAGCTCCATCTTCTTTACTGTCCCCCAAAAAAACTGCTGAGTTCCTCCCTGAGCCTTCTCTTCTCCAGGCTAAACAGTCACAGCCCTCAGACTTTCTGTAAGAGAAAGATGCTCCAGTCCCTCAATCATCTTAGTGGCCCTTTGCTGCACTGTCTCCAGTTGCTCCATGTATCTCTTGTACTGGGAAGCCCAGAACTGGGCACAATACTCCAGACAGGTCTCACAAATGCTCAGTAGAGGGGAAGGATTGCCTCCCTTGACCTCCTGGCAACACTCCTCCTCATGCAGCCCAGGTTACCATTAGCCTTCTTTACTGCAAGGGCACTTTGCTGGCTCATTTTCAACTTGCTGCCCACCAGAACCCTCAGTCCTATTCTGCAAATCCGGTCACTCCCCATCCTGTACCCATTCATGGTGTTGTTCCTCCCTCGGTGCAGGACTTGGCATTTCCCTTTGTTGAACTTCTTGGGATTCCTGTTGGCCCATTTCTCTAACCTTTCAAGGACCCTCTGAATGGCAGCACAGCCTTATGGTGTACCACCATTACTCACAGTTTTGTATCATCTGAAAACTTCCTGAGGGTGCTCTCTGCCTCATTATTGAGGTCATTAATGAAGACGTTAATCAATACTGGTCCCGTTATTGATTCCTGGGGTATGCCACTGGTGATGGGCATCCGACTGGACTTTGTGCCTCCTATCACAACCCTTTGGGCCTGGCAATTCACACGGTTTTCAATCCACCTCACTGTCCATTTATCTGTTTGTCAATGGGGATGTTAAGGGAGACAGTGCAACATAAAGATGCAATTAGCAAGTATGGATATCCATCATGAAATTAATGTTACTGCCAACAAATAAAAATAGATCTAGTTTATGGCTTTTATGACAACAGTCTTACTTTTGAATCAGGGAAGAAGCATTCTGGGGCGTATCTTGGGACAGCTATAATAAAGAAACTGCAATTTATCTACTGCACAGTAAATCTAAACTTCCTGCTCTTACATCAGGGCAGATGACAAATAAACTTGGGTCAGCCAATATTTCAGTTTGTAGACAGCTGATAGCCAGATACAAGTTTACACCTATCCTATACAAAAAAGGTCTGCAAGACCTAAACCAGCACATCTGACACTTTCTTTTGTAAAGCAGCCACAAAGTAACACAATAAATGCAAAAAATCTGGTAAACTAGAAACAGAAATAAGGAGATTGAACTCTCCTGGCATATTGGAAGATTGTTTTTTCTTCTTATGAAATTTATCAATCATTGCTATTAAACCATGATCCCTTCCACATCATATAGCTATTTTTTTCTTTCCAAAGAGTTAATTCTTGCTTTATAGACCCGGTAATTCCCTTGGAGAATGTATTTTATGATTCATTTGTTCCCAGTTCTCTCTTTGTCTCCATTACAAAATCAAACATCACTAGTGACAAACTCAACATCATCTTTCTGGTGTTTATTTATGCCTTCTGCTTCCCCTTTTCATGGGAGATATGTGTTCTTCTTTTGGGCATATGTGATTTTGAACATGAAACCTGTATTTTCTCCTTCTTGTGCTGAACATTCCTCACCTATTGTATCACCTGCTCTAGTATCATCTAGTTCTATATTGTCACATATAATTCTGTGTTAATTGCATTTACTGTGGAAAAAAGTGACCATATAATGGCAATATTTGCATCCTTCCTTGAAAAATAACAAAATAACCACCCGGTGAAGTATTGTTGTATGTAGTAGAACACTGGACTATGAGAATATAACAAAAAGTACACAGAGCAACAGCACAAGTAGGGATCTTTGAGCCCTTAAGGATAATCTTCGCCATTTGTATGGGGGTTTCCACAAACCATTTGACAATGCTTTATAATGGCACACCATGACACTTATGAACTGATGTATCAAGGAGGTTTACTCAAACAAATGGCTCATGAATTGCAGATCATCAGATGAAACCCCACAGCACTCAAACTGTGATTTACACTGCATTGTTAAATTGCAAGTTCATGCCTTTCATAACATCTTGTAACAGCTCAATTATTTAAAAACAAGACCTCCATGGATGGAAGATGATCTTTTTAAAATAAAAAAAACCTCTGTATTTTAGTTTCTATATATATGTCATACTTCACATTGGAAGTTTTGATTTCTTTGTGGCCACAAACATTTTGGCCACTGCATGTATGATCCTCAAGATTCAAACAGCTCAAACCCAAAAAGACAGCCATCAGTGGGTATATTATAAATATATATATAGTTTAAAAAACAACAACAACAACAACAACAAAACCCAGTTAATTTGATAGAAATAAAGTAAAACTTATATAGTTTTTTTTTCCATGATGGATCTTCTTCTCCTGTAGAAAACTAGTTCTCTGTTTATCAGCTAGACCTCCATCTTACTCCGCTCATGCATGTGAACTCTGACATGTAGGAAACATGAAATGAAAGGAGAGTTTCAGTCTTCAAACTGTCCTTAACCTCTCAGCTGATGACGTGAACCGAAGTGTCAACTAGTGGCAAACACAGTGATATTCTGTGAGTGCATTCCAATTAGAAACCACCAGTTTGTTTGACAGAGAACATTAATGCTGATAGAAAGTGCATTTGATTTTCTGGGAAAGGTATTAGCGTATGCTGTACACTAGAAACTTCTTCAGAAGCCATTATTGTAAGTGGCAAGAAAATACTGCAGAAAAGACAGATTAGCAGATTCAGATGACTAAGAACTCCCTCTTTAAAGGAATATGATACAATGACTGATTTCCTTTAAGTGAGAGAAAAAAGGAAATAAAGAAAAAAGAGATTCTGAAGTAATTTTGAATATGCGTAGTAAAATATGTCTAGAAGTAACTGGACAAAGATTTATTTCCAGAATTTGTAACCATCCTTAAGTTTTACCCCTGTTCTGATATGAAATGAAATGTATGTCTGAGACTTTAGATATAAGACCTGATATTTTCCAGTAAATACTATACACAAATATCACATCTACCCCCAAAAAGCATATGCTTAAGCTTTTTGTGTTTCATAGTTTTTATAATATTTCTGTCTGCTTGTTTTCTGAAATAGATGATCTGTCATTGCCTTGTATATTATGCACTACCTTTTTATTCAGTGCATAAAAGTTATTCACATATTCCTTCATCCATTTAACACAGTCAATGATCACATATGGTACACTGAGAATATGAATTATATATGCTCTGCTAAAACAGAATGAGATTGGATTTTATATAGTGCATTTTTCTTTAAAAGGGGAAACTAGGGGCTACAATAGTTGGCAATAATTGACCTTCAACGTGAGAAGATAGCTAATCTTACCTCTAGCTCCTGTACTTCTCTATTTTGAAATAGCATGCTTTAACAGGATTTTAGATGTTTGGGAGCTGAACTCGGTGTAAATCCATTCACGGTTTATAGTCCAAATGAGGATTTCTGTACTTCTTTTTCAATGACACTTTCATATTGCTTTGTTATTCTTGTCACTACTTATTGAAGTTAAACAACTCTTTTGGGTAAGCAAAAGAACATACCTCCTAAATGCCAGCAACAAAGTAAGAATAAACTTAATACGGAGACTTCCTAAATTAGAGTATGGTGTTCTGGTAAATAGATTGGATGACTTTTTATTATCTGCAAGCATAGAGCACCAGTAGTGTTCACAACAAAACACTGCAAAGCAGTGGGACTTGGGTGCATAGCCAGACAATGTGTTATCCTGAAAACTAGAGAGATTACTAAAATATAATAACAATTTTGGTTAAGGTCTTCAGGATACGCCTTGAGTGCAAGAATGAACAAGATATTTGGCTTCATCTACCCTCCTCTGTCTTGTATCACCCTTTCCTCTTTCACCCTACCCCCTCTCCAGTATTCTTTTCCCTAGATATGTGCTCATTACACTTGCTTTTGGACATTTCTTCCTGTTTTAAGGAAATAATGTTAATTATAGGTGCTGAGGAAACAGCCTCACCTAACCTCATTAATATAATTCATAGGAAAATATACAGCTTTAAAAATTATAATGAATTAAGATTTAGCCCCACAGATAGATAGTGGTTCAGCTGCAGCAGGGAAGAGTATTTTGCTTTACAAATTAAAGTTTGCTGTGAAAATAACAAGAAAATATCGGTACATTGTACAAATGTTGGCACATTTTAGTGGGTTGCAGTTTTGCAATTTACGAATAGTTTTGTTTGAATCTAGCAAGAAAAGATGTCTGCGAAGGACTGCTGTATTAAATACCAAAACATTTCTTAGAGAAGAAAATGGTTTGATTCATTTTCTGTTCCTGTAATTGTTGCATTAGTGCTCTTTATTTCTGTGATTATTTCAGTATCAGATGCATAATTTCTTGCTGGCAAGCATTGTCCTTAAACCAAGATAACTGTGAGTTCAATATGCTGGGGATACTACAATCTTGAATTTAATGGGTATATGATTCCTTACGAGACACTGCATTCGCCTGTTTACAGATCTTTACTTGCAATCTTTGGTCTGGAGGAATCAGAATTTTTTTACAACCTATGAGCAGTAAAAGGATGAGAAAGTCTGACAATAGGCTTTTGAGTTTTGTTTTGTTTTCTTTTTTAACGGTACATCTATTAATTCATTAGCAGAATGATGGTTCATCTCTGATTCAATACTTGTGTTCCAGAAAAGGAAAGAGGGTTGATCTGCACGTTCGCTTGGTTGTGTAGGTAAATGGAGTGCTGGCTGATCTTCCACCACCATCTGCTCAAGTGCGTCTGCATGTCTGTGTCTGCAGGAATCTTTTTTTTTTTTTCTTTTTTTCCCCCCCTCCCTATTACCTTAATTATCCTCTTATTCCAAGAAAGTTACCATTTACGTACTGTTCCACCTCTTCCACTATTATGTACTGATACCACATGATATTAGACATTTACAGTATAGACATAATCATCTGAAATGTGGCTGTCAGGACTCTCTTTATAGTCAAAAGATAAAAATAGGAAATTTCTGTCATATCTCATCCTCATCCTTATGTAGAAACCTAAGAATAGATCACATGAATCACAACTTAGAAGTTCCTATTTTTCTCCAGTGAGTGACTATAAAGGGAGACAAGGATGACTAATTCAAATACAGCCATCTACTTTGTAGATGTTCAAATTAAGTGGCTGATATACATATTTTTTTCCCTACTGACTTTTTTTTTACTACTGATCTTGTACTCCTTTTGCTCATTCATATATGAAGCATTTTTGAGACAATCCTTTACAACATCTACTGCTTTCTCTTTTTTCCCTGTAAACTACACTGTAAGGTAAATCGTGCCTATCCAAAGGACGCTCACAAAAAATAGACAGCAATCTTTGTAAAAATATAATAAGAAAAGATTCATACTGTATTCGAGTCCAAGGAGGGCTGGTTGGCCTGGACTGCTTCACTTAGACTGTGTCCTATGCAAATTCAGGAGGATTCTAGAAATGTACATCTCTGAAAACACTCTCTCATATATCATCCATTCTCAGAAGTGAAAATCTCATCTCACTTGTAGCTTGCTACTTCTCAGGCTTCCAGAAACTTGATTGCTGTTGAGACCTTAAGGACGACATCACTAACTGTAATTATGGCTTCTGATGACTGTAAGAATAATGGATAATGGCCCTCAGAAAATTTAGGGTTCACAGGATCAGTTCTACAAAGCTCATATGAACAAGATTTAATAAGAAATCTCAATGGATTTCTTCAACTTCAGGCAGGAAATTATGAGATATGGCACCTCAGGGATCAGCCCCATTCCTAATATGGCATTGTTTCATTTGTTAATCACATAGCTTCGAGCAGTCTATATTTATTAAATAATGCAAAGAAAACTTACAGAGAAAACTTATAATATGATGGTCTAAAAGTAAATGCTGCGAGGAACATGATGCGTATCTCATAACTATACAGTTAAAATGGGGTGTGTAGTTGCATAATAGGAGCAGTACAATCATTTTGTGACCTCCTAGGACTAGAGAAGACAGGATTTTTTTCCTGTAGGCAGGTAACAGAATTGCAGCTATCTCAATTGAAATAAAATATGTGAAAATTGCAGCAGCTCTGGATTTGTCCTAGGACCTTTAATAGCAAAAGACATACTGAGGTACAATATTCAAATGTACTTGACTGGGTTTCAGTTTTGTTTTTCCTGTGGAAAAAATACAAGACAAGTTACATAGAACACTATAAATTTTATATGCAATTAAATATATAAAATATCTTTTAATACAATGTTAACATTTTTATTATAGTATATATTTCATATTTAGATACAAACAT